>ML681978.1:3837484-4091996 GCA_007922195.1 Podocnemis expansa
GCAAGGGGGTGTAAAACATAGGATCAGGTCATAAAGTAACTGTTACTTTATGACCTGATCCTATGTTTTACACCCCCTTGCATTTACTTTCATTCCTTTCTGTAAGTTCACCCATCTTCGAAGCATCTGAGGAAGTGGGATCTTCTCCCACGAAAGCTCATGCAAAAAATGAATCTGTTAGTCTTAAAGTGCCACACAACTCCTTGTTGTTTTTTCACTGGACTAGACTAACACGGCTACCCCTTTTAAAATTGACAAGACTGAAGGGGAAAGACATCCAAGAGAGCTGGCTGTATTTTAAAGAAACCCTGCTAAGGGCACAGAAAAATACCATTCCAATGAGGAGAAAGAACAGCACACATGGAAGGTGCCCAGCGTGGCTTAACAGAGAACTCTGCAGTGACCTGAAACATAAAAAGGAAGCTTACAAGAAATGGAAGCTTGGGCAGATGACTAAGGGGGCATACAAAGATATTGCTCAGGACTGCAGGGATAAAATCAGAAAGGTCAAAGGACAATTGGAGTTGCAGCTAGCAAGGGATGAGAAGGATAGCAGGAAGGGGTTCTATAAGTATGTCAATAGCAAGAAGAGAATCAGGGATGGCATAGGTCCCTTACTGAATGGGGCAGGTATCCTTGTGGTGGAGGATGTAGAAAAGGCTGAAGTGCTCAATGCTTTTTTTTTTTTTACTTCGGTCTTCAGAGGGAGGGCCAGCTCCCTACACTGTGTATGGCAGATTGGAGAGAAGAAAGCCCCTTTGTGATGGAAGGTCAGGTTAGGGACTACGTAAAGAAGTTGGATGTGCACACATCTATGGGGCCGGATGAACTGCATCCGAGAGTGCTGAGAGAACTAGCCAATGAGATAGCAGAACCACTGGCCATTATGTTGAAAACTCGTGGCAAATGGGGGAGATGCTGGAGGACTGGAAAAAAGCAAATATAGTATCTATCTTCAAGAAAGGGAAAAAGAAGGATCCTGGGAATTACAAACCTGTCAGCCTCACCTCAGCTCCTGGAAAAATCATGGAGCAGGTTCTCAAAGAATCCATCCTGAAGCACTTGGAGGAAAACAGAGTGATTAGGAACAGTCAGCATGGATTCACCAAGCGTAAATTGTGCCTGACCAACCTCATTGCCTTCTATGATGAGATGACTCGATTTGTGGATGTTGGAAGAGCCATTGACGTGATATAGCTCAACTTTAGCAAGGCTTTTGATACAGTTTCCCATAGCATTCTCGTCAGCATGTTAAGGAAGAATGGGTTGGTTGTGTGGACTGTAAGGTGAATAGAGAACTGGCTACATCAACAGTTTCAGAGAGGAGAAATCAATGGCTCCATGTCTAGTTGACAACCAGTAACGAGTGGTGAGCCCCAGGGGTTGGTCCTGGGACTGGTTCTGTTCAACATTTTCATCAATGATCTGGGTGATGGAATAGATTGCACTCTTAGTAAGTTTGCAGATAACACCATGCTGGAGGGAACAGTAGACATACTGGAGGGCAGGGACAGGATTCAGGGAGACCTAGACAAATTGGAGCAGTGGGCTAGTAGAAATCTCATGAGT
The DNA here is from genome assembly GCA_007922195.1 of Podocnemis expansa. NCBI lineage: Eukaryota > Metazoa > Chordata > Testudines > Podocnemididae > Podocnemis > Podocnemis expansa. The sequence continues at coordinate 3,839,054 of ML681978.1, forward strand.
TTCAACACAGACAAGTGCAAAGTCCTGCACTTGGTATGGAAAACCCCCCTGCACTGCTACAGGCTGGGGAGCGATCAGCTAAGTAGTAGCTCTCTAGAAAAGGACCTGGGAGTTATAGTGGATGGGAACCTGGTATGAGTCAGAAGTGTGCTCTTGTTGCCAAAAAGACAATGGCATACTGGACTGCATCAGTAGAAGTATTGCCAGGAGATCGAGGGATGTGATTGTTCCCCTCTATTTGGCACTGGTGAGGCTGCATCTGGAATACTGTGTTCAGTTTTGGGCACCCTACTACAAAAAGGCCATGGACAAATTAGAATGAGTCCAGCAGAGGGAAACAAAAATGATTAAAGGGCTAGAGCACAAAACTTATTAAGAGAGACTGATGAAACAAGGCTCATTAAGCCTGCAGAAGAGAAGACAGAGGGGGGATTTGATAGCAACCTTCAGCTACTTGAAGGGGTGATCTGAGGAGGAGGGAGCTCAGCTGTTCTCAGTAGTAACAGGACAGAACAAGAGCAATGGTTTCAAATTACTGCTGGGGAGGTAGAGGCTGGATATTAGGAAAAACTTTCTTACTAGGAGGGTGATGAAGCTTTGGAATGGGTTACCTAGGGAGGTGGTGGAATCTCCATCTTTTGAGATATTTAAGGCTCGGTTAGACAAAACCCTGCCTGGGATGATTTGGTGAGAGTGGTCCTGCTTTTTTGGCAGGGGGTTGGACTAGATGACCTCATGAGGTCCCTTCTAACCCTATGATTGTATGATATCAGTAATGCAATGTCAACTTCTATCAATTTTCTGATCTGAATCCATTCCTAGCCAATCTGTCAGTTGACTCCCACTTCTCTTCCCAGCTGACAAATTCACATAATTTCATCATATTATCCATTCTACTACTATCTAGTGCACAAACTTAGTTAACTCCCCCCTGTATTGCATGAAACCCCCAAGTCATGTAGGTCAGCGGCAGCAGCCACAAGGTGAGTTTAGAGCAGTGGTTTTCAAACTTTTTTTCTCAGGACCCAGTTGAAGAAAAGTCATTTATGCGTATAACTCAAACAATTACATCTCTGAACAGTGTATTGCAGTCTTGCAGCAGCTGCAGCAGGGGTGCTGTGACCCAGTTCATGAGGGTCTGCAACCCAGTACTGGGTCTCTCCCCATAATTTGAAAACCACAGCTCTAGGGAAGGAGAGTTTCAGCAGATGCTGCTGCAAAGACATGTGTCTCCCTAGTAAGGCTCAGGAAAGAAACTTTTAGATTATAAATCTGGTCTGGCTACAGGCAATATATGATAGTATTTGTAGTAAGGTATCACTGAAAGATCCCAACTTAAACAGGGCTGCATTTTGTTGGGTACCGTACAGACAGAGTGAGACAGTCCCTGCCTCACAGATCTTATACTTTATATAGATACACCCTTGTGTGGGAAAACGGGCACAAAGAGGTGATGGGACTTCCCCAAGGTCACCCAACAAATCAGTGGTAGGGTTAGGATTAGAACCTAGGTCTCCTAGAATGCTAGTTTAGTACCCTCAATGCCAGGAACAAATTGCAATGTAAATGGTAGAGGACTGCTGAAATTTAAACCCAGATCCTCAAAGATCTTTGAAATCAATGGAAGTTAGGAGCCTAAATGCCTTTGAGGATCTAGGCATTAGCTTTCCTGACCTCCACCTACAAATCCAAATCACCCTCCATGGCTGCCAGAAAAGATGTCAGTTCTTCCTTTATGCATTAGTGTCCATAAAAAATGATCCCAAGTGCCTTAACACTAAACAATTTCTCCACTGTCATCTTCTGTACGTCCTACATCAACACATTTACTTTACAGAGAGAGCACTTGTGCACACTCCTCAACATTTTTGTTGCATCAGCTATGTACATATAAGAAATGGTATAAACTAACAGTGGATCCAAAAGGTGTATTTACTCATTTCTGGTACTTTTCTGTATGTTTTCCTTTGTAAATATTTTTATATTTGCTTCCATATACCACTATAAATTCGCCTATTTTGCTATCTGTAAATGCTTTTCAGAATACAAACTGATAATTATCCATAACTTAAATAGGCCCCTGTGTCCTTCAGTTCCAGTTCTTTCTACCTGTCTCAGCTAGATGCCCCCTCATCAGGAAGTAACAAGCAAATCTGTTCCAAATGCTTATCCTTAGTTTCATCTATGTTTAAGAAGTGCTGTAGACCCAGCATTATCTCCTCCCCTTAGCTTTCATTCTAAAGATCTTTGCCTACTATTGCTGACCTTCCCCTCCTTTCTCAGTAGGCTCTTGTGTAGTTAACCAATGATCAAGAACCTGATTGTATGGACAAAAGAAGACTGATCTTTATTGGTTGAACCCATTTTGCTTTTCCCAGCAAGGCAGATACACTCAGACAAATATTGTGTCCTTTGTTCACTCACCTGTCTTTAGCATTTTGTAACATTAAGTTATTCAAACTGAAAAATCAAACATGAACTAGAACCTTGAGGGACTGGATTTTAAGGAGGAATGGAAATGTAAAGATGAGAATCATTGCCTTTAGCTGACTGGTTGGTGTCTCCTATTTCTGAAATGAGTTGGAGACATAGCACCTTCATTACAGAAACCAAGATGATTAAAGTCAGCACTGATTGATCCCCTCATCTACAGTCTTAGGAGAGAGGGCCAGGAGTGGAACAGTCAGTGGGGAGTGAAGACCTTCCCTCTCCCAGAATATGTCTGATCAAGTCAGAGCAGGGCAGCTCTAACTTACCTCCTGAAATGGTGAAGGCCACTGCAGTGCAGAACAACTGGGTCATATGAACACTGTGTGACTTCAGTAATTCATGAATGCTGCTGGTTGGCCTAGTTATTGGGATCTTTACTGTCTGAGCAGGAAAGACACAATAACTCAAGATAAGCCCTTCCATGGTAAACACTTTGGAGTTATTAAGAGACACATCCAAGTTATTAACTGTGAAGATTCTGCCTCCTTGTGCCAGCCAAGTTACGTGACTGTTCTGCAGCACTGGGCCAATGCCAAGAACGAGAAGATCCACAAGATTATAGCAGTTAAAAGAACTCTGCCTGGGAGTGGGGCATTGTGAGGAGCATTTTGAACCCACTGGGTCACAGGATTGCCATCACAGGATAGCAGGGCTTTTGGTAACTTTGATTTGCACATAGAATCCTTCTTCCTATAGCATGCTTTTACTTCTACAGTTAAAATTAATATTTTGGTTTAAACAAACTGTGTGGTCACAAGATACACCATTGAGTCTGGAAGAACAGATGGGGCCTGCTGCTAGTCTCAGTTAGACCTGCAGGACAAGTGCAGTCAATACACAGGGTACTGTAGCTCCAGCACTGTTCAGACAGTATGAGAATCACAGGATTACACCTGTCAAGAGAGAAAGGTGCAAGGCCTGATTCCTGGAAGGGCAAGGAGGGGGTGCTCTCTGAGACCACAGGAAAGGGACGCAGGTACAGCTTGTCCTTGACATATTGTTGGAACACTGGGGATGACTGTGATGGTGGTGAATTACCAATCCGTGATAACAGTAAAAACCAATACTGTAGAAGGAAAAATGCCCTGTCTTCTTTTCAGGGAAGACAAGACAGGAAAAACGAGTCATGAACAGTTTTGCAGAGAACAGCTTGGGGAGATATATAAAGTAAGGAAGTTAAACTCTACAGAGGTTAAAAAGTCAGGGCTGGTATTGCTACTATAGAAAGTGAACAGAGGCAGAATGAAGCATCAAGCCCAGACAGCCACAGAGGAAGGGGACAGTTTTCTTGCAGGAGACCAAGGCCAGAATCAACCAGCAGGACAGGAAGAGCCTCAGGATGATGAGTTGAGTTAGTTCACAGAGCAGAGCATGGAGTATGACAGTCCCAGTGTGAGCAGTGACAAGGCCCCATTCAGCCACAGCAGCACAAATCAACAGAAGCTGAAGCTGGAGAGAGAAAAGCTGTCCCATAAAAGGCAGCCATCCCTTGCCCCTCAGTTTCAGCCCCCGTATTGCATCCCAGTCTAAAACAGCAATCACGAGCCTATCCTGTGCCTCATAGAAAAGGCTCCCAGGGGTACACAAATGATAATCTTTTTGCTGGGACAAGGTGGGTGAGGTAATATGTTAGAGTGGACCAACTTCTGTTAGTGAAAGATAAGCTTTTGTACTATACAGAACTTGTCTTCTTCAGGTCTGGGAAATGTACTTTTTCCTAGATCTGTTTCCCAGACTTGGAAGAGGTCTAAGTAAGCTCACAACCTTGTCTCATTCACCAACAGAAGTTGGCCCAGTAAAAGGTGTTACCGCATCCCCACCACCTTGTCTTTTCTCATATCCTGGGGCTAACATGGTTGCAACAACACTGCAAACAGTCTTTTCTTGTAATACGAAATCTCTTCTACCAGCAGGGTATTTTCAGCTGAAAGATTACTGACTACTTTGTGAACTCTTTCAATGCCCACATCAGGTATCAAGATGCCAGGATCAGGTTTAGCTTTCTTCATTCTTAACAAAACTGTCATTGCCACTTTCACATGGGGGATTTTGACTCTCATTCTCAGCATTGATGATATTTTCACAATCATTTTTGAGTTTCACATTGTTGATTCCTAAGGAGAGCTAGAACAGGATGCACCTCTGCTATGGATCTACTTTTCCAGCACTTTTTATAGGGAAAGTGTAGATGGGTTTGAGGCTCCTTAAAAAAAAAAAACAAAAACAAATAACTTTACCTTATAGTGTCAGTATTGTTTATAGAACAGAAACTGACCTCTACTGCCAGCAGGGCCCTTAGCCTACACCATCAAGATCAGTAAAGTCAATGGAAGCTTTGCACCTGACTTCAAATGACACCTGCTATCGAATACAGAAGTCCTCCTCTGCTGTTGCCTCTAGTTAGTGATTAAATGATGTCAAACCCAGAGTTTCTGCAGTGTAAACAAGATCCTAGACGTATTATTGATGGAATCAACACTACAGCGCAACTGCTGTAAAATTTCAAATACTAATGAAAATGCAATTCAAGAATAAAACAGTCACATCATTCCCTTGTGCTCCATTCAAGGCTGTGGAATGATAGAATATTGATTATGCAGAAGCAAATGCACAAACATAAGAATCCATGGACATTTCCTGGAGAAATCGTGCCATTGCTTCTTTACTAAGAGCATAGAACAGGGGTCTTAAACTTGTGGCCCGAGGGCTGCATGTTGCCCCTAAATTTATTTCTGGCAGCCCGCAACATCAATATTTCAATATCATTGTATGGAAAGGTTTCACTGGTGCAGCCTTAGGCTACCCATACTAGTTCTCATGTGTGGTGCAGTCCTTGGGCTAATGTGCTAGTAGTCTTCATGTGGTCCTTGTGGTGATATGAGTTTGAGACCCCTGGCATAGAATGTGAATGTATGTTTACACAGTGCTTAGCACTAAACTTCTGGGAGAACTGAGGTAACTAAATGCTGAACACCAATTTTCTTGAAAGCAAAACTAAACTAATGTTGAGCAGGGCACAGCTGGGAGGGTTTTTTTTCCCAAGAAACATTTGTTGGAAAATGCCAATTCATCAAAACCAAAACATTCTGTGGGAGTCAGTTTCAATGAGTTTTCCATTAGAAAAAAAAGTCTCATAACTGCTGAAATGTGTTTTAACATTTTCAATATAAAAGGATTTTCTGGTTCAAAATGATTTTTTGTTTTTCAGTGAAAGATAATTCATAACAAAAAGTGCAAAAATTAAATCAAAACAATTTCTCAAATCATCAAAATGAAGCATTTTAATTGATCTAAAATTTTTTCAAATTTTTTGGTTTACTTTTTATTGTTATTAAAGACTTTAACTTTTTGGCTTCATTTGGGAAGAGAAATTTGTTTCCCCAGTCAGCTCTAAGGTTCAGTACTGTTGAAACATCTTTCCTTATTTACAGACAATGTTTTATTCAAACAACTGTTAATTTAAAACAGGGGTGTCAAACAAGCTGCTTGTGGCTGCTTTCCTCTTCCATCAGCCAGGGACTGCACTGGACAGGACCCACTCTCTCCCTAACAGAGAGGAGGGGAGAGAGAGTGGCATCATGGAGTGCAGTTTTGCATGCACAGCACTCCACAATGCCATGAGAGTGCTGTAGTATTTTGATTTATGGTACGTATGGCCCACTTGAAGTACGTTTAAGTCAAATCTGGCTGGCAATAGCAAATGAGTTTGACACCCAGTATTTGGGAACCTTCACAAGCTCACAACACACATGGGCCATTAGGTGTCAGACCAGTGGTGCATGCTGTTTCTACACCATTGGAAGTTACTATTTGTCAGAAGTCAAGTAAATGAGAACAGACCTAGCTATTTCTATATTAAGACAATATTTATGTAGCCCTAAAACTAGGGAAATGTTATTTCTAGACATGAAAGTGCCTAATTCTGTTTAATGGTAGCTAATAAAAATGTCAAACAATTACATTACAGTGCAAAAAAAGGGAGGGGGCTATTAAATAATAAACATAAACTGTATCTGGGATTTCAAGTACATTATAATGTAAGTACCACTAATAATCAATAAGCTCAAAAGTCAGAGCTGCACTTCTAAATGCCTCTGTCCCCTCTTTTTCCAGATCATTAATGAGTAGGCTAAACAACACAAGTCCCAGTAGAGATCTATGGCAAACCATGCTATTTACCTCTCTCCATTGTGAATATTGACTATTTATTCCTACCACTTATTTCCTATCTTTTAGCTACTTACAAATCCATGAGAGGGCTTCCTGCTTATCTCATGTCTGCTTACTTTGCTTAAAAGCCTTTGGTGTGGGACCTTGCCAAAGGTTTTCTGAAAATCTAAATACACTATAGAAACTGGCTAACCTGTATCCACGTATTTGTTAACCCCTCAAAGAATTCTAATACATTGAGACATGATTTCCCTTTACAACAGCTGTGTCAACTCATCCCCAACATACCATGTTCATCCATGTGTCTGATAATTTGGTTTGTTACAATAGCTCCTACCAGTTTACCTAGTTCTGATGTTGGACATAGCAGCCTGTAATTGTCAGGATCACCTCTGGAGCCCTTTTTAAAAAGCAGAGGCTTGTTTAAGCAACAGATCACATTATGTGGCTCACATACCACAGTCAGTAGTTCTTCTTCATATTTGAGAACTCTTGGGTGAATCCCATTTGGTTCTGGTGACTAATTACATTTCTGTTTATCCAAGTGTTTGAAAACCTTGTCTATTGACATATCAATGTAGGACAATACTTAAGACTTGTCACCCACATCAGAACTATCCATTCTGTGCATCTCCACATCTTGTGCAGTGAAGACTCGTGCAAAAAGTTAATTTGCTTCTCTGCAATGGCCTTGTCTTCCCTGATTGCTCCTTATCTCCTTTGTTGTTCAGTGGCCCCACTGACTGACTGGCAGCTTCCTGCTTCTGGTGTAATTAAGTCTTACTATTAGCGTTTGTGTCTTGCCTGATTACAGTTTTACACTTATCCTGCCAGAGTTTATAATGCCTCATTATCCTCATTAGGATAAGACTTCCAAATTGTAAAGGATGCCTTTTCGCATCTACCGGGCTCTGTTACTTGACTGTGTAGCCATCACAGAGAGACAAGGTGGGTTAGGCAATAACTCATATAGAGCCAGCATCTAGTGGTGAAAGAGAGCAGCTTTTGAGCTACACTGAGCTTTTCTTCAGATCATGGTGGCATTTGTTTAGTCCACTTATTGTCTATTCTGATTTTGCATATGCTTTCACTCTCAGCCTCTGCTACAGTGTTCTTAAATAGTCCCCATGCTGCTTGCAGAAAGTTAACCATTGTGGCAGCTCCTTTTAATTTCCACGTAACAAGAGACCACATTCTTGTGTAGTTCCTTCTAAAGATTAAATATTATCATAGTAGGGATTTTTGGCATTATCCTCCCTATGAAAATATTCAGTTTAATTACATTATGGCCACTTTTACCAAGTGGTTCAGCTATAGTTATGTCTTGATCCAGTTCCTGTATTCCATTTAGGGCTAAATCAAGAATTACTTCTCTCCTTATCTGACTCATTGTTTCGAATCCCATGTGACTGCAGTTTCTGTCATTTTGTGATCTGCTCTCTAGCCTCTTTCCTCTCTTTTCTTTAATTTTCCTTCACACTTTGCATAATTCTTGTTGCTATGCAGCGTTTCCAAGCTGAGCCATCTGTAACAATCCCCCATGATGGGTGCTTGCCGCTTGGCTGCATAGTGGACCCTTTGCTGATTAATTTGCTTTCTCTTTTTGTATAAGGATTTTGAACAGTTTGGAAAGCAATTGAAAACAAAATTACAACCCCACTCCAGTGAACTAAAATTAGCCTCAGTAAATTAAACAATTTAAAAACTGTCCCTAATGTGGCCTGCACAAGGCAAAGCAACCCAAAACCAATTAAAATGTGGAGCATCTCATCTGTCACTCCTCTTATCACTGGTGTGGACTATATGTATGAGAAGTCAATGCAAAGTGGGGAATGGGGAGCAGAAAAAGGGATAAAAATGGATGTGGGGGTGTATTTAGAGGTTTTAAACTTGAGGGCAATAGACATTCATCCCACAGCGAGTGAGTGATGGAGGGGTATCCCACTACCTGGCTTCCTCAGTAAACAGGGGCAGGAGAGTTTGGGAAGAAGAGGACAGGGAAGCCCCTAGTCCCTTTCTTCCAGCTAGGTAGTGGATGTCTCAGTGCAGGAGCTCACCTGCATTGCAGATACTCATAGACACTAAGGTCAGAAGGGACCAGTAGGATCATCTAGTCTCATCTCCCGCACAATGCTATCCAGTTTCTAAATTCCATTTTGTTTTTGGAATGCTCTTGGTGACTTGCCAAGTTCCAAAGGGGCCACCGTGTTAGTCTAGTTCAGCGAAAGTAGCAAGGAGTCCTGTGGCACATTAAGACTAACAGACTAAATCTGTTAGTCTTAATGTGCCACTGTACTCCTTGCTTCTCTTGATGACTGTAACTCTCACTGTGAATTTATAGCATCCATTTTGTAGCAGGAACCTAACACCTGGTGAAGAGACGCTGTGACAGGGCAATCAAGGTTCATCAACACTGAATGGCTCTATCCTGATGGAATCAGGGGATTACCTACATGTAAACATGCACGGTCATTGGAACCTTTTTGCCTTAGCCTGTCTCATAGGGTCAGTGGCCAATGCCCCTCTGACTCGGCACCTGCGCGGTATATAGGTGGCACTGACCCTACTCCCGCTTCAGTCCCTTTTTTCTGCCAACTCCAAAAAGTGGGGATGGAGGGAGGGTGTGGAGTGTATGTGAGCAGCCAATTCCAAAGAAGAACGCTTACAGATAAGTAATCCTCAGTTCTTTGAGTGCTGCTTACACCCATTTTTCTTTAGGTGACTTACAAGCCATGCTTAGGGTGGTGGGCAGAGCTGAAGTTTCCCCGGCTGGAGGATGGCTCTGCCACAGGTAGCATCATCCCTTGCTTGTTGAACAATTGCATAATTGGGATGCAAAGGTATGCACTGAGGAGCAGGTGGCTGCTTTGCATATTTCCTGGATCGGGGCCTGCACGAGGGAGGCCGCAAACAATGCTTGCACCCTAGTCAGATGGGCTCTAATTCTCCCAGGCAGGGAAATATTGGCTCTGTGGTAATATAGCTCGTTATCCAGGATGAGATGCATTGGGACATTACTATCTGGCCTTTCATGCATTCGGCAACTTCTACAAAGAGCCGAGGCAATTGGCAGAAGGGTCTAGTCTGCTCAATGTAGGCAGCAAGTGCCCTCTTGACATCGAGAGTGTGTCACATTCTCTGGTTTTCTCTTATCTGTGGGTCTGGGAAGAACACTGGGAGGGAGATTTCCTGATTTATAAGTGTGAGGCTGGCTTAGAAGCTGTGCCTAACAGCTTCTGAAGGGGGGCAACTCATCTGCATGGGTCCTGTATTAGCATGAACACAAAGAGCACAATTAGGTATTAGCATACTGGATTCAGGACATAGTGGGTAATAGTATTTGGGGTTAATCTGATCACAAATCTGTCAATATCTGTAATTCTACTGAAGGAAAATATGAAATACTGTCTTTGGTGATATGCTATCTCTACTTGTTTCAAATCTGTTTGGGTTAGTTAAGGGGTAAAAGCTACCCTTAGTTAAAAAGATATCTGTAAGAGAGGCTACTGGCTATTTCAGCATGGAAAAGTTTTAAGACAGGGGTGGGGGGCTGGCATGTCTCCTCCTGGAGTGATGCCTGAGGCAATTTGCCTCACCCAGCTAGCCCCACTGACAAATGATAGATCTGGCTGGGCTTCTTTGAGGCCTCCTTTGTCATGTTAAAGAAAGTAGCTGTTTGAAGTTGCTTAAGGTTTAAGAGCTGGAATCACTAGAGAGAGAAGGAACTCTTTCTCTCTCTCAGCTGAAATCACTGAGGAGGAGCAGCAGATGGAGTGACTGGAGGGTGGAGCCAGTGGATGGTGAAAGCAGCGAGCTGGGCGGCGCGAGTGACCAGTGGGCGGAGCTGGCGGACAACAGATGGTGAGAGCGGCCAGTGGCAAGCTGGATGGCGTGAGTGACCGGTGGGAGGAGCCAGTGGACAGTGGGCGGAGCCAAGGAACAGATCTAGAGGATGGAGTGAGTGACCAGTAGATGGTATCAGCAGACAGCTGGCGTGAAAGACACTCCCGACGTGCTGTAGGGTTGATTGGGAGCCTAGTTAGCACTGATTTTCCAGATCAGTGCCAGTTTTGCCATTAAGTTGGTATGTTCTGTTATACGGTGCGGGTTGTTAGGAACTTCGCTCTATACTAGTTTTTCTAAATTAGTGTTGATCTCTGAAATTTGGCCTTTTGCATTTTGTTTTACTACTATTAAGAGTTCCTTTTACTACACTCAGACTCGTGCTTGCGAGTGGGGAAGCCTTACCCCTTTGGGGTGCCCAGTGAACAGTGCAGGATTCCCCAGAAATATGGGTGGGGGCTCGAGCCAGCTGGTGGTGTTACACTATTGGGAAACCCCTAGATATAGAACCCGGCCCTTGTCCTGCCATCCCACCCTGGCAGAAAGGTTACAGAAGCATCTGATGAAGTGGGATTTTCTCCTACAAAAGGTCATGTGAAAAAGAAATCTGTTAGTCTTTAAAGTGCCACAGGACTCCTCAGGGGTTTTTTTGCTTGGTTCCCTGGGCCCATACTACTCTGCTAGTCCTAGGTCTGTCTCTGTCCCCACTCTCATAGTGGCATCAAGGCAACAGGAAGGGGTGATGATACGAACTGTGCTGTAGTTGCTGTTGCGGTTGCTTCTGTTGCTGTTGGGGCATCAACTGCTGTGTCCAAAAGTACCGTCTGGCAGCCTGAGAAGTATGCATCTCCAAGGACTGGAGTGTCATCCAGGAGTCTTTCATGCCATGCAGCTTGGTTTCAGTTGCATCAGTGAACAGGGATGGACCTTCAAAGGGAAGATCCAGCATGGACTGTTGCATTTGTGGGGATATCCCTGACCCCTGCAGCCACGCTGCCCAGCACAAAGCAATAGCTGACACCACCCCTCTGCTGCGTCTGCCACATCCCGCAAGAAAAGCAGCATCACACATGCCGCCAACAGAACCTCCTCAATAAGGGTGTCATAGTCCACAAAGTGATTGGAAATAATGAAATTTCTGCATGGACCTCCACAGATTAAAAATGTATTTTCCCAAGAGTGCTTGTTGATTGGCTATGCACAACTGTGATGTTGTGGTGGAATAAATTTTTCTCCCAAACAAGAAATCCAGTTTGTCAGCATTTCTCTTCTTGGGAGTTGTGGTGGGCCGGCCCTGTCTTTCATGCTGGTTGACAGCATCCACCACTAAGGACCCTGGGATGGGGTGGGTAAAAAGGAACGTAGGGTCACTTACCTGTAAGCATCCTTCTTTGAGATGGGCTGCTCACATACTTTCTTATTCATTGTGTACGTCCTACAGTGCACAGTCTTCCAGAAGCTTTTTTGCCCTAGCCTGTCCCTGTAGGGTCAGTCGCCAATGCCCTCGCTGACCTGCACACCTGTGCAGTATATAGGTGGCACTGACCCTGCCACTCCTTCAGTGTCTTCTTTCCACTAACTCCAAAAAGTGGGGATGGAAGGAGGGTACAGAATGTATATGAGCAACCCTCTATTCTTTCGGCGCTGCTCACATCCATTCTTATTCAGGTGAATTACAAGCTGTGCTTAGGATGGTGGGTAGAGTTGAGGTTTCCCCACCTGTAGGATGGCTTTGCCAAAGGCTGTGTCATCTCATGCCTGTCAAACAATTGCTTAGTGGAATGCGAAAGTATGCCCTGAGGACCAGGTGACCACTCTGCATGTTTTCTGGATCAGGACCTGTGCGAGGAAGGCTGTTGAAGACACCTGCGCCCTAGTCAAGTGGGCTGTGATTCTCTCCAGGAGAGGAGTATTGGCTCTGCAATAGCAGTCGTTAATACAGCTTGTCATGCATGATGAAATACATTGAGATGTCACTGCCTGGCCCTTCATGGATTCTGCGATTGAGATGAAGAGGTAAGTCATTTTGCAGAAGGGCCTGGTCTGCTCAATGTACGTGTTGAGTACTCTCTTGGTTTTGTGGGTATGATATCTTCTCTGGTTCTCTGTAACCTGTGGGTCTGGGAAGAACAGTGGGAGGAAAATTTCCTGATTTTTTTTATGGAAGAGTGAAACCACCTTTGGTAGAAATGTTGGGTAAAGGCAAAGTTGTACCTTGTCCTTGTGGAACACTGGGTACAGTGGTTCCAACAACAGGGCTTTTAGTTCAGAAACCCTCCTGGCTGAAGTGATGGCTACTAGGAATGCTACCGTTAGGACTAGTAGCATGCACAAGTCTAGGAGCTCAAAAGGTGGTCTTGTAAGGCCTTTGGGCACTAAGTTTGGGTCCCATTGCGGAACCCATTTTCAGATCTGAGGCTAGAGTCTCTCCACCCCTTTGAAGAACCTAGAAGTCATAGGGTGAGTGAAGGGGGTAAGCCCTTCAAAGGAGACGTGAAATGCTGAGACTGCTGCTGGGTGCACCCTAAAGAAGGGTAGAATTAAGCTGCTCTTTTTTAGTTCCAGGAGGTAGTCAAGTATAGCATGAATAAGGACAGACTCTGGGGGCACCATCTTGACTGCAGCCCAAAGGGAGAACCATTTCCACTTAGCCCTGCAGGGTGCCCTTGTGGAGGGCCTCCTGCTTTTGATTAGCACTCGCTGGACTTTTCTAGAGCAAGCAAACTCATCCAAGCTCAGCCATGGAACTTCCAAGCTTCTAAGTGGAGGGGCTTCAGGTCCAGGTGTCAGAGACAGCCCAAATCTTGGTTTAGATCCCCCTGGAACTGAAGCATCATGAGTGGGGCCACTGATAGATCAAAGAGCGTACTGAACCGGGGCTGTTGAGGCTGCAAGGGGGCTATCATGATCACTTTTGCCCTGTCTCTCTTAATTTTTAACAGAACCCTGTGTATCAGTGGGGTAGGGGGAAAGGCATAAAGAAGGGGGACCTCCCAGCTTATCAGAGGTTGTCCAACAAGGACCCTTTGTCCCCGCCCCTAAGAGAGCAAAACAGGTTGCATTTGCAATTTGCTCATGTCACAAAGAGGTCTATGTGGGGGAGTCCCCCATTTCTTGAACAGTTGATTTGCCACCTCTGAGTTCAGGGACACTTGTGCTGGGGAAGGAATTGTCTGCTGAGCCTGTCCACCTGGCTGTTGTTCAGCCCTGGTAAGTGGGCCACTACCAGCTGGAAATTGTTCTCTAGTGCCAGTTCCCCCAGGCAGGTCATCTCCTTGCACCGTGCAGGTGAGGGGCTCTCCCTTGGTGGCTGAGGTAAAACATGGCTGCCTTGTTGTCTGTTAAGACTTGTACCATTTTCCCTCTGATCTTGTCAAAAACACCGCACAGGCCAGGCAGATCACTCTCAGTTCCTTTATGTTTATGTGAAGAGGGGTGCCTGGGTAGTGCCAGTTCCCCTGGGTAGAGAGGTCACCTGTGATGTGGGCTCCACATCCCAGGTCTGATGCCAGCCAGGACTGCAGTAGCCTCATGTGGAGGTGTGCCATCCTTACCACATATGTGGATGCTGCCACGTGGCCTAATAGCTGGAGGCATCACCTCGCTGTAGTGGTAGGGGCATGGTGTAATTCTGAAATGATGGTAGACATTGACTGAAACCTGGATAGGAGGAGGGAAGCCCTCGCCCACTTTGAATCCAGGTAGGCCTCTATAAACTCTATTTTCCTTGGTGGGGTCAGCTTTGAATTTTCCAAGTTTAGGAGGAGGCCTAACCTGTTGCACAGCCTTTAGATGGAGCCAACACTGCATGGGAGCTGATATCTGTACCTGCCTCTGATCAGCCAGTTGTCCAGGTATGGCAAGATTCGTACCCCCTGCTTTCTTAGGTGGGCTGCTACTGCTGCCACACACTTCGTGAAAATCCTTGGAGCTAATAAGGGTCCAAAAGGAAGTGCCGTAAATTGGAAGTGTTTCTCCCCTATCATGAATCGGAGGAACTTCCAGTGACTCGACCTTATTGAGATGTGAAAGTAAGCATCCTTCAGGTCTTGGGTCACAAACCAGTCTTCTGGGTCTACTGAGGGAATGATGAGAGATAAGGAAACCATTTAAAACTTTATTTTTTTGCAAAAACTTGTTTAGGGCTCTTAGGTTCAAGATTGGCCTCACAAACCCGCTTGCCTTTGGGACCAAGAAGTACCTTGAGTAAAAGCCCTTCCTCCTTTCCTTCATGGGCACTTGTTCTATTGCTCCCAAGTATAGGTGCTCCTGCCTTTCCTGTTCCAGAGGGGCTTTATGGGAGGGGCCTCCAACTTGGTAGTGAGGGAGCAGTTTTCTTTTGGGGGGCCTGGTCTTGAACTGGATGATGTAACCATAGGACACTGTGTCCAAGATCCAGTGGTTTAAGGTGATCTTGGGCCACTGGTGACAGAATGGGGCTCCTGTGTTTCAAAATGGCTCAGGGTGGAAATCCTGGAGATGGCTGTGACCTGCGGGCAGAAGGTCAAAATCTCTGGCTGTGGGTCAAATGGTGGCCGTTGCTTCCCGGATGGGAGGGCTGGTTGTTTTCTGGGGCTCGTGCTCTCCAACTACCCCTATTCCTATCTCTGTCCCCGCTCCTGTGGCATTGGGATGACTGGAAAAGCCAATGCCATGCTCCCTGCTGTTGCTGTTGCTGCTGATGGTGTTAAGGCTGCGACTGCTGCACACGAAAGAACCATCTGGCAGTCTGAGCAGTGTATATCACCAAGGACGAAAATGTAGCTCATGAGTCTTTTGTGCCATGGAGCTTGACTCCATGAACAAGGATGGACCTTCAAAAGGGAAGTCCTAGATGGATTGTTGCACTTGGGGAGATAACCCTGATCCCTGTAGCCATGCTGCACAGCTCATGGCAATAGCCAACGCTACCCCCTGCTGGCCGTGTCCATCTTGTCCCACAAAGAGAGTAGTGTTGCACATGCCGCCAAGAAGCCATCCTCAACAAGGTCATCGTAGTCCACTGTATGGTTAGAAGGGATGAGGTCCCGGAACCTTTGCATGGACTTCCAAAGATTGAAAACATATCTGCCCATGAAGGCCTGCTTGTTGGCTATGCACAACTGAAGCCCTGTGGTGGAATAAATTTTCCTTCCAAACAAGTGCAGTCTTTTTGCATCTTTATTTTTAGTGTGTAGTGGCAGGCTGGCCTTGCCTTTCCCACTGGTTCACTGAATCCATCACGAATGAACAGGGAGTGGGGTGAGCAAACAAGAAGCTGAACTTGTCCACAGGGGCATGGCATTTTCTGTCCCTTTTGAAACTGGGGGGACTGAGGATGGGGTCTGCCACCAGGAGCAGGTGATCTTCAGGACCACCTCATGCATTGGCATCACCACCCGTGCTGGTGGGGCTGTCTCAACCACATTGACCAGGCAGTTAAAATCGTCCCTGATGACTTTGATGGGGAGGTCAAGATTAGCAGCCATGCACTTGAGGAGTTCCTGGTGCATTCTTGGATCCTCCCTGAGTGACAGGGACTTCTGATAGGCCACTTCATCAGCAGAAGATTAGGACATGACCCTAGAGTCATCTCTTGCCAGACTTGAGAGCCCCTCTCCCAGGTCTCTTTAGGGTCTCATTCTGCTTAAGATGTGGAAGGTCTCTATGAGCCCGGGGATGTGGGCTCTCTTTAGGACATGACCCAAGGCCTCCAGTCAGCCTATTGTGTGGACGAATCTTTAAAGGTCTGTGGTGCGGGGGCCTGTGCTGGGGACTGCCTTCTTCACTGTGCAGGGGAGTGGTCCCTGTGCAGGGATGACCCCTCTTGCGCACTGGCATCAGAGATCCCCCAGACTGGGAGAGCCATGTCAGTTCAGGGGAAGCTGGTGTATGGGCTCAGGACTCCCTGTGCCAGGACAATGACGATGATGAGCACTTCCTCCTGTGCTTTCTTGTTGGTCACATTGAAGCTGATGCTGAAGCTGGAGGCGTTTGAAGAGTGTCGGCACTGGTGTTGGATGTCTCCTATGATCAAGACTTGGGACCTGGCAGGGCATGGTTCTGGAGACACTGCCAGCAATTGATTCCAGGATGAAGCCTTCGGTGAGACGTGGGGGGTGTATGGCCATCGAGCCCGATGGTTTTGAGGCCTGCTGTACTGGAGCTGGGGAGCAGCTGTGCCAAGTGTCCCTGGACCAGTCCAGCAGGGAAGGGGGTGACAATGCCCAATCCCAGGACAAGCTCTCACACTGCCAACTCAGGCCCCATGCTGGCTCCTGTGCCAGGAGGCCAGACTTGGCCTGGGGCTCCAGCCAAGCCCTCGAAGACAGGGCTGGTTTGTCCCAGATACAGCCAGTCTGGGTGGCATAAGAGTTGGCAGCTGTAGCAGTACTGTAGCTGCCTCAAATGCCTCCAGTGTGGATGGAACCAGGACCACCTGAGGCCCTGGAGCCCTAGTGTGGGGATGTCCCCTTTCCCATGCCAGGGACACCGACCTGTGCCGATGGCGAGGCTTCTCTTGCAGAGGCTGAGTCTTGGGCGCAGCCTTGGAGCCAGAGCGGTGTCTCTTCAGCTTCCCAAATGGGGACCTATGCTGAAGAGGAGTCGGTGCCAACTGCACTCTCTGTGCCACTGCTGACTGTGCTGTCAGCGCAGTGTTCAGCACCAAGGCCAGGTGGAGGACCACTTCCAATGCCATGGAGTGAAGATGGCTCTGCTTCTCCTTTTGAGTCCTTGGCTTCAAGGACCAACCAATGTGGCATTTGTCAGTCCTGTGTCCCTTGCCAAGGCACTTCATGCACTTCTCATGGGGGTTGTTGACCAAGAAGACCTTACACGAAGTGGCACAGGACTTTAACCCAGACATGTCCGAGCCTGTGCCGGACCTATGTGGTGCTCCTCACCATTTCAATGAGGAGATTGAGGTTGGTGGCCATGCACTTCAGGAACTGCTGATGTGCTCTTGGGTCTTCCCTGAGTGACAGGGTCTTTTGGTATGCTGCTTTGTTAGGTGAGGATCAGGACATGGCCCTAGAATCGTCTCTTCCCAAACCTGAGAGACCCTCCCCTGGATCTGAATCTTTGTCAGACCCTTCTGGGTCCCATCCCCCTTGTGATGTGGCAGGTCTCGATGACCCCAGGGATGTGGGGTCCCTTTGAGAGGTGTCCTATGAGCCCCCAGTTGACCAATTGTGCAGATCAATCTTTAATGATCTGTGGTGCAGAGGCCTGTGCCAGGCAGGGATGGTCTCCTTCCCCATGCAAGGGAGCGGTTCACTCCCCTGTGCGAGTCTCTGTGCTGGGATTGTCCCCTCTTTCGCGTCAGCACCAGTGATCTCCTGAGCAGTGAGCATCATGCCGGTGCAGGTGAGAATGGTGTCCGTGCTCTGGACTCCCTGTCCTGGGACAACAACAAGGAGCGCTTCCTTCTACATCTCCCTGCTGGGCACATTGAGACCAGTGCTGAAGGAATCGGTGAGCATCAGAGCCAGTGCCATGCATCAGACGTCTCTGGCGATCGAGACTGGGACCTGGTGCTGTGGAGTTTTAGGGGAAATTATATTCCAATAATGAGAGGCAGCATATTCAGAGTTGTGTAAGGCAGGGGTCTCAAACACATGGGCTGCATGTGGCCTGTGGAATCCCTGCCTGCAGCCCCTCACACAGGCAGGAATTAAGGGGTTCATACCCCTGGCCGGGTTTTTAGGAGCCCCGCCACTGGGAGCCAGCAGCCGAGCCATAGGTGCCTGACTCCAAGGTCCTGCCCACTGCTTCCGGCTGATGGCAGTGCTTCCGGCTGCATCTCCCCCTCCCCCACGGGGCCTCGGCACAGGCAGTCCCACTGCCTGCCAGCTGGGGAGGAGCTGGAGTCTGCTGCCTGTAAGCACAGACGGGGGGGCTGGCAGAGTCCTGCAGGGCCGTTTCTCGGGGGTCAGGGCTGCAGGGAACCCTCTCCTTTCCCTCTTCCAGCCTCTCGCAAGAGGCTTGGAGCAGGAGATGGTCCCTGCAAGCAGCGAGCTGTCTCGGAGTGGCAGTTCTGAAACTGCCTCTGCCACTTGTAAAAAGTGGCATGGACCATCTCTGGCTCTGAGCCTCTTGCAAGAGGCTGGAAGAGGGAGAGCGTTCCTGCTGCTT
This sequence comes from Podocnemis expansa, assembly GCA_007922195.1. Classification (NCBI taxonomy): domain Eukaryota; kingdom Metazoa; phylum Chordata; order Testudines; family Podocnemididae; genus Podocnemis; species Podocnemis expansa. Next base: position 3,857,672 of record ML681978.1, read on the forward strand.
CTTACAAGCACCAAGAGTCATCTCTGAGCTGAGCCTGGAGACTGTTCCTGCCACTTGTAAGAAGTGGCATGGACTCTTTCCTTCTCTTTCTCCTCCTTTTTTTCTTTTCCTTTCCTTCTTTCTTTCTCTCCATTTTCTTTAAAAAAACTTTAAAAAAATTTTAATGTAAAAGCTTTCTAATGATTAAATTTTAATTAAAAATTCATTAATTCTATTTACAATCATTTTGAATTCAATTAATTAATTTAATTTTAATCAAATAAACTGATGACTTTGCTGTATGAAGAGGTTTTGGTAATGCAGCCTTTGGGCTAATATCCTAGTCCTCATGCGGCCCTCGTGGTGATTTGAGTTTGAGACCCCCAGTGTAAGGAATCTTAATTGAAAGAGAGCTGAGAGAGAGAGGACCCGACAGACAGGTTTCCCTAGTTATTGAAAGAGAACAGAGAGAGAGGACCCGACAGACAGGTCTCCCTAGCACCTAAACGACCTTCCCATTTATCACCATGACAACCCCAATGGCCCTAGGTAGTCCAAAACACCACATATTCATCCCCCTCTAATGAAAAAGCCCTCCCCCTGAGAAAGAATTAAGACTAAGCTAGAAGATGAGGGTAGACTGCCCCATCTCTGGCAAACCCCCGGGGAATTATTCTGCCCTGTGAAGAACGGGTCACCACTAGCTAAAGATCCAGCCAATTAGGAGGCCTTCTATCTCAAGGTGGATTACGGCAAACTTCTGGTGTGCCCACACCACAAGGTGGTATTGGTGGTGGCGTGACTACAGGTATCAGGGAAGTAGCTGGAACTGGAGAGGATGTTGTGGCCGGTTGGTCCAGGGAGGCCGAAGGTGTCGAATAGGTGGCTGGAGCAGGAGAGGCATGAACAGTTGTTTCATGCTCTGATGTTGTATCCATAAGTAAGGGTGAAGTCGGATACGTCCTCTGGAGATACATCTCCTGGATGGGTACGACGGAGAAGCAACTGATCTACATGCCGTTGCCAAACTGTGCCACTCGCTGTCTGGACAGAGTAGGAAACAGGTCCTGTCTGGGCAATGACCATTGCTGGAACCCATTTAGCTCCTGAAGCATAGTTTTGAGTGAGAACAGGCTGTCCAATACTGAAGGTGCACTCCTTTGTTCTTGGTGAATGTCTGCTGACCTGGTCCTGCTGTTGGCATTGAACCACTTGCCATGTGTCTCGTGGTTTCAACAAAGAAAGAGCGCAACTGCCATCCCATCATAAGAAAAGCTGGAGATGCCTTAGTCATAGCCTGCGGAGTGTTTCTGTAGGACAACACGAAGTTGTCCAACCACTTCTGAAGAGATGACTGTCCCTTTGCAGATTTTAGGGCTTGCTTCATAGTCTGTACGAACCTTTCGGCAAGTCCATTGGTGGAAGGATGATATGGTGCTGACCTGATGTGATGTATTCCATTGGCCTTCATAAAAGTTTCAAAATCCTGAGAAATGAACTGCGGTCCATTGTCACTCACCAGCTGTTCTGGAAGACCATAATGACTAACAAAGCCACGCAGGGTCTGAATAGTGGTTTCCATAGTAGTGGACTGCATTACAGAGACTTCTGGCCATTTTGAAGGGGCATCCACATCAATTAAAAACATACATCCTTCAAACGGATCAGCAAAATCAACATGGATACGTTGCCATGGCCTTTCTGGCCAATCGCATGGGTGAAGAGGTGCCAACTGAGATGCATTCCGGACACTCTGGCATGAGGTACAAGCTCTAGCCATTTCTTTGATGGCCCTGTCCAAGCCCAACCACCAGAAATAGCTCCATGCAATTTCTTTCATGCGCACTATGCCGCAGTGACTTGAATGGAGCTGTTCCAACAAACGTGGTCTTAATGAAGGTGGGATAATGATACGCATACCCTACAACAAACAACCACATTGGGTCAATAACTCTGTCCTCCTAGACATGCAGGGGTGGAGGTGAGGAGAGACCTGAGAGTCAAGTAAGAATGTTCCATGCATCATGAAATCCATAACTTATGAGAGTACTGGGTCAACCCGTGTTGCTTTCTTCACTTGAGTAGCTGTGATAGGTGTGTTTTCCACCTGTTCAAAGTAAATGATTCCTTCCTGACCCTGATCTTGATGGTGTGCCAGTAAGGGTAGCCTTGAAAGACCATCAGTATTGCAGTGCAAAGAGGATTGCCTATACTTGATTTCATATGTGTATCCAGAAAGTATCAGTGCCCATCGTTGCATCCGACTAGCAGCCAAAGATGGGATGCCTGTGTGTGGCCCCAAAATTGATGTTAGGGGTCGATGGTCAGTGACAAGTGTGAACTTTTTTCCTCACAGGTACTGGCGAAATCTCTGAACACCAAAAATAATGCCCAGTGCTTTGCGTTCAATTTGGGCATAGTTAGTTTCTGCCTTCGTCAGGGAACGTGAAGCAAAAGCAATAGGTCTCTCTTCACCAGAAGGAATAATATATGACAATACAGCCCCAACTCCATAAAAGGAGGCATTGCAAGCCAACTGTAGGGGCAAAGATGGATCAAAATGTGTCAGAACCCTAGAGTTACCAGTGAGTGTTTAGCTTCATTAAATGCAACATCACAGGCTTCAGTCCAGTTCCAGGCCTTTTTTGGCCCAAGAAGCTCATGTAGGGGTTTCAGGAGTGTCACTAATTGTGGAATAAACTTGCCATAATAGTTCAATAACCCTAAAAAAGAGCAAAGTTAGTTTATGTTCTGAGGTAGTGGAGCATCTACAATAGCCTTAACCTTGGCCAGAGACTTATGGAGACCATCAGCATCAATGATATGTCCTAAATATTCAGCTGAGGGCTGGAAAAACTTACATTTGTCTCTGTGAACATGTAGACCATACTCTATCAGTCTTTGCAGAGTAGCTTCCAAGTTCGTAAGGTGTTCCTCCTCATTTTTGCCAGCGAGCAGGATGTCATCCAGATAGCACTGTACTCCTGATAAACCACTCAAAATCTGGTCCATTGCCCTTTGGAACAAAGCTGGGGCCGAAGTAATGCCAAAAGGTAAATGACAGTATCTGCACAACCCCTTATGTATTACGATTGTCAACAGCTCTTGAGATTCTTCTTCAACATGCATCTGTAAGTACGCTTGACTCAAATCAATCTTGCTAAATTTTTGTGCCCCAGCCAAACCTGCAAAGATGTCCTCAATGCAGGGAAGAGGATATTGTTCTGCATATAACACTGGGTTGACAGTGACCTTGAAATCTCCACAAATCCAAATGGAGCCATCTGTCTTCACTATTTGGGGGCTGAAAGAAGGAGGTCTTGAGAGATTATGTTGCCTTCCTCCAAGAAGGCATCATACTCATCCCTGGCCTTGGGCAGAAGTATATTTCTAAATCTCCCAAGTGACTCCCAGACATCCAGCAAGTACCTACTGGTTATAGCCTGGTTGTTTGCCACTCGCAGTTGAAAGGCCGATGAAGAATACACCTTACAGCCTAACAGAGCCAGTTCCCTAGTCTCCTTGGAGGGAGGGAGGGGGTTTCTGGGGGGGTCTCCGGCCCCCATTGCCATCTGGACCACATCCCTAGGGGGAACTGGGTGGCCAGAGAGTGAGGGGTAGTCCATTCCGGTACCCGATGCTTCATGCTCACCATGTCTGAAACTGGGGGGACAGAATTTAATTTGCATATTAATTCGAGTCTAGCTGTTTCTCTTTGAAGTGACCCTCTCCAGAGATGTGACTGGGACATCAAGACTATGGGTTCTTTTCCCATTACAAAAGGTAATTTGACTTCAGGCTTCCCAGGGTTTGAACCTATCAACTTCTCTGATTTGCTATTACTGTGTGGCCTTATCCTGTGTTTTACACCCCCTTGCATTTATTTTCATTCCATTCTGTAAGTTCACCCATCTTCGAAGCATCTGCTGAAGTGGGATTTTCTCCCACGAAAGCTCATGCAAAAAATAAATCTGTTAGTCTTTAAGTGCCACACGACTTCCTTGAGTTTCTGATAGCCTGCCAAGTGCCCTGAGTCTATATGTCATTCAAACAGCGCCCCTCTAGTGGATTAGTGACAGCTCCTCCATTTCTGGGGAGGTGGTCACAAACTTTAAACATCCCCATATAACAAATAAAAACTATCCCCAACACCTCTGCCCAAAAAGGGTATCATAAGAACACATGAACAGCCATAGTGGCTCACATCAATGGTCCATTTAGCCCAGTACCCTGTCTTCCAATAATGGCCAATGCCAAGTGCTTCAGAGGGAATTAAATGAATAGACAATCACAAGGGATCATCCCCCGTCATCCAGTCCCAGCTTCTAGCAGTCAGAGCATATGGACACCCAACGCTGGACTTGCATCCCTGACCATCTTAGCTAATAGCCCTTGATGGACTTATCCTCTATTAACTTATCTAATTCACTTTTTAAACACCTTTATAATTTTGGTCTCCACAACATTTCGTGGCAATGAGTTTCACAGGTTGACTGTGTGTTGTGTGAAGTATTTCCTTATGTTTATTTTCAAACCTGCTGCCTACTAATTTAATTGGGTGACCCCTGGTTCTTGTGCTATTTTGAAGAGGTAAATAACACTTCCATATGCACATTCTCCACACCATTCCTCATTTTATACACCTTTATTATATTCCCCCTCTTAGTCATCTCTTTTCAAAGGTGAATTGTTCCAGTCTTTTTAACCTTTCCTCATATGGAAGCTGTTCTAGATCCTTAATCACTTTTGTTGCCCTTTTCTGTATCTCTTCCAAATTCTAATATATCTTTTTTTGAGATAGGGTGACTAAAATCACACACAGTACTCTATGTATGGGTATAACATCCAAAAAAGAGATCTTTGAGTCATTGTGGACAGATCTTTGAAAACATCCACCCAGTGAGCAGCAGCAATCAAATTTAAACTCCTTGATTTTTTATGTATAATTGGGATTGTTTTCCAATGTACGTTACTTTGCATTTATTGACACTGAATTTCAGCTGCCATTTTATTGCCAGTCACGCAGTTTTATGAGATCCTATTTTAACTCTTCACAATTTGCTTTGGATTTAACTATCTTGAGTATTTTGTATCGTTTACCCCCTTTTCCAGCTCATCTATGAATATATTGAACAACAATGGTCCCAAGCACAGATTCCTGGGAGATACCACTATTTACCGCTCTCAGTCTGAAAACTATTTCTACCTTTTTGTTTCCTGTCTTTTAACCAATTACTGATGGATGAGAGGGACTTCCCTCTTAGGTTGCCTGCTTACTTTGCTTAAAAGCCTTTGAGGATGGATCTCTTCAAAGGCTTCCTGAAAGTCCAGATATACTCTGTGCACTGGATCACCTTTGTCTACCTGTTTGCTGACTCCCCAAAGAATTCTAGTAAATAGGTAAGCCATTATTTCCTTTTACAAATGCCATGCTGTCTTCTGAAACTAATTGGGTTCATCTATAAGTGTGGTAGTTCTTTCCTTTTATTATATAGACCAATTTGCTGGGTTCCGAACGTAGGTTTGCTGGCTCATAATTGCCAAGATTGCCTCTGGAATCTTTTTTAAAAATTAGTGTCACATTAGCTATTCTCCAGTCATCTGATACAGAAGCTAATTTAAATGATACCAGACTTAACTGTTCTGCAATTTCACGTTTGATTTCCTTCAGAATTCTTGGCTGAATTCCATCTGGTCCTGGTGACTTCTTATTGTTTAATTTATTAATTTTTCCAAAACCCTTATCAACACCTCAGTCTGAGAAAGTTCCTCAGCTTTATCATCTAAAAAGAATGACTCAGGTGGCAAAATCCCTTATAATCTCCACTGTGAAGAAAATGCAAAATTAATCATTTAGCTTTTCTGCTGTGGCCTTATCTGTCTTGAGTGCTCCTTTAGCCCCTCAGTTATCTATTGGCCCCACTGATTGTTTGGGGAGGGTTCCTGCTTCTGATGTACTTAAAATCATTTTTGCTATTAGTCTTTTTAGTCTTTGTCTAGTTGCTGTACAAATTATTTTTTGGCCTGCCTAATTATATTTTTACACGTGAATTGCCTGAGTTTATGCTCCTTTCTACTTACCTCAATGAAATTTAACTCCCAATTTTTAAAGGATACCTTTTAGCCTTTAATCACTTATTTTACTTTGTTTAGCCACTGTGGAATTTTTTTTGGTCCTCTTATTATGGTTTTTAATGTGGAATATATATTTGATTTGCACTTCTGGTATGGTGTTTTATTTTAAAAAGTTTCCATATCACTCATAAGCATTTCACTCTTGTGACTATACCTTTTTAAATTTCCCTTTCACTAGCTTCCTCCTTTTTATGTACATCACCTTTCCAGAGGTGAATGCTACTGGGCTGTACACCTGCTACTGCAATGCCATACAGTGGTCATCAGTGCGGCAAACTGATTCCTGCCATTTGAGGTTTATTTGCATATGGATGTAAAACTCTTGAGCACTGAAGGCTACATGTCCTAAGGAAACCCATAGCCTGCACATTTGAACAGCTAAGACTGAGAAGGGCCATGTTCTCAATGTGGTTTCTAAATACATCCGGAAACTGTTCTGAGCATACCCATGAGCACAAGCCAATGGCCCTTTGCATGTAAGAAATACAGGACTGACTGTGGAAGTGCATGTGCTTATAAATGCAGCAATTTGGTTGCACTGATGAATATCATGGGCATGGCTTTGGAGGCCATGTTGAAAGTGTTTCTTAATGATTTTATTTAATTAATTGCTGGTGACCCTGGAACAGAAAATTACACAAGGAAAACAATTTGTGTCATTAGAGAGTCCGTTCAGAGGCTGCTTCCGTAGCTGGAGTCTCACCAACTTCATCTTCTAGTTTTTTTACAGGTTAATGGACAGGAAGAATTGTATTAATGTCTTCCACAGCTCCTAATTCCTATAATTGATGCCGATTTGGATACAGACTTGGATTGTAAATGATATGGACATTGAAAAGGGCCCTATTAGGTTAACATTTATCTTTTGAAAGTCAGTGTCCTTTCCTGTATACAAACAGAACCCTCTCTCCTTGCCTCATCTCACTTAGAGGCCAATACCAGTTCCATTGTCTTCAGTGGAAAGTGATCAATCATACGTACAGCACTGGTCTAATTCCTGCTCCATGCATGTAGAAGGGATCCTCCTGAAGCAGATCTGCGGCTGTTCTTCTGCCCAGAGAGGTGTTGAGGGATGACAGGTGCCTGCATAAAAGTTGTCCATGCATGTCTCTTTCTGCACTGGCCTCCTACACATCAGCGTGTAGTTGAAATATAAGAATGCTAGAAAAAAAGTCTATTGCTACACAAATCTTTTGGACCACTCCTGAACTCTGTGCATGAGCTGCACGTGCCAGGGCCGCAGAGTCCACTTCCATCTTTAAAGCGGGAGTAGCAGTTGCAGGCTAGTTCCTTGGCCATACAAAGGGGAAATTTTCCACACCTTTCCTGCCTATGCTGCCTGCCAGGTGCCCGCATCCGAGACGTTACGGAGGGATTGTCGAGAATCATCCGCCCCTCTGACTACTACCCCATGCTTCTCATCCATGTAGGAACCAATGATACTGCGAGAGGTGATCCTCGGCAGATCAAAGGTGACTTCAGGGCTCTGGGAGCGCGGGTGAAGGAGTTTGGAGCACAGGTGGTGTTCTCCTCGATTCTTCCGGTCAAGGGTAGAGGCCTGAGCAGAGACAGATGCATCCTGGAGATGAACGTTTGGCTGCGAAGATGGTGTCGTCAGGAGGGCTTTGGCTTCCTCGACCATGGGTTGCTGTTTCAGGAAGAAGGACTGCTAGGCAGAGATGGACTCCATCTTTCGAGGAAGGGGAAGAGCGTATTTGGACGCAGACTGGCTGACCTAGTGAGGAGGGCTTTAAACTAGGTCTGAAGGGGGAAGGAGACCAAAGCCCACAGGTAAGTGACTATGTGGGAGACCAGGGGGATGGGATGGAACTTGGGGGGTGCCGGGACTGTAACTACAGGGATAGAAGAGAGGATAATTGGAACATGCGGGGGGAATCAAATAACTTTCTTAGATGCTCTAATGAAGCCCTAATGCCTGAGGCAGGTGGGGGAGGTCAACACCAAAAGAAAATCCAGGGAGGTAGATACAATAGAATTGAATGTCAAAATGGGAAAGTAGGGCAATCAGCTGGGTATCTTAGGTGCCTATACACAAATGCAAGGAGCCTGGGAAACAAGCAGGAGGAATTGGTAGCACTAGCGCAGACAAAGAACTATGACATGATTGGGATAACAGAGACATGGTGGAATAGTTTGCATGACTGGAGCTCTGCAATAGATGGGTATAAACTGTTCAGGAAGGACAGGCAGGGAAGGAAAGGGGGAGGAGTAGCACTATATGTAAAGGAGCTCTATGACTGCTCAGAGCTTCATTATGAAAGTGGAAACAAGCCAGTTGAAAGTCTGTGGGTTAAGTTTAGAGGGGAGAGCAACAAGGGGGATGTTGTGGTAGGTGTCTGCTACAGACCACCAGATCAGAAGGAGGAACTGGATGAGGCATTCTGTGTACAACTAACAGAAGTTTCTAGAGCACAGGCCCTGGTTCTCATGGGGGACTTCAATTACCCTGACATCTGCTGGAAGGCCAATACAGCAGTGCACAGGCAATCCAGGAAGTTTCTGGAGAGTGTTGAGGACAACTTCCTGGTACAAATGCTGGAGCAACCGACGAGGGGCCTTGCGCCTCTCGATCTGCTGCTCACAAATAGAGAAGAATTTATCAGGGAAGTAGAAGTGAATGGCAGCCTGGGTAGCAGTGACCATGAAATGATTGAGTTCAAGTTGATGATTAAAGGAAAGAAGGAAAGAAGCAAAACACAGACTCTGGACTTCAGAAAAGCAGATTTTGTCTCCCTCAGGGAACTGATGGGCAGGATCCCTTGGGAGGCTGATCTGAAGGGGAAAGGTGTCCAAGAGAGTTGGGTGCATTTTAAAGAAACCCTGCTAAGGGCACAGGAAGATACAATTCCGATAAGGAGAAAGCACAGCAAATGTGGAAGGCGCCCACTGTGGCTTAACAGAGAGCTCTGCACTGAGCTGAAGCATAAAAAGGACGCTTACAGGAAGTGGAAGCTAGGACAGATGACTAAGGAGGCATATAAAGACATTGCTCGGGACTGCAGGGATAAAATCAGAAAGGCCAAAGGACAAATGGAGTTGCGACTAGCAAGGGATGTGAAGGATAACAGGAAGGGGTTCTACAAGTATATCAATAACAAGAAGAGGATCAGGGATGGTGTAGGTCCCTTACTGAATGGGGCAGGCATCCTCGTGACAGAGGATGAGGAAAAAGCTGAAGTGCTCAATGCTTTTTTTACTTCTGTTTTCACAAGCAGGGTCAGCTCCCAGCCCACTACACTAGGTACGGGGGACTGGGGAGAAGAAGAGAGGCCCTTGGTGACAGAAGGTCAGGTTAGGGACTGCTTAAAGAAACTAGATGTGCACAAGTCCATGGGGCCGGATGAACTGCATCCGAGGGTGCTGAGGGAGCTGGCTGATGAGATAGCAGTACCGTTGGCCATTATCTTTGAAAACTCGTGGCGAACGGGGGAGGTGCCAGAGGACTGGAAAAAAGCAAATATAGTACCTATCTTCAAGAAAGGCAAAAAGGACGATCCAGGGAATTACAGACCTGTCAGCCTCACCTCAATCCCTGGAAAAATCATGGAGCAGCTTCTCAAAGAATCCATCCTGAAACACTTGGAGGAACGTAGAGTAATCAGGAACAGTCAGCATGGATTTACCAAGGGTAAATCATGCCTGACCAACCTCATCGCCTTCTATGATGAGATGACTGGATTTGTGGATGCGGGAAGAGCCGTTGATGTGATATACCTTGACTTTAGCAAGGCTTTTGATACGGTTTCCCACAGCATTCTCATTGGCAAATTAAGGAAGTATGGGTTAGATGCGTGGACTGTAAGGTGGATAGAAAACTGGCTAGAACAACGGTTTCAGCGCGTAGGAATCAATGGCTCCATGTCAAGTTGGCAGGCAGTAACAAGTGGTGTGCCCCAGGGGTCGGTCCTGGGGCCAGTTCTGTTCAATGTTTTCATTAATGATCTGGATGATGGGATAGATTGCACACTTAGTAAGTTTGCAGATGATATCAAACTGGGGGGAACGGTAGACACCCTAGAGGGCAGAGACAGGATTCAGGGAGACCTAGACAAACTGGAGCAGTGGGCCTAGAGGAATCTCATGAGGTTCAACAAGGATAAGTGTAAAATCCTGCACTTGGGACGAAAAAACCCCATGTACTGCTACAGGCTGGGGAGTGATCAGCTAAATAGCAGCACTGGAGAAAAGGACCTGGGAGTCATGGTGGATGGGAAGCTGGATATGAGTCAGCAGTGTGCTCTTGCTGCCAAAAAGGCCAATGGCATACTGGGCTGCATCAGAAGAAGTGTTGCCAGCAGATCAAGGGATGTGATCATTCCCCTCTATTCTGCACTAGTGAGGCCACATCTGGAATACTGTGTCCAGTTTTGGGCTCCCCACTACAAAAAGGACATGGACAAATTAGAGAGAGTCCAGAGGAGGGCAACCAAAATGATCAAAGGGCTGGAGCACAAGCCCTATGAAGAAAGACTGAAGGAACTAGGCTTATTTAGCCTGCAGAAGAGAAGACTGAGGGGGGATTTGATAGCAACCTTCAACTACTTGAAGGGTTGCTCCAAGGAGGAGGGAGCTCGACTGTTCTCGGCAGTAACAGAGGGCAGAACGAGAAGCAATGGCTTCAAGTTACAGCTGGGGCGGTCCAGGCTGGATATTAGGAAAAACTTCCTTACTAGGCGAGTGGTGAAGCATTGGAATAAGCTGCCTAGGGAGGTGGTGGAATCTCCATCTCTGGAGGTGTTCAAGGCCCAGCTGGACAAAACCCTGAGTGGGATGATCTAATGGGAGTGGTCCTGCTTTTTTGGCAGGGGGTTGGACTAGATGACCTCGTGGGGTCCCTTCCAACCCTATGATTCTATGATTCTATGATTCCTCCTTACAGTTCCCCAGCAGTCAGCTAAGTCATTTCCTACAATGCAGCTAGCTGCTGAGCTCTCTGCCAAGTGAAGCTAGTCACATGTGTACATGTAGTGCATCCATCTTGAGATGAAGGTCATGAGCAAGCAACACTAGGAACTTAGAATGTAAAATAGTATGCAACTTTACAGCACACATCTGGCAGTGACTACTATAATACATGTCCATATTTTTGTTGCTTTTGCTTTTGCCTGTAATGGCTGAGCAACAACTAGCACATAAGTAGTGATTTCTTCTTCTCTTAACTGTACAATGTCTCTGGAGAATCATTCTTAACTCTTGCTGTCATGAAACTATGAAAAAGTGCTCTGTAATCTATCACTTGTGCAGATGTGAGGGACAGAGCCTGACAGGACCAGGTACTTCTCACTGATTTTGTATTTATTGGGGTAATGAATGATGAACGTACTCTTGTAGTCTTGCCTGCTGTTCCAATGTGGCTTTACAGAAACCAGTGTCCCTATTTTCTGTATGCTTGCAAGAATGGCTCCCTCAAAGAGCTGCTCCACCACAACCCCACACCTGTACTTCATAACATGGTAATCAGCCAGTATAGGACAGAATTTGGAATGAATGCATAAAATCGGACTTTTTCCCCCATTGTAAATATAATAGTTCCTTACCATTCTCTCTTTCCAGGGCCTTCCTGTCTCATTTAATTTATTTACTCCACTCTGCATCTCTTTGCAAGGTGGAAGGACCACGATCCTGACCCTCTTTCTGTTGGACGTCTTGCTTCTGTAAAATAGTAGATAAATCCTTGATAGCTCTGTCTTACAGAAACAAGTCTGTTTCTGATTTGAGTGTGTTTAGTGGGGAAGAGGGTAAACCCTCTTTATAATACCTCTCATTTGTTCTTTTTAAGAGTCTCCTGAGACACACTATTTATGAGGCGTTCCTGCTTCTGCCCTTCTGAGGTCCTTTGTTCTTTGGCTGCTTTTCCTCCTTCCTTGGCTGTTGCATCTCTGGAATGTGTGTGATCTGTGAAAAGGAAGAAGAAAGAGGCTGAGCTACAGCAAGAGAGGAGAAGCTGCCACTTTTCCCGAATCAGCAGTACCTTTTCTTGTTTCCCTGTACCTATCTGTTAGTGCAGGCCTATTTATCATCTGTTTAGCCCTAGCCTTGGCCTGGTACTGTACAAGATACAAAACAGCCAGTCCCACTGCATAATTTATAGACTATGGGCCATAATAAACCCTCTGGTGTTATTCCTGCTCCCTTTGACTTCCACCTTGCATCTGTCCCCTCCACTCCAATGGGGACAAAAACATAGTTTGTATTCATTCAATAAGAGCACCATATAGATTCTTGCTACAATCACACCTCAAGACACAACAATCAAATCTTACCGATAGTTCAAAGCAACTGCAATAATTTACAAAAATGTCACTTACTGTTACTTACAAGATAATATCAGTTGGATGAGTTTCAGGGAGTGAGCGATGTCAATTGTGCTCTATCCTTCAGAGAAGTGAGGATGCCCCAGTAGTTCATCAGTATAATGCAACACTGGTAATATGAGAAATCAGATGTCTGACATTACCAGGTCCAGCCCCTAGATGGAATTAAAGGGTTGTAGTTATTTGCAGTTGCCTGCTCTCTGTTCAGTGGACGCAGGTACAGAACAAACAAGAAGTCCTGGGGCACTTAAAGACTAGCAAATTTATTTTTGTTAGTCTTTAAGTGCTACCGGACTCCTTGTTTATTTTACTGAACTAGACTAACACGGCTACCCTTTTGGATCCTGGTAACACACAAGGTTCTGAACAGTGGTAGTCCTTTTCCTTTTGATCTTGCCTCTCAGCAGTTGTATGGGGTGGCACCTAAAGATGGCAGGGATCATTATGGTAGTATCCCACATGTCCCCAGGGCAGCGGTTGCAGTGCTAATGTCACTGAGTGAATTGTTTTCACAGAGCAGGAGTGTTCAAACTGCAATACTGGCAGGGCAAATGAGGCCTGTGGCACTGCCACACTGTGGTTCACAGGGCCAATGCTGAGCACCAGGAACTCAGGGAGCCAGGGGGGCTAACAACCAACAAAGGGAGATCCAGGTCTTTGGGCTGTTGGGGGTCCAATGGGGGAATGTTTAGCTGTAGGGTCAGGTGGCTGATGCTCTCTGGCCACCCTGGCCTTTCTGGAAAGATTTGGGCAGGGCTGTGAGCAGGGTGCTGGGCACAGGGATTTCCCGTCCTACACTCCATAGCCCCCCCCCCCCCCGTTGTCAGCTAGTAACAGTGTTATAGCAATTTAATGAGTACCCCTACACCTTCCCCTCCCCCCGATTTCAAGTGCTGGGGAAGCTGCCGGCTGGGGTGGGGTGGGGGGGTGTTGAGGTGCTCACTAAGTTGGCACATTGGGGTTGGGAAATTCGGGGGGGTGTTAGGGAAATCCCTGGCGGTGGGCGTGGGAGGGGATCTGGGCCGCCGGCCGAGGAGGAGGAGGAGGAACTCTTCCCGCGCGCCTGGCGCCCGTCAGCCCGCCGCTGCCGCCTCTCCAGACCCCTCGAGGCGGGGCTGGGAACCTTTCTCCTCTCCGCGGAACCTTGACTGCGGAGGCTCCGGTTGCCGCCCGGGGACTCGTCCGGCTGCGCTGGCCGGGGGAACGCTTAGCGAGGCGGACTCCGAGCGGAGCCCCAGCGCGGAGCCGAGGCGGGAGCGAGGCGGCGCGGGCGGAGCCGCTCCCGGGGCCGGCGCGCTACCTGCGGCGGGGGGAGTCGCCGAGCCCCGCGGCGCGGCCCGCAGCCCCGCCGGGGAGGTGAGCGCTGGGCCGCGCCGGAGGAGACACGGGACGGGGGACGAGCCGCAGTGGCGGCGGCGGGTCCCGGGGAGAGGCCCCCGGGGAGGAGGGGCCGGGCCGGGCCGGGCCGGGGTTGAGAGGGCCCCGCCCCTGCTGGCGGGTCACCGGCTCAGCCCCACGGCGCGGGCGGGTTGTGCCCGTGGGGTTGCCATTGTGTGCGGTGTGGGAGCTGGGGGCGGCGGCCTGAGGGGCACAGGACAGCCCGGAGGCCGGCAGTGGGGCGGAGCCCTGCCGAGCTGGCACGAGCCGCGGGCGGGCAGTGGGGTGGGACCGGGGGGGGGAGGGAGGTCTAACTTCTCCTGTGGCCCGGCAAGCTGGAGGGGGCGACTAGCTGCGTCTTGGGTCTGTCCTGGAGACGGGGGGAGGAGGTAACAGCGTGCAGATCAGGTTCTTTCCCAAATCAACAGGGACAGCCCCCAGAGCTCTTATGTAAGGGTGAACAGAGAGTAATGTGACAGAAGATAGTGGCTTGCTCTTCAGACAGAAAAGCAGCCTGCATAATTTATAAGCAATTACTCGGATTTCCTTGTTCTTCCGGCTTCATAATGTTAGCACAAGGGGCATTTAAAGAAATTAAAAAGTGGCATGTTTCAAAATTGTAGGAAGGAAATGTTGTTTACGTGGAATGTGTATTTAGACTGTGGAACTCATTGCCACAGGGAGGAGTTGAGGGTGAGAATTTAGCATGTTTTAAAAAGGGCTAGGATGTGTATTTGGATAACAAAGATATCCACAAGTCCTGTGGCACTTAAAGACTAACAAAGCTATTTTTTGCATGTCATTTCATGGGAGAAAATCCCACTTCATCAGACGCTTTGAAGGTGATCTTTTCAAAGTGTCTGATGAAGTGGGATTTTCTCCCATGAAAGCTCATGCAAAAAAAAAAAGTTAGACTTTAAGTGCCTCAGGACTCCTTGTTTGTTTGTGTTACTGAACTAGACTAGCACAGCTACTCCTTTGGGTCAAGGATGTCCAGAGTTATAGTTAACAATAGCAATTATTAGAGGGGTGGTCGCGTTAGTCTGTTTCAGCAAAAGAAACAAGGAGTCTTGTGGTACCCTAAAAGCGGACACCTTGTTTGTTTTAATAACATTTTATGGATGAGGTAGCAAATGTTATGCTCACTGTTGACACCAGTCTCTAACTATAAGATGAGATTTAATGTGGGAGGAGTTTCTCTCACATTTGCTCACTTTTGTTTCTTGCATCTTCCTTTGAAGCATCTGATTTTGATCATTATCAGAGGCCACATACCTATCTAGATGAACCTAGGGTCGGATCCTGTCTGGCAGTTCCTGGGTATAAGATATTTTCATATTTTTTAAATATCTTTGTTCAGTCACATTCAGTGGCATTAGTAAACATATTTAAAACAACAGCTTGTAATTTCAGGATTTTGATGTCCCCCAATGCATCCACCAATATCACGTGTTCATTAACCAGTGGTGCTGCAGATTTTTAATTCGATTTTCCCCTTCACTTGGTACTTGTGTTGAATAATTTACATTAGAGTTTTACTAATGCCTCTTATTTGTGATGTAAGATACTGACTACAAGCTCACACCAGTGACACAATTGTGAAGTTCATTGCTATGTCTTCCCATGGATTTGTACAGAATTTATTAGTATAGATGTTTTTTGTGAAAGAGTTCACAATCCTCTTAGTTCTGTTGTTTTAGTTTTCTTGACTTCAGACTCAAGTGGACAGGGGCATATGTTGTTAAGGCTCTTCAGTGAAAAGGGCCACAGTGCCATTTTTTCCTCATTCAAGCCATTAAGAAGATAATTATCCAAATTATCACAATTGCATTTGGTTAACTGTTCAACTTTTGATAGTCCTACTAGAAATATTCAGGTAATGTGCTTGTTCACTGGGGAACATTTATGTCCAACAATTTGAAAATATGTTTCCCATGTGTAAAGCTACAGTGTCTTAAAACAGTAGGATGAAAAGTTATAATACTGATCTTATTGAGCCCTGCCATTTGAATAGGACGTCTCAAGGAAAAATCAGCTGCTTCTACAGGAAAGAAAGGTTGGTGATTCACCATGTGGCCTGAGTCAGCACTGAACCAATATCCCAGTCCTGTTGTAGGGGATGCTGTGCTGTTGGGAGATGCTACTCATCATCACTGAGCCACGTTCCTGAGCTACTTATCTTTAAAACTCTCATGGCCCTTTTATCAAGAGTATGAGACATTGGGTACTGGCCAGACTCCAGCCTGACTGTTTGGGTAACTTCTGCCTCCCTAAATTCCCCTTGAAATTTCACTTGGACCTAATATGCTTGTACACTTTATACTGAACTGTGGCATAATATAGGCGGTGTCTTTTTTTAAAAAAAAGGCTATGTTCCATTCCAGAAATGGCTGCATTTTAGTGGTGAGGTTGAATGTGCTGTAAGATCCTTTGGGATTAAAAGCACTATATACATGTAAAACATGCAATTTATTACGGTGGATGGGTGAAAGTACAGCATTTCTCCCGTATTTCCTGCAAATGACTGTCTGCCACTTTGTCATCATTACGCCACAATTTCACCTATATTCTGATTGGTGAGGGGCTGTATTCTGGAGGTCGGTCTGTCTTGCTGTGTTCTGTTTTGGATGCCCCACAACACTCTTGTTTCATATGCCTACTCTGCTAAGTATGACTAGGTCACTAGGGTAAGAGGAGAGTGGTGTTGAAACAGGCATTGCTGTGGGATTTGAGCTGGAATTTAAAAACAGGTTGTTTGTTGACCACAGATGTTATATTGTCAGGAACCAAACTTAGCAGAACTTTATAAATCCAGAAGTTAAATATTTTTAAATAATGCTTAAAGGTGGCAGATCAAAGACATCATAATGCAGTTCTTTCTAATCATGCTGTTAAGTTGTGCTCCAGTTGTTGGGACACTTGTTAAACTCTGCTACTTTTCTAGTGCTTATAACTTTTTGGGAAATAATTCTCCAGGGAATGAAATTTTCTGTGTTCATTCAAAATGTTAATTTTATGTAGAGAACTTAATGACATTTCTTTTGGGCATTCTTGAGTTAATAAATATTCAGGTGCTATGTATTGCATTTGACTAACAAAAAAGGGTTTAATTTTTAAAAACTTTGTCTGCCTTGGATTTAATCCTCAAGGAGGAAAAATACCTTTTGATATCTTGAAACTTGGTTTAAAAATAAGTTTGCATATTTTGCACCTGTAACATATTTTCTAACAAATACTTAAGGTACTGAGGTGGGGAGAATATTATAGTGAAATGATCTTGTCTATACTTATTTCCTTGAGTGCTCATTTAGATAAATGGCTTGCTTCTCTTAAGTGTGTTTAGGTGATGTGTACAGTTATGTGGTTATTAAAACAAGTGAACTCATGGAGAGTTGTGAAAGACCTGTGTTTTTTGTTTTTTCAAGTATGGGTCACTGAACTATCTATGTTACTGTATTATATATTTGAGGAAATTTGATCCTAGAAACTCTGGGATCTAATTTCAAACTGTGAATGAAAATTTTAACAACTCATAAAAATAGTGAGAAGTGTTTTTGTTTCTTAATAAGTCTAATGAGAAGCTTGAGAAAGTTATAGAACTTCTGTAAACTGGGAAAGGAATATGAAAGGTATAGCAATTTGTGGTTAGAGAAAGGGGCAGACTGATTCAGTGTAGAATCAATAATGCAAGTTTAATTGTGTTCATAAAGATGTGCTCAGTTGAACTCAGAATCTGCTGGAGTTTGATTGGTTAAGACCTGCCTGCCAAAAAGTATGGTGCTGATTCGACAGGAAGGCTTTCAAAGGAAGATACCCAAGGTATTTTAAGTATTTTGCATGTCTCCTTTTGATTGCTGCCAAAATCATGCCACAGTGTAGACCAGAACTTACTGAGTGGAATCAGTTGCCTGTGGATGTTGTAGTGAAGGAAATAAGTGGAACTGTAGATGATGGGGGGAGGGGGGGCTGGGGAGAGGTGGCTTTCTAGAAAATTCTAGAAGATGTGGGACATCTAAGAACGTGGTTGTTTTTCAGTCTTCAATTTTGAATTTGGTAGGTGGTGCTTTCTCCTCCTAACTATTAAATACCAAAGCTGTTGATCAGTGGTGTGTACAGGCAGCTAGTGTTCACTGGTTATTAGACACCATTGAATCAATCTTTTTGATTCAATAAGTTGAAGGAAGTATCAGGAAACAAGCAAGTGAATGCACTAAAACAATGAAAAGACATTTTCTAAAATGAAATATAAACATTATCAAGGATTGTTAGGCAGAAAATTAGAATATGTTTGTGCTTGTCTAAAAATGTGGAAACTGGTCTAAACTCTTCTACATCAGATGTGCCATTGAGCACAAACCTGTCTGTTGAAGTGGAACAGCAGAACAGTGATGAGTTTAATACAGCAAGTGAGACATATTCGGTGCTTTTGTTGTCACTGCAATGTTGCTGTGACGATTCAACCCTGTCCAAGATCTTCCATCAACTACTGAGTATCAACTCAGTAACAGTCTGTATGGTTCTGCCTCAAAAATGTCAGAGTATAATTGGCGGCAATGCCATTAAAATAACTGAACTTGATAAGAAAGTTCCATGCTTTTATAATGACATTATTATGATTGTTTTCCAAAGTGAGTGATATATAGAAGTGATTGAAGCATTTTGTCTTGGATAAATAGACCCTCAAAGATAGGAACACTGGAGTTACAAAATGACCAATCATCTGAACACTATGTGAAGCCAGAAGAGAGCACAGCAGTGGCCAAATTATACTGTCAGTTTCCAAAGGGATAGCCGTGTTAGTCTAGTCCAGTAAAAAAACAACAAGCAGTTGTGTGGCACTTTAAGACTAACAGATTTTTGCTGTTACTTTATGACCTGATCCTATGTTTTACACCCCCTTGCATTTAGTTTCATTCCTTTCTGTAAGTTCACCCATCTTCGAAGCATCTGAGGAAGTGGGATCAAATTATACTGTACTGTAGTGTTCCTGGTGCCTGGTATTGCAGAACAGAGCAGTCTAGAATCTGTGCTGTTCCCTGTAAGCCAAGAGTGGTGTTTCAGCCCCCCTTGCCTTGCCACCCCACCATGCTGGGAGTGGGAAACTGTTCCTTCCCTGCTCAATCCAGACCAGTCGTGGCCAAACTGTGGCTCAGAAGCTGCATGTGGCTCATGGAAGAGCATCAGCAAATCAATTTAGTAGGTAAAAGTATATGGCTATATGCCCCAGTGCAGCTCTTGGAGATTTAATAATCAACTTGTGTGGCTCTTGAGTTCCATAAGTTTGGCCACCCCTGATCCAGATGATCGGCCTGGAACCCAAGAATGAAGTCGCATATGGAGCTACTGAGCTGCTGCTGTTGCAAAAATCTGGCCAGTAGCAAGTGTGGAGGAGCTGTGCTTCGGGGGAGTTTTAGGGCCACAGCTTGTGCTTCAGTGAAGCCCAAGCTTCACTAGTGGCTGCAATCCTGGATCCTGCCAGCACTTCTGGGAGAGCAAGAGGCAGGGGAGGGAGGAGTGGTGGCAGTGGGCTGGCATCAGCCCTCTGCCCTATGCTGCCTCTGGAACCTGGCAAGTGAGCTATGGGAAGAGAGGGCTGACACTTGTAGTGCCAGAAGTGTGGGACAGACCTCCCGCCTCAGTTATCCCACAGGTAAGAAATAGGAATAAGGCAGGGAACTGCTTGCAAACCACGCAGTGCCAATTTTGCAGAGATCTCTCCTAGCCTTAGCTGGAAGACACCAGCTGCAGGATGCTGCCCTAGAATGTTTTGTTCAGAGTTACAAATAACCTCACTGCCCAAGGTATTTGTATCCTTGAGGTTCTACTGTATTTTGTCACGACTCGAACCTGCAGTTCCACAACTGGATGCTGCAAGTGAAGAAACAGAGGAAAAGTTAGAGGAAGAAACAGAAGAATCAACACAGACAGTAATGCAAAAGCATTTGGTTAAACGTGAAACAGGACTGTCTAATGACGGCAAACATCCATATAGTGAACCAACATGTGCTCTGCTTAAACTAGTGATTAATTGTGTGCACGTGGCAGAAGATGCTCTCAAAAATGTAGAGAAATCTGACAAGAAGGTTTCTGCTAGTTGCTCAGAAAAGCTATGAGAGTGTTTCTTAGAAGCTGTCATTCTAAACTGTGCATGATCAGCACAGTATGGCTATGTCCACATATACATCGTTATTTCAAAATGAGTTATTTCAAAATAAAGTCCTTATTTCGAAATAAGTTAATTTGAATTAAGAAAATGTTAATTCGAATTAAGGGAAAGTCTGCTATTGAAACGGCTGTTATTTTGAAATGGTTATTTTGAAATAAGGCCATTTGGACATGTTGTTTCGAAACAATGGTGTTGTTTCGAAGCAACATGTCCAAATGGCCTTATTTCGAAATAACTATTTTGAAATAACAGCCATTTTGAAATGAATGGGGTTTAAGCTGTTTCGAAATGACGGTTCTTATTTCGAAATGACAGAGCCCGTCATTTCGAAATAAGAAAACATCGTGTGGACCTAATCTTTTTTATTTTGAAATAACCAGTGTTATTTCAAAATAAAAGAGACGTGTGGACATACCCTATTTAAATTCTGAAGGGGAAAAAACCAGAACACCTACTACTTCCCTAAAGCATGTGAGAGAAGTTCACATTCACCATCCATCTCTTGGTTGGTTGGTTGAAAACAGGAGAACTGATGCCCTTAGTTCACAGTAGCACTTAGTAGAACTCTCAGGAGAATTGTGGCCTGATTTACACATTAGATGTTTTCCTGGAATAATTGTGTTGATAAGGGATGCGGTTCTTTTCTTTGCCCGCATAGCTGGGTTGGTAAAAGCTCTAATGTAGACACAATTGTGGCTTATTTCATTTCCTAAATAAGAATAAGCTATAATGGTGTAAACCTTTCATTTTACCTGCCTAAATGCATCTGAGCTAGGCTTTTTTGTTGTTTTAATTGCGTGCAGAATTAAAGCAGCAAAGTGTAGTCTAGACCCCAGTCTTCACAGGTGCATCCAGATACCATGCACATATGGAAACTTGCACTGAACACGAGGAGAACTTTGATCAGGAATAACACATGAAACATAATGCATGCTTTACATAACAAAGGGATCTAAAAGGAGGTACTACACTTAAAAGAAATTGAAGGCAGTTTTGTAACGATTTGATGTATTACAGGCAGCTAATGTTACTGTCACAATCTCTGTGAAAATCTGCTTGATCTAGTTAACAAAGAACTGGAATTGCACAAGGAGAATAAATTCATATAAACTACAGACCCCTTCCATTATGTAATATGACTGATTCCAAATACATAGATTAAATCCAGTGCAGAAGAAGAGATGGAATGTGGCTAAGGTAGCATCATCAGATCAAAGATCCAGTTTTTTTACTTGAAATCTCAGTCTGTTACTTGTCACAGTTCATCAAAAGAGTGAATTATGGAAGTGATGTAACAAAAGCCAGAGCAGTTAAACTCAAGAGTTTTATAAATTTTTCTAAAAAGTCCCATAATCCGGACCAACATCTTGACGACGGACAAGCATGTTGCTGATGCGTTTGAACTGGTTTAGTATATATACTTTGAAATAAATTACATGCTGAAAAACA
Source organism: Podocnemis expansa (assembly GCA_007922195.1). Lineage (NCBI taxonomy): Eukaryota > Metazoa > Chordata > Testudines > Podocnemididae > Podocnemis > Podocnemis expansa. The sequence goes on from ML681978.1 coordinate 3,879,113, forward strand.
CAATTGTTAATAAAAATAAGTTGATATCTCAGAGTCTTGTCCAGCTTTCCACAGCCATGACTGGGAACTGGATCAGCCCGTGTGGGCTCATTAACAAAGCCGGAGGAGTATGATTGGTGCCAATCTGTTACAGACCACTGAATCCAACCAGAGAACAGGGTAAGTTCCTCTTTAAGCTTTGTATAGAAAGAATTTGTCTTCTTACAGTGCTTCTGTTTGTGAGATATATGCGGGAGGTCTCATGCAGCCAGAAGTAAAGCACTGGTAGACTTTAAAAAAAGAAAAAAAAAAAAAGTAGCTGATTTTCTCTCTCAAAAAAATACTGTACCCAAGACACAGTAACTGTTTTGGACCTCATTCTGCTCAGTAGAAAATAAATTATTCACTGTACTGGATGTTGGTGCTTTTCTAGGGACCAGGCATCATAACCTGATTGCGTTCAATGTGGACAACTGTTCCAATAAGTATATACAGCATATTCCTGATTATTTAAATAGCATAAGGAACCTGGAATAATCAGGTAAATGAGAGGGTAGAAGCTATTCAGCAGCTGGATGGCTTCCACCATTTTGGGGGGCTTGGTCTTTTCAAGCCCTGGCCGAGGGTCATGCTTTGCCTCTCTCATTGTCATTGCAGAAGACTGCCACAGAAGCCATTCAACAGCAGCACAGTCTTCCCTATAGTCAGGGATCTGTCCTTCTCACAGCTCTGGCAGTGAGGGTGGGGTGTTTTTGCTCTACTTGCTGTATCTCTGCATTATCCAAATCCCTTCCTTGCCCACTTCAGCATGTATTTCATGCTGGGAAACAAGAAAGGGATTCAGGTATTGTGGCAATTTGGGTAATAGGGTTTCCGATAAATGGGAAGTTCCAAAGGGACAGCTGTGTTAGTCTAGTCCAGCAAAAAAAACAAGGAGTCTTGTGGCACTTAAAAACTAACATTTATTTTTCACATGAGTTTTCATGGGAGAAAATCCCACTTTGTCATATGCTTTGAAGATGGAACTTTGCAACAAGACTTGTAGATAAATGGGAGCATATTGTGTCTAATGTTTCAAAAGGCTAATTTCCCAAAGCAGAAGAGAACCATAAGGCAAATGGCTGGAGGAAAAATTAGGCAGAAAAAATGTTAATAAGAATTGGAGTTTAAGAAAATTGTATTAGATGCCCAGAATGCCATTATTCCATGGTCAAGAAAAAAGATACCTTTGGTAAAAACCCATTCTGTTTCAAGGGTGAAGTGAAGGCAGCAATTAACAATAAAATACAATATCTGTCAAATGGAAACAAGATGGAAGTAGATAGCAATCAATATCAATTAGACATTATTAAGTGTAGAAAATGTAAGGGAAGTTAAAACATCAGGAAAAAATCTATGACAAACAGGGCTGAGGGCAACAAGGAGATTGTGTACTAAAAACGAAACAGTCCCTTCCAGTGGTGTTAAACAGAGATTGTTACAAGGCTGCTTAAAAATCAGAAGTGTTGAATACATATTTCTCTACTTTATTTGGGGAAAAAGGAGGATGACGTGCTGTATCAAATAGGCAAATGATGTGCTTCCTGGTCCATTAGTAACTAAGGAGGGTGTTAAACTATCCACTAGACATAAACATGCTTAAATCAGGAGGCCTAGATGACTTGCACCCAAGAGTCCTAAAATGGTTGGCAGAGGAGTGCTATGAAATTCTGGAGGACTGGGCAAATACCAGTGCTGTGTAAATGTTCAAAAGGGGGTGGCAGAGTGAACCAGCTGTCTGAAGGCTCCTTAAACTGTTACCATTTCCAGGAAAATAACAAAATGGCTGATATGAGACACATTTGTTAAATAATTAAAGGATAGGAATATAATTAATGCAATCAGCATGGTTTTATGGAAAACATGTCTTGTCAAACCTGACTTAATTTGATGAAATTAAAGGTTTAGTTTCTAAATGTAACTGTGTACATGTAATAAGGTTTGTAACACAATATTTTGATTAAAAAATTAACACTACACAATATTAATAAAGCACATGTTAAGTGAATAAAGAAATGGCTAACTGACAGGTCCGGAAAACTGGTTGTCAATGAGGAATTATTGAATGGGCATGTTCTTAGGGGGTTCCATGAGGACTGGTACAGGATCAGATGCTATTAAACCTTTTCATCAGTGATTTGGACGTAGATACAAAATCACTGCTGACAAGATTGGTGGATGACACCAACACTAGTGGAGGGATAGACAGTGAGAACTGGACGATCTGGATTGCTTGGTAAATCAGGCCATTAAGATAAAGTATGTCTTTAATACAGCCGAATGCAAAGTTGTACATGTAGGAAGAGGGAATGCCATCCATACCCAGCATCTGGGGGAGGGTGTCCTGGAAATAACTGGTTAGTTATGCTTTCTTTGGTTTAGTAGAAAAAGGCACAGCAAGAACCAATGGCTGGAAGTCAAAGCCAGACAATTTTGAGTCAGAAGTTAGGCACAATTTTCAATGGTGATGGTGATTAATGACTGGAATAAATTGCCAAGGGGTTTAAGTGGTGGATTCTTCATCTCTTGATGTCCTCCAATTAAGACTGAATGCTTTTCTGGAAGACATGCTTTTAGAGGTAACTCCAGTTTGTTGGGTTCAATATGTGGATAACAGTGAGATTTAATAACCTGTACTATACAAGGGTTTAGATGATCTAATTGTTTCTTGTGTTCTGACTCTAGTTAGTAGACGGGGGACTTAATTATTGTGGTAGTGTTTTATTTACAGTGCTGGGAAGGTTTCTTCCAATGTGTGTACTTTTTCCTGTCTGAAGAATACAGGTGTTAATGAAGTAAAATACTTAAGTCTGGGTTTCATAAACCTTTGTGACTGTCTTTCCAAAAAAGTGTTGTTTGTGGGGTTGGTTTAAAAAAAAAAAAAAAGAAAAACCCCAAAAAACCCCCCCAAAAAACCAACAACACTAGACAAGTTCATGGAGGATAGGTCCATCAGTGGCTATTAGCCAGGATGGGCAGAGATGCAAAACTGGGATCTGGGTTATATGAACCATTGGTTTGACCCATTATACCTGTTCTTCTATTCTGTTTTGGGGAAGAAATGAGGGAAAATCACTGCCACGTTGAATCAGTTCTTTAACAAGCTGCAAAGCCCACCTTCTCTCTCTTTCTCAGGCATCATCAAGTGTGTGCTGACAAAAGCTACTTGCTGGTAGTGAATGGGAAGCTTTACATTGTGAATGTTGGGGCCTAAGCTAATCAATTTCCAAACAGATTAATCTTTCACTGAAAAATTGTTCCCAGCCCTTATGTTGTGTAGGTAGCTTTGTGAGTGTGAATCAGATGTAGAATGATGCAATGTTGTCTTTGCATCTCCTAATGGCTTTATCAAGCAGCACCAAGGTGAAAATTCTTTGCTGTTGCTCAGAAATGTTATTTTGCTTAGGGTCTGTTTCCATCGTGTCCTGTCTACTGAAGGCCAAAAGGATGTTGAGTGCAGAGTTAAAAGCTTTGCCCATTGCAAGGGGCCAGGTAGAGGTTACTTCCATCATTACTATATCCCCTTGAAGTCTGAATCTACCTTTTTCCCCTTTGTCACTTAGATATAACTTCATAAAGTGGAGGAAAATATTTTATTCTCAGTATGCCTACTTAGGTTTTTTTTTTCAGGTTTCCTCTGCAAGAAGATTCACCAAAAAGAGATTTTGTTGCAGGGAGATAATTATCATTTCAGCTCCTAATTATTTTTAAAGGGGCCCCCTTTTCTATTTTATCTCCCTGTCCACCACTTTGCCATCAAAGAAGAAGCAACAAGGGAAAGAAGGAAAGGAGCTGTTTGAACAAATTTTTCACTTTGTCCTTATTGTCATTGCAAGTGAGGCAAATAATATAGGAAGTAAATGTGTTGTTTCTCTCAGTACCCTCTGTTCACCTTTAGCTGAATCTTTTTGAAGAGTACTCAAATTAGAAGAACATACATTTGGGGATAGAGTCTCTTCTGGGGGATAGATTCTCTCCTTTTCTGTGACCCTAATATGCTGCTTTGACATCAGAAAAGGATGGGAAAAGCCTGGATCAAAGTCTGGAAAGAATTCACTCTAGAATAGCCTTTGTGAAAGTCAGTAAAAGGCTCTGTGATAGGGGCAGTCTTAATTGTTGGAGCAGGAGGGCTTCAATGACAGATTGCCATAATTTAGACAACCCTTTTAAGGCTCTCTGTTATGCCAAAGTCACCTCAGGCCTCTGTATCACTCCAGAAATGGGAGGGCATAAGGGTGACTTTCAGCCACACGAAGCTGTTTCTTGCTCCACAAAGTTTTTGGAGAGCAGTGAGAACAATTTCCTGGTGCAAATGGTGGAGGAATCAACTAGGGGCCTTGCACCTCTTGACCTGCTGCTCACAAACAGAGAAGAAGTGATTGGGGAAGCAGAAGTGAATGGCAACCTGTGCAGCAGTGACGATGAGATGGTAGAGTTTAGGATCCTGATGAGAGGAAAGAAGCAGAACACAGATCCTGGACTTCAGAAAACCAGATTTTGGCTCCCTCAGGGAACTGATCGGCAAGGTCTCTTGGGAAGCTAGTCTGAAGGGGAAAGGCATCCGAAAGAGCTGGCTGTATTTTAAAGAAACCCTACTAAGGGCACAGGAAGATACCATTCCAATGTGCAGAAAGAACAGCAAATATGAAAGGTGCCCAGCATGGCTTAGCAGAGAATTCTGCAGTGAGCTGAAACACAAAAGGGAAACTTACAGAAGTGGAAGCTTGGACAGATGACCAGGGAGGCATTTAAGATATTACGTGGGACTGCAGGGATAAAATCAGAAAGGCTAAGGGGCAATTGAAGTTGCAACTAGCACGGGATGTGAAGGATTACAGGAGGAGATTCTTCAAGTATTTCACTAACAGGAAGAAGATCAGGGATGGTGTAGGTCACTTACTGAATGGGACAGGTATCCTCATGTCGGATGATGCAGAAAAGGCTAAAGTACTCATTGCTTTTTTTTGCCTCAGTCTTCACAGGCAGGATAAGCTTCCATGCTACTATATTGGGTACCACAGAATGGAGAGAAGACGAGCAGCCCTAGGTGATGGAAGGTCAGGTTGGGGAGTACTTAGAGAAATTAGATGTGCACAAGTCTACGGGGCCAGATGAACTGCATCTGAGGGTGCTGAGGGAGCTGGCCAATGTGATTGCAGAGTCACTAGCTATTATCTTTGAAAACTCGTGGAAAAAGAAGGAGGTCCCAAATGATTGGAAAAAGGCAAATATAGTGCCTATCTTCAAGCAAGTGACGACAGAGGACCTGGGGAACTACAGACCTGTCAGCCTCACCTGAGTCCCTGGAAAAATCATGGAGCAGGTCCTCAAAGAATCCATTCTAAAACACTTGGAGGAACATAGAGTGATCAGGAACTCTCAGCATGGATTTGCCAAGGGCGAATCGTGCCTGACCAACCTGATCGTCTTCTATGATGAGATGACTGGATATGTGGATGTGAGAATAGCCATTTGTGATATACATCGACTTTAGCAAAGCATTTGATACGGTTACCCACAGCATTCTTATCAGCAAGTTAAGGAAGCATGGTATGGATGAATGGACTGTAAGGTGGATAGAAGGCTGGCTAGATCATTGGGCTCAGCAGGTAGGGATCAATGTCTAGTTGACAACCAGAAACGAGTGGAGTGCCCCAGGGGTTGGTCCTGGGGCCGATTCTGTTCAACATCTTCATTAATGATCTGAATGATGGGATAGATTGCACACTTAAATTCACGGACCACACCAAGCTGGGGGGAATAGCAAACATGCTGGAAGGCAGAGATAGGATTCAGAGAGACCTAAACATATTGGAGCTTTGGGCCAAATGAAATCTCATGAGGTTCAACAAAGACAAGTGCAAAGTTCTGCACTTGGGATGGAAAAACCCCATGTACTACTAGAAGCTGGGGACCGATTCGCTAGGTAGCAGCACTGGAGAAAAGGACCTGGGGTATGTTGGATGAGAAGCTGGGTATGAGTCAACAGTGTGCTCTTGTTGCCAAAAAGGCCACTAGCATATTGGTCTGCATCAGTAGGAATTGTTGCCAGCAGACTGAGGAGTGTGATTATTCTCCTCTGTTTGGGTCTGGTGAGGCCACATTTGGAATGTTGTGTCCAGTTTTGGGCTCTGCACTTCACAAAGGATGTAGACAAATTAGAAAGAGTCCAGCAGAGGGCAACGGAAATAATTAGGGTGTTGGGGCACATGGCTTAGGAAGAGAGACTGAAGGAACTAAGCTAATATAGTCTGCAGAAGAGAAGACGGGGGTGGGATTTGAAGGCAACCTTCAACTACTTGAAGGGGTGCTCTAAAGAGGAGGGAGCTAGGCTGTTCTCAGTAGTAACAAAAGACAGAACCAAGAGCAATGGTTTCAAGCTGCAACTGGGGCATCAAAGAAAATATTAGGAAAAACTTTCTCACTAGGAGGGTGGCAAAGCGTTGGTATGGGTTGCCTAGGGAGGTAATGGAATCTTCATCTTTGGAAACATTTACAGACCAGTTAGACAAAACCCTGGCTGGGATGATTTAGTGGGAGTGGTCCTGCTTTTAGAAGGGGGTTGGACTAGATGACCTCACGAGGTCCCTTCCAACCCTATGATTCTGTGATTCTCTTCTAGAGCATTGAAATTTTGTTGTGTCTTGTGGAGAGTTGTGCTGCTTAATTGCAAAGGAAAATTGTATTAAATCAACAAATGATTAATATTTTCTATAATCTTTTATATATTTCTAAGTCATCTGTTGTTGATCTTTGTTAGCTTTTACATTTTTCAGTCGTCTTGATTGCAGTCCTTAAAATATACTGCAAGTGCATCATATACCTTGAAGAAATCCTCTGTTTTTCCAAAACTGTGTGTTACTACAAAAATTTGAGAAAAACAATACCTGAAAATAAAGAAATAATAACAGAGGTAACAGAAGATTAATTTTTTTCCTAATTTCTATAAAATAACTCTTATTTGACATGTGTCTCAGAAAATTGTCTGAATTTTTCATATGGGTTTATAGAAATCAGTAATATTCCTACTCAGTTTTTGCTTTATATTTTTTAGTGTGACAACACACCTTTGTACTGCCTCAGAATAATAATAACCAAAAAAAAGGAAACTGAAGAACTGAAATTCTTAATGTGTTCTTGTTTCGTTGAATAAGAATATCTTGTATTGCCTTAATTTCATACATTTAGCTAAAAGGAATTCAATTCTACACTTATTTGTTAGTGTTTTTCACTTTAGTGGACTTCATTAGTAGAGTTTGATATATACTTTAGTTTTCTTGTATGTGATTTTATTATAGTTGTACATTTTACTATTGAAAAAATGCTATATTTAGTTTTGTTAAAACCACAATAAATATAAATGGGAGGAGGGAAACAGCCTCTGCTCCTTTTTTTTTTTTTTTTTTTTTTTAAACTGTTTCTGGAGCCATTTCAGTTTCATGCTGCCACTGTCTGGGAATAATGTAGGAAAAGCCAGGCACTAGAGTTCTTTCAGGAGGGAAAGAACACACAAAACAGAAGATGGGAGAGGGATAGAGAAGGCCTATTCTTCCTTCACAGTGCTGAAAAGTTCCATATTTTCAGGGGATGGTAACTAAAATAAGTTCCACTTGACCAGGTTAAAAAGAAATGCCCTGTCATTCTGACCATTGACTTCATGTCAGTATGGATTAGAGTTATGTTTTCCCACTGGAATCAGCCCAGTTTAAACTCATGGTCTCTTTCTATAGGTGCTTTTTAATGAGCACTGATTGAAAGGTTCTGTGTCTAGGCCTGGCACTTATTAGTTTCTCTAGGTCTAGGCAGATGTTTCTCCCTCTGCCTGAAGCAGATTTTTTAATCCTTCTTTGCCCTTCTGAGTGCAAGTTCTCTAGCAGCTGTAATTAAAATATTCAAGAAGTCAAATATTGCTCAGTTGTCTTTTGTTAAGGAAGTGTATGGGGAAACCTCTCAGGTTTCTTTGCTGCATTGAGCCGTGGGCAGTGTGAAAATATTACATGTGCTCAAGTAGATGGCACTACTGTTTTGCGTCACCTGCTGCACTTTGCACAGAGGAAAATACTATGCAACAGAACATCACTTTTAGGGTAGGAATCCAGTTGATCTTCAATAAAATACTGACTTTTTCTAGACTTGCATACTTCTCTCTCTCAGAAGAAAAGCACTAGATCTCAATTTCGCTTGTATTCCATCCCTCTCCAGCCTCAGGAACTGATCTTATATACAGTTAATTTGTTTTTTCTTCATATTAGCTTTCAACTGTCTAGAAGCATATAGACATATTCTAACATCAGAAGCGTGTTAGCCCTCCCCACACCGGAAACCTCAACTAAAACTTTTCAGGCAAGACTCACTTGGGAGGCCATAGCCATGATCATGATTTTCCTTTCTTGTTTAATTGTGAAAATTTCCTTGTCTTTCCTCAGATACAAATGCCATCCATCTTATGATCTGGGTTGTAAGAAGTTATATAAGCTTTCAGTGAGGAGAACAGTCTTTTTGTCTTCAACAATAAATAGAGGGTCACTTTCCCTATCTCTGAAAATGTAGCACTATTCTGGTTCATAAGAAACCTGAGGTCAGTTTGATTTAAAATCAGCCTTTGAATCAAAAGTAAATGTCTGTTGCACTTTTGATACCTATAAATATGAAAGCTGTCTGACTTTGTCACTGTCAAGCCATATTTACTTCTTAAATTGATTGTGCTCTTCTGTTTAGTATTTTTTCTATACCATGAGTTTTTGAGAAATACTTGTCATATCTTCTCATCTAATAATGGAAACTATCCACAGACTTGGGTTACTCTTCAAACTCTCCAACTTTATAGTAATACCTGGAATGTTTCAGTCCTCCTCAGGACGAGCTTCTAAGTTATGTGTTCCTTCCTTACAGAAGTGCTAGAATTTTCGCAAAAATGTACACTGGTTGCTCTGTAAACCATACCTTATAAGGAGCAATCAACCATGTAGAGCATGGCTGTCAAATATATGGCCTTAAGACTGGATCTGGCCCACAGAATGGTTTCATCTGGCCCGTGGACTTGTAATGAATCTTCAAGCTTGTCTATGTGATCCCTTAGTTTATAATATGGGGTGTGATTTGTAAAACTCTCCCCTGTAAATCCTTCTAACATGCTCTGATGTAGTCTTGATTCAAACTGGACTACATAAATAGGCACTGTAACATTTAGTGCAGGCTCTCAGGGTCCTTATGGGGGAGTTAGAAGGCAGCACACTGGTGTGCTCTACAAATTAAATCCTATTACTCCAGGCTCTGGGGCTGTATAAACAAGCCTTTCATTTCTTTATTAGGATGACTGTGGTTGACTTATTGTGGTCTGCTCATGTCTACATGAGGGTGAGTTGAAATCATAATGAAAATTAGTTTGTACGTACAGATCAGGCAGGATTGCTGAGCAGCAATCCAGAAAAACCTCAAGTACAGATATGGAAAGCTTTGGTTGCATTTAAGTGGCTCTAGGAAGTATAAGTCTAGTGGAAGGTGGTACGTATCTGGGAGAGGAAAAATGTCACTGAAGAACACTTACCAGCTAACTGGAGAGTAGGTACCTCAACTTGGCATATTGAAGAAAAGGAAACTTCAAATAACTGAAGAAGTGAGTGCCTTTTGCACCTGATCGTTTAGCAGACTCAATTTAAAGTTGAAGGAGGAGAGAACAAGAGAGAGAGAAATTGGTGAGGATATCATTCCCTTTATTTCTTGATCTGCCTTTCCCTTAGATAAAGACCTGATGGCCAATGTGCTTGATTTGTAAGCAACTGATAACTGGGAAATAAAACAGTGTTCAAAGATGCTACGAAGCATTCCATGGCCACAGATATGATAACACTGGAATGTTACATGACAATAAATACTCTGAATTAGGCACAGTCATTGAAAAAGCAGCAAGCAGTGTTTTCTAATGTCTGTCACATAAATAGCTCCTTAACTGCAGCATCATTTCTATTGTATTGCTGAATGGCCCATGCCAAGTGGCAGGATATCAGATCAGGCGTGCTGTATGAAATAAGTTTGATGCCCCTGCTGTGGAGGATTGTGAGCGGTTATGTATTAAATGATGGAGTACACCTCAACCATAGGAGACAGTCTTCTTGCAATATGGGTCCAAATACATGTCTTCCACCACTTCACTTCTGACAAGCTACTTCTTGGTTGCTGGGGGAGAGGGACAGTGATGAATACATCTGCCTTGAACCAAAAGCATATTGTATCGATGGTCCTGCCAGGTAAGTTTTAGGTTTCTTTCTTAGGCATATTGAGAAGTCAAGGCAACTGGATGAAAAGTGACAGTCAGGAATCATTCAATTTGAAGTTGTTTAGACTTCATTGTGCTTTATATACTATTATCAGAGGAAAATAGTTTTAAGGAGGAGCTGATGACAAGATGCCAGTAGCATACAACATAGAAGGGATGGAAGAAGAGAGATTGGTAGAGCTCTTACATGAAACATTCACTGAAAATGAAGCATTGATAGGAAATTCAACATAACAGAGGAGAATCTGCTCTGTATTGTGAGATTCCAAATATCACACATGGGCCTGTCATCCTTGCACAAGAATCCCCTACAGAAATTGACCTTCAGTTTGGAAGTCTTCAATTGCTTTCCAGTGATCATGGGACAACAGTCAATACAATTTTTTTCTTTGCTAGGAATTGGAAGGTTCCATCTTAGTGAAACAGTAGATGCTGTTCTTCAGGAAAAGCAGTGGCTATTGAGGCCCTTCTTATGTTGTGGTTTGTTTTATGCAATTGTCTACCATAATCTGAATGGTAAAATCACCACAAAGCTAATTCAGACGCTCTGGATCTCTCTCTGTTTCCTCTATTAACTCTTGTAACACCATAACAGGAAGATATTTTTTGTATTGACTGTTTTTGTCATGCTTGTTAGTTTGCCTGGAGTAACACATCACATATGACTCCTTTTTGATTAGTGAGGCTGAGACACTATTAATCAAATCTCTTCCCCCACTTACCACATCTATTAATGCATATAAATTGTAGACTTGGCACTCATAACATCTCCTATAGATTTCCCATCAAGTTATCAGTGACCCACAGGTTGTGAACTAATATCTGAGTTCTTGGTCCCCATGCATAGTCATTTTAATTCCAAATGTCTGAGAAGTGATTTGACTTGCATATTCTATCCAAAAAATAGTTGGCGGGCGCTGTGTATATCAAAACAAAATATTTGCCACCCCTCCGCCCCCGAAAAAAACAACCTAGACCACAGGCAGCTTTTCATACTTGTACCACTAACTCAGTACTTTCACTCTGTTGGAGCATGATGTAATCAAAAGGTTTCTAAGAAAGCAATTATATACTCTAGAAGAAATGGGACCAAGGTAAACTGTTGCATCAAGTGGAAAAAATATCAATGGCACACATTCAAAGACTACATGAGATAGTGCTGTTCCTTTCTCTTGAAATGTTTGGAGGATTCCTTGACCCTTTGCCCATCAGAAACTAGTCCCACTTTATTGTTCGTCTCCCATTCAGTAGTACCACAAGGACCATCTTTTTCAAGTGAGAATGAGGACTTTCCTTGCAAGCCATCAGTTTACCCTTTAACAGTCCAAAGAAGCATTTGTGGAACAGCATAAGAAACTTCCCGTTTTCACAGGACCTGAGTAAGCTGCCTTAGCTGGCAAAGATAATGAGACACCAAAACTAGATTCCAAACTGAGTTCCCTACATGGATTGGCATAGCACTATAACTTAGCAACAGGCTGAAGTAGAACTGTTCTGGCTCATCATTACAAGAATTTGATTACTACTAAGTGATTAGAGGGCTATTCAGACAGAAAACTCGTTTGCGATATGAGCTATCACTGATTCTTGTGTAGGCTGAGTGAAATGACTTGACAGCCTCAATCCAAGTATTAGTAATTCATAGGCAAGGGAATATGATGGAGATAGGTACAGGAAGACCTCATTCTGACCCTTGTTTTAGCAGATTTCAGTGATTGTGTTAGGGTGCTATTCTCACTGTGTGTGGCCTCTCCAGCTCAGGATTAGGGAATGCTGATGAGGTATTGTGGGAAAGCTTGCATGGTTTCTGCTCATTGTTTTACTTACTGTGTGGATAAAGTAAGAGCTGTCAATTAGTACCTTTCTCAAGCACAAAATGGACTTTAAAAGAAGAAATTGTCCTTTGAGGAAAGCAGTTGACTGAAGATCAAATATAACCAACTCTTCCATACTTTTGCATAGTTCTTGTGCCTGCCCTTCCTGCACCCAAGTTAGTGGCCTGAGAAGAACGTAGTCCACTGATTTTCTAAGCCGAGTCTTTCTTCTTCTGAATCTTAGGTGTTAAAAATTTTGGATTATGTATGATACAAATATAGAAGACTCATTATGAACTGCTGCAGATACAATCCCTGAAGTGTCTGGAAATGCAACATATACTGATATTTTCTCTGTTAAAAACATTATCTAGCTGTTTGCAATTGAATCTCCTGCTCCCATGGAGAGCGGCCCCAAATATGCTCTTCGAAATTTTGTGGGGAAGTTCTCTGGCCTGTATTATACAGGAGTCAGACAAGAAGATCACAGTAGTTCTATGAAAATGTTCTGGTGCTCTCGAAAAAATGTCATTACATTAATATGTGTCAGTCTGCTGATCAGCTTGCATTATGCTGTTTTTAAAACTCTGCTTGAAAGGAACTCAAGTATGCAAGACATTTTTAAATGGTAAAGAAGTATGGTGCATACATTATGAGAGGTGGTAAACTAAAGGTACATCATCACTGACAGTGGCAAATTCCCTGCCATCGGATTGGTTTATCTGGATGTTTGAAGAGGCAGTAAAGACATGCTCAATTGTTCCAGAAGTCTGTCTACTAGAACCACCCCCTCAGGAGGCATAACACTGCCTTAATAGGAATGTATTTCACATCTGTGCAGCACAGTGAAGATGACGTGTAGAAGAGGAGTTACAAAGTCAACAGAAGTTAACGAAGCTACTCCATGTAGCTTGCATGACTCCCATTGACTGTTGCCAAATTTTGTCCGAAGCGTAGACTGGGCCTTAGTTTCTGTTATCTGTCTTCTCTGGTTAGAGCATTTTGTGGTGCGCATGTGGTTCTCTAAAGTTCAACAAATGTATTTGAGCTGGTACATACTCCAGGGCAGTGGTTCCCAAAATTTTCTCAGCTGTGGCACACCTTGGTACCTTTAATTAATATGAGGCACACCATGATATAGTTTCCAAACGAACTCATGAATATTCATGAGCTAATGAGCCAACCCAGAGCTCTTTGGGTAGTTTTTCAAAAAATTTTGTGGGACACCTGCTCAGACCTGATAGCACACTTGTGTGCCATGGCGCACTGGTTGAGCAACACTGCTCCAGGGTATGTCAACTTGTCAAAAAATGTGTCTGTGTTTCTCAAGTTAGGAAGATTTGGAACTGAGAAAAAGGAAACGTGATCTTGGTAGGACAATAGAATGTTGGAAGCTATTTAAGTCCTATTGTTGTTTACATGAGCAAAGCTTCAGCAGAGACATGGATGTTAACAAAACAGATATGTTTTTAGCTTTTATGTGTCTGGTTGGTGGCTGGGGATCTGTATTTTCTTTAAAGTCAACCTTTTAAAGGAAAAAGGTCAGGAACAAGCAGTCAGACTGTAACTTTGTTGTTGGAAACTGGTAGAACTGACTTGCCGAAGAGGAGCATGCGATCATGGAAAGGTCTATAGGAAGCAGAATTCCTTATGGAATGAATGATTTCCATTGAGCTCATGTTTCTAAAGGTTTTGAATCCTTAAATGGATTTTTAACTAAGTATGAAACAGTAAAAATAATTTTTAGTCATTGGGGAACTGTTACATGTCTGATAATTGGGCAGAACTGAGCCACTTTGGATGTGCCATAAATTGAAAGAAGTCTCGTAGTATAAAGATGATGGGTTTTTTTTGTTTGTTTGTTTGTTTTTTCTTTCCAAACTGGTCAGAAAACAACCAGCTACCCCAGATCATGCACTTCTCTTAGCAGGAGATCTGTTTCTTGCCTGAATGCAAGTTTTGTAGGTGATGATGGCAAGGGGAGTTTTTCTATTAATTCCCTGATTTCATTTTTTTCTTTTAGCCAGAAATAGATGGAATTTTGATTTTTCTCAACATTTCGAAGCCAAGAAGAACTAGTTTTTAGTCAACGCTGAGGAGGTGGAAAGGTGCAGCATCAAAAACAGAACCTCCTTAACTTGCTGAATACTGAAATGCAGACTCATGACTCAAGGGATATTAAAATCACAACTTCGTCATGATTTATCAATGACACTGTGCTGTATTACTGGCATTTGTTAGGCACAGAGATGGGTGAAGAGAGTGACAGTGATCAGGACTTATCAGATCTGCCTAGCTGAGTGGTAAAAAGAGAGGGGGCATGTGAGTGGTGGATGCTCTGTGAAAAGTGGATGAATTAACCAGGAATTCCATGATTAATAAAGCATACATTTTCCTCAATTGTGAAAAGGGAAACATTGTCAATGGATAACACTTGTCTCTGTGAAACACTTGTGCCAAAAAGATGAGCAACAGAGCCAACGTATCTTAACTCCTGGGCCCCAGCAGATGTAGTTCTTCACTGCTCATTGGTGGCTTTCACTTGAGACCACCTCATGTCTTTAGAGCTCATGGGGACTGTGCTCCTTGCACTGGCTCTCTCTACAATCAGTTTCAAGCCATCCTTCCACACATACAACCTAAACTCCCAGGAGAATTTTTAAATTCTGTAGTACTCAGCTGTTGATTAGAATTAGTTCACCTGTTGCCAGTGGGTAGGTAAGTTTTTGATGCTCGAAAAGAAAAGCTGCAATGCATGTTTCTTATGAGCTGCGTTTAAAAAGATAAAATTTCAAGGGCCCAAAGTATACCTTTCAGTTTTACCTAGGGGACCAGATTTTGTTCATTTGCAATGATGTTAGCCCAGAAAAAATTCAGTGGAATTACTTCAAATTGATAATGTAAGTGAGAGCAGGATGTGGCCTGTGGTTCATGGCCCAGAGAGTTCACAGTCTGATGTAGTATACAATGACACGGAATGCTACAGTTCAGGTTCTGGAGCACATACAGAGGGTCCTGGAGAGAATATCTGGGTAGTAGGGACTTGCTGAAGAATTTTACAAAGCTAAGCTCCTACATTTTAAATGATACTAGTATCCAGTTTAAGAAGCCTGAAAATCAAATTATGTTTAAAATTACTTAATGTTGTTTAGAGCAGAAATATGACAGTAAGTTTCTGTTGGTTCCATTCACAAATAAACAGTACTTATAGTGCTTTATGAAGAAAAGGATTTTTTTTCTCTACATGTTACAAAATATCAACATTGCTTGTAGCAGTGTGTCTCTGTCCCTTACAAAATGGGGGGTGGGGGGCATCAAGGGGAAAGCACACACCATGCCCCCCGGAAGCTGCTGAGCTGCGTGCAGCAGTTAATTGATTAGTCAGTCTGTGCTGCTGCCACCAGCTTGTGTTGTGTAATGATGTGCAGATGCTACCGTTGACTTGAGTTAGCTCTTTCTGTTTAGAATCACAGTGGGAACTGTGCCTTATGTAAGGAAGACTGTCAAACTCTCCATTCCAGGACTACCACGTCAGCAGAGGGGAAGGATTAGCTGTCCTCCTCCCCCCCCCGCCCAACCCTCTTTGATGTGTTCTTATTACCTTCACATCTCCCGGCAGAATCAGTTTTAGGCTGCTTTGGTGTCATGCTGCCTTGTTGAGTAGGGCGTTTGTGTACCTAAATAAAATAAGAGGCTGGATCCTGAATTTCTTCAGTAAATGGTATGTGAAACTGTGTTTCTAGAGCGCCCCCCCCCTTTTTTTCCTGTCTTGTCTCTGCTCACTGCAAATCATGTTGGCCAGCAGCATTCAGAACCCTAGCACTTTACACTGGTTGGAGATGAGGCCAGATTCTTCTCAGTAGTGTCTAGTGGGATTTTGCTGTCCCAGCCTCAAATGCAGTTTGCTGTGTAAAGCTTCAAATCATCCCATTCCTGTGGCTTCATTTTCTATATGCAGAACTTTGCAATAAAGAAACAAAAGTCAATGCAAAAAATACCAAAAAAGGAGGCCTGTGGAACTTAAAGACTAACAAATTTATTTATCACATGAGCTTTCGTGGGAGAAAATTTTACTTCATCAGACACTTTGAAGATGGGAGAACTTAAAGATTGGTAGGAAATGAATTCAGGGAAGTATAGGTCAAGATAACAGGTCATGCAGTAAAAACAAAACAGTTGTAAGGATTCAAACACTGAGGAACAGCATACAGAGCAAGATGAAGTCAGCTCACCTGTAGTAACAAGAGAAAGATCCAGTGTCCCTATTAAGTCCTGAAGTAATGCAACCAAATTTGCAAATAAATTCAATTTCAGCAGCTTCTCTCTGAAGTCTTGATCTAGTATTCATCAACTCAAAACATCTCCCTGGGCTTCGCTGCTCCAATGGCACCTATCTCCAGACTGCTAAACCACAGCCTGAATTCTTGTAGTGAGCTATCATTCCTACTTTGCAT
Source organism: Podocnemis expansa (assembly GCA_007922195.1). Taxonomy (NCBI): domain Eukaryota; kingdom Metazoa; phylum Chordata; order Testudines; family Podocnemididae; genus Podocnemis; species Podocnemis expansa. Next base: position 3,895,675 of record ML681978.1, read on the forward strand.
GGGGTAGTGAGCCGCCTGCTTTTGTGAGTAGCATGGACTACTTATGCATCTTCCAGCAGAACAAACACCTGCTTCTAGAGAGAGACATGTTCCACATATGCACTGTCAGTCTGCTAGGGTCCATTTTACTTAACCAGCAATGTACCACTTTGATGTGAATTGTACAGATGTCCTTTTAACATAGAGCTTGCTTCCAATTGTGAGTGTGGTTGCAGATGCTAAGAACAGGGACCATCCCATTTCTTCATAGCATGGACCACATTTTCAGAGGGGCCATTAGGAAAACCACCTGCTACCATTTGCAATGATGCAGACCACTTCTCTCCCTGTTCTGCTGCATTACACTCTTGTAGCAAGTACTGCACTTCAGCTGGTTCCAGAGAGAGATAATGGTGATTAAATTATTGAGTTAGCTTTGCATGTATACTTAACTACTTCTGATGTGAGTAAACAGGTGGAAATAAGAAGAGCCAGTATCATGGGAGAACCTATTTCATCAGCAGCATGTGCTCTGTGTACCACCCATTCTTCTTTGAGCTATGCTCACACACCTTCTGATTCAGGTGTGTACGTGCAGCAGTGCATGGTCATTCGGAAGCTTTTTAGACCTAGCCTGTGCCCATAAGGTGAGTTGCTAGTGCGCCCCCTTTGTCCCACGCTTTGGCTATGGTATACAGGTGGCACTGACTGTGCCACTCCCCCACCCCCCTTCAGTGCCTTCTTTTCCTCCTGAGTGATGGTCTTGGAACTACTTGCCCTTGCAGACGTGCAAGTGTCTGCTCTCCCATCATTTCTTCTTGACTGAGACAGTGTTTGCTGTCTGTGCTAGCATCCTGCTAGCCATCTCCATCGTATAACAGCAAAAGTCCCTCAGAAAACTCATCCTCTTTTCACTGCAAGGAGAACACAGATGGAGCCAAGCACTGGCTAGGCCAAGCCTGGCTTCAAACCCTGTGCTTCCTGCAGGAAGGCCTTCTCAATCAGTGACCTGCATGAGAAGTACTTGAAGTTGACGGGTGAGGGACACAGGACAATCAAGTGTTATATTTGCTGGCCCTTTAAACCAAGAACCCAGAAAGAGCAGGAAAGCTGCCTCCAGACCATGGCCATGGAAGTTGTCCTCCACCCTGCTTTGGCACCGGTCCACGGACCGGCTGCACAGGGTACCCCAGCACAGACAGAGCACACTCTGCACTGGCACCTCCCTGGCACTGATCACCACTGGGGAAGGGTAGGAAGCCCCGCAGCAGAGAGGAGGTACAGTGAAGGCCTGGGCTTCAGGAGAGAAGCCCAAGCCCTGGCAGTGGTCGGGATCCCCTGCGTGGGTGCAGGGCCCCTTCCTGCCCAGGGGCCTGAGAACGTAGGCCATTCTGGCTCCATCTGTGCCGGTGGCCTTTGAAGTGGCAAGAGCATCGCTACAACTGCCAACGCTCCCGCTGCCACAGAGACTGGTTGCGTCAAGGGGTAAGCCTTCGTTGTCCTTGAAAGCTTGTCCCAAGACTCAGGGTGGGTCAAGCCCTCCAGGACCATAGGACCCAGTGTAGGGTGCAGGTTGGCAGAATGGGAGCTCATCCTGGGATCAGGCATCGATTCCTTCTTCAAGGGTGGACCGGTCAAGGATTCCTGGCACTGATACTCTTCATCTCTGGCACAGCCTGACTTGCTTGCTTCGCGCTCACAGTCAGAGTCAGGGGAAGGTCTCCGGTCACTGTCTCGCTTGTCTCCCACCAATTCCTCATGGTACCAGTCACCAGTGCTGTCGCCACAATCCTCCCATGCTCAGTCCTGGTCCCAGTCCTTGGGAGAATCTGACGTCCAGCACTGGTGCTGTAGGTCATTGTCCACTCAGGCACCAAGTATTGTGTGCCCAGTGGGCAAGCCTCAGAGAAACCAATCAGCATCAGCATCCTGGCACTGGTCAAGAGAGTGCTGATGTTACAACTTGGCTTCCCCTCCCTCAATGCAGTGTTCGCTGAGTAGCAAGGCTCCTGCAGTGGGGCATCAGAGAGGTTGATCCCTGCACCAGGACTGGCACAGGGGAGAGGTCTACCCTCCTGCACAGGGCAGGAAGGCATCCCCAGCACCAGCCCTCTGCACCCCAGACTTTTTAAGGATTGGATGGCACAGTGGGCTGAGTGGGGATTTTGGGATGCCCCTCAAAGGGAACCCATGTCTCAGGGTTCCTTGAGGGCTCCCATGTCCCAAATGGAGCAGGACGTACAAGGGTCCAACACTGACTCTGACCCAGAAGGAGATATCTCAGGCTTTGGGAGCGATGGCTCCAGAGTGCTCTGCTCCTCATCCCTGGGCGAAGCAGCCTACCAAAGGGGTGTCTCCCTCCTGGAAGACCCCATGGCCCACCAGAAATTGCTAAAATGCTTAGCCTCTAACCTCATCCATCGAGATAATAAGAGAAGATTGCGACACACTATTAGATGTGGATGAGGCTGCATCCCCAGCCAGGGTAGCCCTACAGATGCACGAGGGAGTCCTAAGGATCACCTGTGCATGGTGACAAACTCCCTCTTCTGTCCCACCAGTGTTGTAAGGCACTGAGAGGAAGTACCATGTCCTTGCAGACAAGTTTGGGTATTTCTTCAACCACCTGTTGCACAGGTCCCTGGTGGCAGATTTTGTGAACCAGAGGGAGAGACAGGGCCAACCCACACTGACCTCTGAAGAATAAGGATACCCAGTGACAGAGCCTGTTTGGGTGCAAGATTTATTCAGTGATAGCTTTATAGCTGCGTATTGCAAATCAACACGTATTGATAGGTCGCAATAGCTTTAATTTGTGGAAGTCAATGCAGCGGTTCCAGGACCTCATCCCCTCTAGCCAGACTATGGACTTTGACACCCCGATGGATGAGAGCCTAGTGGCAGCTCGTGCAATGCTTCTGAAGTCTTGAGACGGTACTGATACAGCCGGTAGTGGAGTGACCTAGGTGGTGGCCATGAGGCAGGCAGCATAGCTACAAGATTCCAGTTTCTTGCCTCAAATTCAACAGGCGATCCAAGACGTCCCCTTTGAGGGCCCATCCCTCCTCTCAGAGTCCACAGATTCTAAGCTTCATGGTATGGGGGACTCCTGGGCCATGCGACAATCATTGGGGATGTACACCCCCCAGGCGGCAAGATGTCCATTTCAGCTGCAACCATCACAACAACAACAGCAGGGCTCAAGCCAGTGTTCTTTCCAGTCACAGCAGTATCCCTGTGGTAATAGAGATAGGGACAGGGGTAGAGGAAATAGAGGCCAGGGTCAGAGCTCCAACCAGCCCTCCCACAAGGGAACAACAACAGACCTGTTACTGATTCTGACTGGCTACTTGAGGGCTACGAGACTGCTACCGCCGGGCGAGGGTTCCCCTTCCAGGGGAAGTCAAAGCAGACTCGACCAGGGCACAGGCCTCATCAACGGCCTTCCTGGCTCAGGTGCCCATTCAAGAAATCTGCAGGGCAGCCACTTGGTCCTCAGTCCTTACTTTCACTTCTCACTATGCTATCATCTAACACAAGAGATGGTGCAGTCTTTGGTAGGGCAGTACCGTAAGTAGGAAAGTTGTAAGTCTGCCAATCATCCTGGTCAAGGTTTGTAAGTCACCTGAATTAGCATGGATGTGAGCAGGTCTTGAAGAACGGAAGGTTACTTACCTGTAAACGTCCTTTGAGATGGGCGGCCAACATACAGTCCAGACCCTCCCTCCATGCCCGCTTTTCAGAGTTAGCGGAAAGAAGGGACTGAAGGAGGGGATTAGGGTTAGCATCACCTATATACCATGACTAATCCTCAGGACTGAGGGAGCATTGGTGACTGATCCTGTGGGGACAGGCTAGGGCAAAAAAGCTTCTGAATGACCATGCACATATACACCTGAATCAGAATGTATGTGACCAGCCTATCTCGAAGAAGGACGTTTACAGGTAAGTAACCTTCTGTTATAGACTCTAAGGTCAGAAGGGACCAATATGATGATCTAGTCTGACCTCCTGCACGTTGCAGGCCACAAAACCTCACCACCCACTCCTACAATGAACCTCAAACCCATAACTGAGCTATTAAAGTCCTCAAATCATGATTTGAAGACTTTAATACAGAGAATCAACCCATGCCTATTGCTACAGAGGAAGGCAAAAAAACCCCAGTGCCCAAGCCAATCTGCCCTGGGGGAAATCCTTCCCGACCCCAAATATGGCGATCAGTTAAACCCTGAGCATGAGGGCAAGTCCACAACAGCCAGTCAAGAAGAACTTCTCTGTAATAACTCAGAACCCACTCGATCTAATGCCCCTTTGCCAGGTCACTATCATACCCATCACCAGTAATAAAAGACAGATAATGGCTAAGCTACCCTGTTCATCATATCATTCCCTCCATAAAATTATCAAGCTCTGTTTTGAAGGCACCTAAGGTTTTGGCCCCCACCACTTCCCTTGGTAGACTATTCCAAAACTTTACTCCTCTGATGGTTAGAAATCTGTGTCTAATTTCAAGCCTAAATTTTCTGAAGAACAGTTTGTATCCATTTGTTCTTGTGTCCACATTGGCACTGTATTCAAATAATTCCTCTCCCTCCCTTGTATATATCCCTCTAATGTATTTATAAAGAACAATCATTATCTCCTCTCAGCCTTCTTTCGAGAAGACTAAACAAACCAAGCTCTTTAAGTCGTCTCTCATAGGAAAGATTTTCCATTCCACGAATCATCCTTGTAGCCCTTCTTTGCGCTTGTTCCAGTTTGACTTCATCTTTCTTAAACATGGGTGACCAGACCCTGTACACAATGCCAGTGCCTTGTATAACGGTACTAACACCTCCCTATTTCTACTGGAAATACCCCTTCTGATGCACCCCAGGACTGCCTTAGCTTTTTTCACTGCCACATCACAGTGGCTGCTCGTTGTAATTCTGTGATCAAGCGGTACGCCCAGGTCCTTCTCCTCCCCTATCACTTCCAGCTGATGCATTCCCAACTTATAAGAAAAATTCCTGTTATTTGTCCCTAAGTGCATGACCTTGCACTTCCCATTGTTGAATTTCATCCTATTTCTAATGCTCCACTTTACAAGGTCATCCAAATCATTCTGTATGCTATCCTGATCCTCCTCCATATTAGCAATACCTCCCAGCTTGGTGTCATCTGCAAACTTAATTAGCACATTCCCACTAAGGCACAGGTGAAAACCTGCTGATTTAGATTTATAATAGTCTTTTACAGCAAACTGAGTCCATCCTGTTTATGAGTACAGCAGAAGGATCTGATTTATTAGGATTTTATAAAAGATGTATACAAAGGGTGTATATAATCTTAGTTTTTGTATATTTGTATATCTCCAGACGGACAGGCTGGTACTAGCTAATCAACCAGACATCGTGGTAATAGACAAGGACCAGAAGACAGCAGTGGTGATAGATGTAGCAGTGCCAAGTGACAGCAACATCAGGAAGAAGGAGTATGAGAAGCTGGAGAAGTACCAGGGCCTGAAAGAGGAACTAGAGAGGATGTGGAAAGTGAAGGCCAAAGGTGGTCCCCATGGTAGTAGGAGCACTCGGGGCTGTGACTCCTAAGCTGGGAGAGTGGCTCCAACAGATCCCAGGAACAACATCAGAGCTCTCTGTCCAGAAGAGTGCAGTGCTAGGAACAGCTAAGATACTGCGCAGAACCCTCAAACTCCCAGGCCTCTGGTAGAGGACCCGAGGTTGAGGAAGACACATACCATCCATAGGGATGAGAGGGGAAATTTTTTTATATATATATGTAAAATAAAAATTGACAGCTTTAATTTTCCTGAAGAAAAGTTTGATTTGATTCATTTGTGGCAGAGCCAAAGTATTTTGACTCATGCATTTGCTTTATTTAAAAATACAGACTACTAGTTACAGGGATGGACAAAACTGGCTTGCAGATAGGCACCAGCAATTTTACTTTTGGTCACCAGAGGGCACTCCTCCATTATAGTTCTGCAGTGGAGCTAGGTGACAGTCTAAAACTGGTCACCGTGGTGACCAGAAACATAGTTTTGTTGAGGCCTGACTTTTTAAGCAAACACTGTTTTAGAACATGCCTGTGTCTTTTTTTGAGCAAGTAATTGTCTTCATTTTACATAACAGTATAGAATGGTTGAAGAAATAAAGTTTGTAGAGATTTTAACATTGTGTAGGTAAATTGTTAGAATTAAATAAAACCAATAATCCAGACATTTTATACTTGTCTTTCAGATTTGGATTTTTAAATTCAAAAGCCAATTATTCAGTGCATTGTCACTTGGAAATTACATTAACATAGCAAATATTTTTTTTCCTCATGAGCTATTTCAATTAATGACTTTTTGAATGATCTGTTTGTTTTGCACTTGCACGTGCCATTAGCAACTGGATGTTATTTATTTATATAGTGCCAAGTTTAAGTCTTTTTGCAATTGATGGCTGAGAGAGGAGTGCTCCTGCCCAAAATTAGCCTCCCATGCCCGCACCTCAACCTAGTACAGTAACTTACCAGTGGTAGAATAAAAACAAAATTTAAGCAGTTTTTCCAGCATTTGCATGGTATTAGCACTGAAGTGAATTTATTTTGGCTTGACCACAAATGCAGTTTCAGAATGACTGAAACTATTAAGGAATTCAGCTTTGAATCTGGCAAATAGTTTTAATGAAAAAATGGGACTTTTCTTTAAAAAAGACAATATGGTTGATTTTGACACTTTGTTTTGAAATGAACTGCCTCATTTGGAAAATATACATTTAAAATGACCTAAATTCAATATTGTATTTTGGCAAGAAATTTTTTAAAAAATCACTTTTGGTTTAAAAACGAAACATTTTTCTTTTCCTTTTTTTTTTTTTTTGGTTTAGCCACTGAACCAAAATGTTTTTTTGTTTAGTTCTAAGTGGAATTACCTCTTTTATACTAATTTATCTGTTTGTACAGCTGTCTTTGCTCCAAAAATTGCTTCATGCTAGTCTGTTATTTTCTCTTTCAGTATGCATTGGTAGTTTGGAATTTTTTGGGGGTTCTAGGATTGCCCAGGACTCTTGACACTTTTTTGATAGCCAGACATTATAACAACCAAGGTGAAAGCTCTTATGAAGCAGGCATTTAGGACAAATCTTCCATGAAATTCAAACAACAAGCATGGTTAAAGTAAAGGCATAGAATAGAGTCGTCTTCTGTCACATTGTATCACAGCTGCCATGCTGCTTCAGGACTGCATGGTTGAACCTGCATCCTCTACAGATCTTTAGTTAGTAGATATAGGCAGGCTTGAATCCACAGCCGCCAAGCTCAGATCCCTCCTGTATTATCATATGCACAGCGTCCCTGTGAAGCACAGATACTTTTGTGTTCTGGCTACTCCTTGTGTACTGAAGTCTTTCCCATTTCAGAATGAGTGAGCAGGATTTGATTCTACGTCTAAGGGACTGTCAGTGACTTAGGGATCAATGCAGTGAGATCAATTGAGCAGGTCTCTGAGAACCACTCGGTTGATTCTGGAAATGCGATTGATGCACTGATGAGATTAACTCCCTGAAAGAAGTAAGGTTGCATTGCCCAGGGGGGTGTCTCTGGTCACTGAAGTGCAGTGAAGATGCCGTGGTACAGTAACATATGTAAATTGACTGGCGATAGACAAACTGCTTAAGGTAGTTTGTGCTTCTCCTGTGAACCACCAGCAGCAGCGTATACCAGGTCTAAGACTAGTGAGCTTGAGAACACCAAAGCTTATTCTGTAAACTTTCTTTAGTTTGTTGTATTTATTGTATTTCATTAAAGAAATTTTTGGGGCTGGTACTACATGTGGGTGTGTCCTGTGATGGAAATTGCAGAGGGATGTTATGTGCATTCCCAGTGTCGCCACCTATCTCAGTGTTTGTTTTTTCACTTAAAGACTCAGCTTCTGGAGGACAAGTGACTAGTTAAGAATCTCTGCTCTCATTTAAAAAATGGGGAAAGGGGCGAACATAAGTGTCTCACTCTCAAGAGTATGGGGAAAAGCTTGGAAAGGACAATGAACCCTTTGTACCCTGAGATCACAATAAAAATCTAATTGTTTGACACATTGTATTCATGCTTTGGAACACCTAAAGCCCTAATCCAGGACTGGACCTCTATTGTGCTAACACAGTAAGAGGCACTCATTGCCTTAAGGAAATTACAAACATGGGGTTTTTTGTTTGGTTTTTTTAAACCACAATAAACCATCCACACCACAAAACTGCTTTTCTCTTCTCTGAAGGGCAGGGTATAGTCTCCAAGGGGCTGTCCTGGGTATTACAGTATTTTGATGTTCAGCTGATGTGGGCTTTGACACCTTGAACAGTGGTAGACACAAAATCTTGTCAATTTCCAAAGGGATAGCGGTGCTAGTCTAGTCCAGCAAAAAAACCCAAGGAGTCATGTGGCACTTTAAGATGAACAGATTTATTTTTTGCATGAGCTTTTGTGAGAGAAAATCCCACTTTGTCAGATGCTTCAAAGATGGGTGAACTTACAGAATGGAATGAAAATAAATGCAAGGGGGTGTAAAACATAGGATCAAGTCATACAGTAATAGCAAATCAGAGCAGTTGTTAGGTTCAAACCATGGGAAGCCTGAAGTCAAATTACCTTTTGTAATGGGAAAAGAACCCATAGTCTGGATTCAGTCCTGCTTTCACAGAATTTAGCTTGCATATTAATTTGAGTTCAGCTGTTTCTCTTTGAAGTCTTGATGTCCCAGCCACAACTCTGACGACAGTCGTTAACAAATCATTTATTGAGTGATTAGAAAGATGTAAGTGCTCAGCAGCTGGTTTCTTTGTTTTGTGATTTCTGATGTCAGCTCTGTGTTCATTTTTTTTTTTTTGCACAGCGATCATCTTGTTTGTCCAATGTATAAGGTGTTGGGGCATTTCTTGCACATGACGACATAGATCACATTAGAAGATGAGCAGGTAAATGAGCCTTTGATGGAGTAGCAGGCTTGATTAGGACCTATGATGGTATCTATTGTGTGGATATATGGGCAGACTTGTCAGCGTGGTTTGTTGCAGGGGTGTGTGCCTGCTTCAATGTTTCTGTTGTTAGATCTGTAGTTGCTGGTGAGTATCTGTTTAAGATTGGGTGGCTGTCTGTAGGCAAGGAGAGGTCTGTCTCCCAAGGCTTGAGAGAGAGAGGGATCATCTTTTAGAATAGGCTGTAGGTCCTTAATGATCTGTTGCAGAGGTCTGACTTGAGGGTCTCTTTTCTGTGTTAATGCATGGAATATTTAGGCTTTTCTCACGTAATAGCTCCCCCCTTACCTTGAAATTTGTTCGTGCTTCACAGGCTTTTTCATATAATGCTTTGATGTAGGACTTTGTTTGTTTTGGTGCTTTTTGCCCTCTTACCTCTTCCTTTTCTTCCTGCACCTAGGATTCACTCCCCCACCCCCAATGTTTCTTTCCATCCTAGGACTAAGAGTTCACAGATTGATTTAATGTGAGAGAGCTAGAAAGTCCAAATGAATAGTAACTTTGATCAGTTGACGGTAATCTGTTTATCTCTTGCAAAGTGCCCTGCCAGCAGTGATTAAATGTGTGCGAGAGAGGTTGGAATAACCCTGTTGTAAAACAATAGTGGCAGATGGAATCTGGATGTGTTATATAATTCCCCTTGGTAGAAGGCTAAGAACTGGGTCATATCTGTGAGAATTAAGGGCAGTCTGGTGGCTTTGTGGTTCTTACCTGCCTGTTGTTTAGACCATGTATGCCATCATGTATTTATCAGGTAAATTGGGAGCCCTCCAGAGGAGCAGAGCTTATGCAACTGAAAATTGTAGGGGAGTTGCCAGGATCTAGGATGCGGATGGGTCAAGGCAGACAGCTATGACAACGTGCAGAGAAGAGTTTATCATCTTTATTACACTGAAATCCTTTAGAAAGCTGCTGAGTTTAAAGTTACATTTTTAAGATGCACTTGCTGTTGATTTCAATGTACTTTAGTAAGTTATGCATTAAAATAAAGCTTAGAATCTAATTTTAAAAAGAAACAATGAGTCTTGTGGCAGTTTTAACAACTAACAAATTTATCTATCACATGAGCTTTTGTGGGACAAAATCCCTCTTTGTAAGACACTTTGTAGATGATCTTCAAAGCATCTGATGAAGTGAAATTTTCTCCCACAAAAGCTCATGATATAGATAGATAGATTTGTTAGTCTTTAAAAGTGCCACAGGACTACTTGTTTGTTTTTGCTGAACTAGACCAACATGGCTACTCTTTTGATCTTTTAAAAAGGTACTTACTGTGATTAACTGATGGCTTCCATGTTTTTTGCTCATGGAAATACAGACAATGTAATGATCGACTCCCTATCTTCTAACTACTTTCAAAAATACTTTTTTGTAAATTATGTTACAAATGTTGAGAGGCAAACGATGACTCAGGAAAATACCAGTGTTGAAGCTAGACGATTTCATCTCTTATGTTTTGAGGTAGCATGCATCTCATTTAGCGAAATCAGAACATTTTCCTGATTATCTCCTGGTTTATGTAAGAATAAATTCATACACATTAGGAACATTCAGCAGCTGTTATATTCTCTTTGTCTTTTTGGCCAGTATGTTGTGTTTTTGATGGAGTTGGGTGGGGGAGAGTTTTTGTGTTTCTGGCAGAGACCTGTGCCTTGTCTGGAAAGTGCCTACCACTTTTGGTAATGTATAAATGAAATAAACCCTACTGAAAACCAAGGCTGCGTCTAATTGTGGAGGACTGGTAAATTCCCAAAGGACTGCTGAAACAAAACATACCACCTGCCTTAAAAAGGGGAGCAATAGCAATCCGGGGAATTATAGACCAGCTAACCTAACTTTGATACCTCTAATGATACTAAGTTCCAAAGGGGCAGCCGTGTTAGTCTAGTTCAGCAAAACAAACAAGGAAACTTGTGGCACTTAGACTAACAAATTTATTTATTGCATGAGCTTTTGTGGGAGAAAATCCCACCTTGTCAGATGCTTACAGATAGCTGATAAAGTGAGATTTTCTCCCACGAAAGCTCATGCAGTATATAAATGTTAGTCTTTTAAAAAATGTCAAAGGACTCCTTGGTTTGTTTTAAATAATGATGTAGAGAGTATGCTTATAAAACTTGCACATGCCACCAAAGTAAGCAGAGTACGAACACTTGAGAAGGCAGGGTTATAATTCACAATGACCATAATGAATTGGTCTGAAATCAACAACATGAAATTCAGTAAAGACAAATGCAATACCCTACGCTTAAGAATTAAAAATTAAATGCATTGTTTCAAAATGGTGGCTAAACAACTAGCAACTAGGCAGTAGTACGATACAAAAGGATGTGAGGATCGTATTGGATCACAAATTGAATATGAAGCAACAATATGATGCAGTTGGGGAAAAGGCTTATTTTGGGGTATACTAACAAGAATGTTGCACGTAAGACAAGAGAGCAGTTGTCATGCTAAGCTCAGGGCTGGCGAGGCCTCACCGGAAGAACCATATCAAGTTCAGTGCACCATATTTTATGGAAGATGTGGATGAATTAGAGAGTTCAGAGGAGAGCAACAAAAATAAGAGATTTGCTAAACCTGACCTATAAGAAACGACTTTTAAAAAAATGGGCATATTTAGTCTTGTTGACTAAAGAAGATGGAATGGAAGCCTGATAAATCTTCACGTATGTTAAGGCTGTTATAAAGACGAGGAGGAGGAATTTTTCTTCATGTCCACTGAAGGTGGGACAACGATCTAATAGGCTTATTCTGCAGGAAGGGAAATTTAGATTAGATATTAGGAAAAGCTTTCTAGGTGTAAGGGTAATTAAACTCCAAAATAGACTTCCAAAGGAGATCATAGAATCCCTGTCATTGGAGGTTTTTAAGAACAGGTTGGACAAACGAGTTAGAGTTGATTTTCTAGGCTTACTTGGTCCTTCCTTCCCACGTGGGGCTGGACTATGTAGCCTCTTTAGATCTCTTTCTTTTTTGTGTTTTTGTTGTACACTGCAAATCAGGGTGGTGGGATAGCATAAGTAGGCACACCTATACTACCTAGTGGGAGTAAAAATTGCAGTGGAGATGTCATAGCATACACATCAGCACAGGCTAGCCAACAGAATAGAATCCCGGTACATATTCTGCTTGATAGCCTGTGTTGACATTCCTGCTATCGTGTCCACAGAGCTTTTGTGATCCTTGCATGCTAGATTGAAGTGAGCATGGATATGTGTACACATGGTAAAATCACACCTTCACTTGCAATAGAGACATACACCAAGTGACCAGAAAAAAATTCAGTGAGGCAGCAGCACGAATCTTCTTTCTGTGAATTATACAAGACACACTAGCAGTGTCACAATTACAGGTTTGAAAGCAATCTGACAATTTAAGCTAAAACAAAAAAGAAGTATATTTAGGTCAGTTGGAAGGTATGCCTTTTTCTGCTTAAAGGTGAAAACAAACAATTGCTTTGAAATAAACATCAGAACTTAGCATAGCACTTACTGTCAAGAAAAACTTTTTGTAATAGACTGGCTTGTGCTCCCTCCTTTGTTCCATCTTTCTTTCTCAATTAGCTGCTGTGGTCAGTTATGAGTGATCTAGAGCAGTGTTTCTCAATCTTTTTGATACCAGGGAGTGGCTTGCTGCCTTCCTAAATTGTGTTGGGGAGATATCTGAGACCAGCACCAGTCCACAGACTGGTTGTTGAGAAACACTGATCCTAGGATAGGAAATAAATGTCAGAGTGTCTGGTTCGGAGATCAGTAGGCCCATCCCTAGCTGGTGTTAATTGCTTTGGTTACATTTAAGTCAATTGAGAATTGCGTTTGCTGTCTGGCTTGTGACAACAACATATTTTGTTAATCCACTAAACAACTGTAAAAACATTTAGTTGCTTCCACCAAACTCTACAATTGAATCTGTAGCCTAGTTGTGAAATAGTCCATGTCACAATACCAGTCCTCTGTGCCCTCCTCTTCCCTAGATTTCATTTTCTTTTGTTCTCTTGCTTTCTCTTGGTGTGTGGCTGACACATTCACATGGTTACTTTTGCCTAGGTTAGCTTCCCACTGTCTAATTACTTCCACTGGAGTAATGCTGACGGACTCAGCATTTAGATTTGTATTTTTTGAGGTCTTATTTTACAAGGTTGCAAAGTGTTGTTGTTTTTTTTTTTTTAAAAACTTCCAAGATGTTTGACCTAAAGTGGCTAGCAAGTCCGTGAGAGCAGTGCATTAATATAAATCATAATAAACCAGAAAATGAAACATCTGCATATTTCATTAAAAGTTGGTGCAAACAGTGGAGAGTCTGCATACAGTCTTGTTTTAATTGCTTGGAAGAGAGTTTGAGATTTATATCATTTTGAAATGTTCATTTCTGTTCCCAAATACATTGCTGATTAAATCTTAAGTGGCTGCAGTGCTAGGTAGAAAGGCATAGAGAATAGGGAAACTATTTGATAAGGCACATGGAAGGCCATACTGGTTTTGTATTAAATAGTGCCCTTTCAGAGGCTTATGTTTAATCACATCTTCAGCTTTTTTCCAAGGATTGGATTTGCCGTTATCTGCCATTGTCTTCATTTTCTTTCCTTTGACACTTTGCTTTCCACCCATCTTATCCAGGACTAAGATTCCCTAATGCTATGCAGTTGACACTGTGCTCCTTGAAACACCACTGAAGCACATCTAAACAGAGAGGGATCTGTCCGGAAATTCAACCTTGGGCAATGGGTGGTCTGAGCTGACAATTCTGAGCCTTGATGATCACTTTGGCATTTTCTTCCAGATCACTTTTTCATCCTATGCAGTTGCTCCTACCTACTGTCACAAGCTGAGGTGGGACTCTAGGTAAGAGTTTCTCCATAGACCAGCACTCCTGGCCCATTCCTGAGAGGAAGTAGCTGTACCCTCTCTTTTTTGAGTTGATGTATTGTTATTCCCTCCAGTGCTTTTATTCTTCCTTTAAAAAGGAATGGTGCAACCAATATCCTGGACCCTTGTCGTAGTCTTTGTTCATGTTGTAAAAAGGTGAGATTTTCTTTGTCCACAAAATACAATAGGCTACTGTGAAAGGTTGAAGGCACTCAGCTACTATAATAATGAGTCGCAGGATAAAGTCCTGAGGTAGGATGAGTCTGTATGTGAAACTTAATTGCCTGACCAATAAGAGGTGTCAACATATCTACCCAATTCACTTTGTTTCCTGGAAGTGACATTCAGCTAGCATTTTGACACTATGCTTAAGATGCACAGCAATATCTGAAATCAAATTGAAAGGTCACCTTTGGTTTTAATAGTTGTGCATCTGGCTAGTAGTATCGTGGAATTTTTGGGGATGTTCACATTATTTTATGCAAAACATTAATCTTTTAGCTTTCAGTTTGTCAGTATTCACAAGAGGATTCTCCTGGCCTGTGTGCACTAAGAATAACAAGTAAGATGCTTTGGCTTGAGCTAAGCCCCTGATGCTATTTCCAGAGCTCTGATCTTCCATCATTTTGGTGTGTTGCTGGTGCTCATATTGACTGTGCCTTCTACAGATGACTTTGCCTATGTTGCTAGGACCTTCCTTTTAGAAGTTAAGCTAATTTTGTTTCATATTCATTCACTTTGCGCAAGTGCATGTGAGGTAGATCAGGGCAGTGTGTGGAGGCAGTCCATCTTTGGGCTAATACAAATCTCTGGGTGTCTAGTTAGGTTTCAAAACTGGATGTGTAAGTGGATAGGTGTGTGGCAGGGAGAAGGTAAAATTGATGGTATAGGTTAGAAAAGAGAAGCATGGTATAGAGAGGCCAAAAATATAAAGGAAGAGAGGGACAATGCACTGCAGAGAGAGAGAGAGAGAAAAGGTGGGGGAAAGGGAAACCTACATTGAGGAGGAATCCCCAGGAAAAGTGGCAGAACTACCACTGCTTTAGGAGAGAATATTCGGAGTGTAGCCAGCAAGGGGAAGAAACTTTATAAAAGTAAGAGAAATTAGTAAATATTAATTCATTAATAAACAAAGTGGTATGATGGCTTGTTACCATTAAATACAGTACACAGTAAACGATGTGCGTGTTTTCTTTACATTCTGCAGGTTTTGGTTTTAGCAGGTAGGCTCTGTCACAGGAGCTCAGATGTCTTTCACTGTGGCTTGTTTGCTTAATTTTTGGGGCACTGGCTAAATTTTTCAAGTCCCGGCAAATAGATTGGTTATGAGATACTGCCCTCCTCATCCCTTCTTTAGTGATCGTGTCTCTGAGTCTCTCTACTGAGAGCATTCAGGTGCCCTGGGTAAATATTAACTAAAGTTGTGGGACTACACAAACTGGTCATGGGCTGCACTTGGGAGGCTTTTGTATCAGAAATTCTGCATGGCTGACTTTTTCTTGAATAGATTTTTTTCTTCCTTCTCCTGCAGGGCTGCCTTACAATAGACCATGAGCAGGTAATGCACAAAGAGCACCACTTGGAATCATGTCGGACGAGTCAATCTCAGGGAGCGATCCAGACCTGGACCCAGACTTGGAGCAGGAGGATATGGAAGAGGAGGAGGAGGAAGATGATGACGAGGCAATGGAGGAGGACAATGATGGAGATGACGAGGAAGATGTACTCGATGAGAATGGTGAGTGATTGGGGTTGTGAGACTATGCATATGCTTTTACTGGATCTGCTAATTCTCACTGTATAGTTTTGAGAAGCCCCTTGGGAATAAAATCCAAACAGAGAGAAGAAGTGAAGAGGAAACCTTGGTTATGGGTTTTGCTGAGCATTTCAAATATAGAGATTACTCATGCTTCAAATGTTTCCTAAGGAAAGATGTTGACTGAACTATTGAACAAATCCCTTTGTGGTGTCCTGTCTTCACTCTTTCTGGATATTTTGGGATTATTTCTGATTGCAGCGGCTGGAATACAGCTTCATTTGTTTCAGGTAGCACTGTTCTGTTATTAATTTTGATAGAGAATCATTTGTTTTGTGCCTCTGTGAGAGGATATGGATTAAACACATTTCAAAAGCTTGCTATTCAGGATGAAAGGTTTAAAAGAAATGAAACCTAAAGTATGTAACAGATACAGTTCTGAACACTGGCATTCAGATATTGGTTTTCAGGGCTACTGTTTTAGTTTGCATTTAAACCTGGATTTGGAAAACCTTCATTTAGTACTGGTGGAGTGAACAGTGTGCTTTTGCCCATGCCTATGCTGTCCATCTGTGGTCATGACTCTGCTCTGACATAGTTCTTTATTTTTGAGTTTCTTAAAGAAACTGCCACAGGACTTCTGCATTAGTTCGATTTTTGTCTTGAAGAAGCTTGATTTACAGAGGTGGGGTGCTGTGTTTAGAGCAGGGAACTGGAAATCAGGACTTCTGCTGTATGATTTTGGCTGTGTCACTGTGGCTGATTTTGTGTGATCTTGAGTCTGTCTAGTTTTTCCAGATCTCAGTTTCTTATTTGGTCAAAAGATGATACTTTTGCTGCAGAGGTTTATAGTTTTAATTGAGGTTTGTAAAGAACTTTGATATTCTTGGATCCTTGTTAAAGAAACACTTACACTATTGGAAGGATACTGGTGGGTCAACTTTGCCCCATAACTGAAGTTTGTTCCCCCCCCCAAGGCCTTTAAATAAAATCTAATAATAATTATACAAAAATTTCAGTTGGAAAGTGAGGTTTTTTTCTTTAGATATTCCTCTGAATCTATTTTGCAACCCACAGATTGCCACACTGTGCAGAGTGTGTGTGAAATTGACTTGAAATTGATTCTTATTTTTGTTGTCTAGTTTGATGGAAATGTAAGATGTACATAGCAACATCAGATTATCAAAACTGAAATTATTTGGGAAGTCTAATATTTCAGTATTTATGCTGTCTGTAAAGCAGATAATGAGACCAAAAATGTGAACTCAGGCTCCTGTGTACCTGTGAGCACAGGGCCAGGTTTGGGAATTGGGGAGGGGGCAGCACAGTATATGGTTATAACTAAGGGGGGTTCTGTCAGCAGCGGCCTACTAGGAGACAGCTCTTCAGGGGAGATCAGTGGGTTTTGCAGGCTGAATCCTCTGATACATACATGGGATTTGGAAATCAGGCAAATCTTGTGATTCAATTTAAAAAAAAAAAAGAGTGAAAATTCATTGGGTCTAGTCCCTCATGTCAGGGATTCTTCACTTTTTTCTTTCTGAGGCCCACTTACCATGCTATAAAATCTCCAGGGCCCAACGGCGTATGGGGTGGACAGCAGATGGATCTCAGGGCTCCTGGTTTCAGCCATCAAATTCAGGGGGTATGCTTGGGGCTTTTGCCCTACTGGGCTTATGGGTGAGAGCTCCAGGCTTCAGCCTCAGGGCTTTATCTGTGGTGTGAGTGAGCTTGGTTACATCAAGGTGAGGGAGGGTGGGCTTGGTTACATCAAGGTGGGTCACTGGGCTTCAGCTGGGGGGCAGGTCTCTGCATAGCTCAGCTCCTGGTTTCAGCCTACAGGTGTGCCAGGGCTTAGGGTGCCTGGCTTCAACCATGGGGCACCACGGACCTCCAAAACTGTCTCGTGTGCTCTGGAGCCCTGGTTGAGAACTGCTGCCATATGTAACAGTTACACAGGTAGGTGGGCCTGGGGCCATGATTTAATCTAATAGTGTCTTTATTGTCCTGTGTATAATCCTAAATGGGGGACAGAAGAGGAATGCAGTTGCCTCTGGTGACTGCTACGCGCAGTATCGCCAGAGCATGTCAGAACCAGTGTATTAGAGGCACTACATGGGGGAGGTGATAACGTTTATTGCGCCAGCTTCTGTTGGTGAGAGAGGCAAGTTTTTAAGTTTACACTGAAGAGGTTGAAAGCTTGTGTCTGTCACCAGCAAAAGGCGGTCCAGTGAAGAGTATTATCTCATTCATTTTTTCTCTGTGATTTAGTCTCTGAAACATCATCCAATTTAATTAGGGAGCATTTGTGTCTAAGGCTAAGAAAGGCCTTATTGCTAGAAAAGGTTGCTGGGGTGTGTGTGTAATTTTATTTGCACCTTTTCTGCTGGATTAATGATAAATTCTTCAGTACTAGAAGACAGATGCTAGTCTGTTGCCTTCTGTTTTTGATCCTCACTAATCTAAAGCAGTGGTTCCCAACCTTTTCTCTGCCGTGGCACACCTTAATACCTTCAGATTTTTCGAGGCACACCACCATTTAAAAACTCTCAAATATTCAAATTAACTTAAATTGCTTATGAATATTCATGAACCATGGCACACTATTTCGGAAATGCTCCTGTGTGGGATAGTAGGGGTAGCAGAGCAGGGGTGGCAAAACACGGGAGTCAGGAATTGGGTGCAGTGGCAGGAGTCAGTGGGGGGAGCAGAGCAGGGCAGGGGTGACAAAAGAGGACAAGGGCAGCCATGTGGGGAACAGCCCATGGGTGGCAAGAGAAGAGAGAGGAAAGGAGAACAAGAATGGCTTTGTGGGAGTGCAGGGGGAACCTGGGGAGTGGGAAGGTAGGGCAGGGGAGCGTGGCTCAGCACACACTTCCCCCTTCTCCACAGTGGCTCCCTGCCATCCACGGCAAATCCTCACCCCACTGCTCCCTCCCACCACAGTGGGTCCCATCCTCCCCTCCTGCAGCCCCCTCTGCTTCTGATGGACCTTCCCATCACTGCAGGGGGCAGAACTAGGCTTCCAGCCCCCAGCCACACCCGTGCCCCACACAGCCACCGCACAACCCCAGCTACACACCCTCTGCTACACATCCACTCCCCCCCACTTCTGCTACACACACACACCTGCCGCATACAACTCCCAGCAGCCATCCCCCCGTTAAAGCCCTTACCTGGGCTGTTTGCAGGCTGCCTGACACAAGCTGCTCTGCCCTGCAGGAGGAGATTCACACACTCCCAGCCCCTCTCTGCTGGCTGGGCCTAAGGTGAAGCCACCAGAACACTGTGTTTGGGCTGCTCCTCCTATTTTTATGGGGACTCCTGGAACTCTGTGTTCCAGTGCCTTCCTCTATTTAGGGGTCAGAAGGCTGCCTGCCTAAAGATGGGGGGTCCCAGAACTGTGTTCTAGTGCCTTCCCCATTACTTTAACCCCTGCCTTTTCCCAGCCCTGCACAGCCCACATGGCTGGGCTGAGCAAGGAGGGAACTTTAACTCCAGCTCTTAGGGATGATCGCGGCACACTTTGGGTGTTGCCGCAGCACACTGGTTGGGAACCACTGATCTAAAGACTTCCTTTAAACTGACACTTGTGGCTCCAAATAGGTAAGATAGGTGACCTCCAGTTTCTTCTAGCATTAATGCAGAATCCCTGTTCCAGTGGGGGTGGGTTGTTGTAAGAGGAAAGAGGGCAAATGTATCATTTTTGCTGCTTCCCAGAAGATTTAAGCATAGTGATTTAGCAGCATTTCATGTGGATGGGTGGGTGGGTGTTGAGGGAAAGGAGATCCTAAGGTCGATGGAATTTTTTTCTCTATCCTCCTCCTGGGCTGCATAAGACACTGCAGCTGTTCTCTGGGGAACACTATATTTTTATTAGATGATTCCATCTACTACAGTACAGGAGCACAACAGACTGTATTGCTCCTTGGATTCTGCCTCAGACCTGTGATGCAAGCAGTCCAAACAGTTCAGCCCTTGTTGTTGTGCTACTGGAAACTGGGGGTGGGAGGGAAAAACTGGAGTCTGTCATAACAAAACAGGCATGGAAAGGAGGCTCCTCTTTTTATGGAGGTGGGGACAAAACAAAATGAAGGATTTGCCTGTAGCCCAGGAGGGTTTTGAAATTGATCCGGAGGGTTTATTTTGTGTTTTTTAAGCCCTGCTCTGTCTCTGTGTAAATGTCACAGTAATCCTTGCTAGTAAATAATGAAGTATAAAAATAAATATAAAAGCATTAGCAATATCCTATTACTCACCCACAAAATACAATTTGCAGAGCAGGAGCATTTATTTTGTTGTTGGTACTAGGTATGTGATCTCCCCCTTTTCTCTGTGTTTCCCCCGCTAACAGACTATTTTGTCTGATTAGAGCTGGATGCATTTTTTCCTTTGGAGCCCCTCAGCATTACTTCTAAGTTAGCTGGTAGGGGACTATGGGAGACCCAAGCTCTTTCTCCTCACAGTAAATGTGCTTTCCCACAATGGCCCTACCCCTCATAACAAGCTTTGGTAGCCAATCTTGAACCTTCCTGCTTAGCAATGCATTTTACTCTACAAAACAGTGGGGCTGCCTTTTCAATTATGTTAACTTTCTGTAACGATTTTCTAGTTAAAGGAGTTGCACACAGAAAGAGAGGCGTATGTCACAGATTGGGCATATAAGTAGTCTCCTCACTAAGCCAAGTAACTTTCTAGTTAACATCCTGTGTACTGGCATATATTTAAACTTTGCAAGCTTCTCTGTGTTGGGAAATCAGATAATATCAGTGCACAGCCTTGCTAGGTCACAGTAACTATCACCACATCAAACATCACTTGCTATTCAGCGGAGAGTCGGACTGTTTGTTTAATATTGTCTCTGCTGCTTGCGGTTGACCCAAGGTAGACAAACCCAGAGTCTCAAGTACCTGTAGTGTATCCAAAAAGAAGCATTTCTCCGGCAAGTTTAGGCCTCAGATTTGTTTTAGAAAAACAAGTTTTTTCCAACAAACCATACTTGAGATGTATTCCCACAGTTGTCTAATAGGGATATTTTACTTGCATTTAAACATGCTTCATCAGTCTCTGTAGCCCAGGTGCTACAGCACCATGCTTCATGGCAACCAGAAAGTAAAAATATCTAGAAACTGTCTTTTCTATTTCCATTATTGTTGTGAGTGAAATTCTCTGTGTTGTGTACAGAACCTGTGACTGGGGCTTCTGGATGCCATAATAATAATGATTAATAATAAAAACAATTAGTGGTGAAAAGTGATACTGATGCTTTCATTTAATGACTTACAGAGAGTTAGTAACGTGTGTGTGTTTCAAACATGGGCTAAGGTCTATGATTCTTATTTAGGCAGAAACACAATTAACTTCAGCAGGAGCTTGACTTGAGATAAAACTACAGGTTTTGGCCCTTATTTTTAACCTGCCAGGATCCCTTCGATCCAGTGAGTCTTCCATTTTTGTCAGGTGCAGTAAATTCATGCAGGCTGAGGGAACTGACTCTATAGGCTCACCACAGTGCCTGTGTACAGGACATATTTTGCAGAAACTCAGCTGGTCCTGGAAGAACTTATCCTGTATATAGACATTTTGCTGAGTCCACAGTGGTGATCTTGAAAAAGTTCTTCTCTGTGTTTTGAGATGAATGCTCTGTGCTTTATTTTGATTTCTGGTTTGGTGGTTGTTTTTTTTTTTTTTTTTTTTTTTTTTTTTCCCCCTTATAAATATGGCATGGACCAGTTGACTGTATTGCTAGTTTTCTCTGTGTATTTGTGTTGTGTTCTATTTGTGTAGCGCATATTCCATCTGGGGTGTAAAAGAGGAGAATAGGTGGCATTTTTGTGTTGTACAACATGCACTTTAGTAAGTCTTGGAGGAACATGGGAAGATAATATACGTTTAAGTAAAGAAGAGGGGACATCTGGCTGATTCCAGCATTTACACTAACCTCATGAACTGGGTTACCTAGTGTTATCTAAAAGATTCCTGCTGGAGTGGGGTGTGGCCTGCATGCTTCTGAGGGGTGGAAGAACAAAGGCCCTTCCTAGTCCTCACCCCTGTCAGGGTATTACAGACTAGCAATGCTTCAGGCCACTCTGTCAGTCTCATATCATGTTATAGCCTTTCAAAATATGCAAACTCATTCCTAGTCTTAGGTGGTTTTTTGTAAAGGAAAGCTCCAAAGAAAAGTGGTGATCTTGCGTCCCCATCTTTATCTGGCTTCTCACCCCCCCCGACCCCCACCGCTCTGTCTTCCTGACATCAGCTTCCTTTCTGAGAGTAGCACTAATGCTGCATAGTCAAAATGTTATGTAACCCAGACTAAAGGAATGAGTCGCCTTGCTTCTTTAAAAGGGGATATTGCCAGAGCTTGCCTTCCCTCAAACTACAGATTGGGTTATTGGGATCTCACTGATCTAGTAAAATGAGTTGGTATTATAACTACTTGGGTTTTGCCCCTTTTCATCTGTTGCGTGAGGTAAAAATGAAAATCCTTCTATGCAATTTTAGAGCAGTACACATCCACTGGTTTGTGTTTTCTCTGCTTGTGTGTGGATTCTTTCAAATGTTCCCTTTACCTGCTCATGTTTCCCAAGCTTTCCTAAAGCCACCTTAAACATGGGGTGTAACACAGTTGTAAAGGGAGTAGAGATTATAGCGAGAGAAACATTTATTAGATGAAGAAAGAAATGGTCCGAAATGGAAGAGAAATATCTCATTTACTTCTCTTTTTCATTTTGTTTATATGCAGGACACTCTGGGTTTGTTGCTTCTTGTGCAGATAAATTAATGCTTCCCCCCCACACAAATAATGCCTAAAGATTGTGAGGTAATCTTCTCCATGAATTTGAGTTGTTTTTCATGTGCTTCTTCACTGTCAACTTTCTGTTCTCATAATCAATTTGAATAATGTTAATTCTTTGTGCCTGTAGTGCCTTTCACTTGCAACTTTAAAAATACTCCAGGAACACCAACAAAAGAAGCTTTATAACACAGTTGTATTGGTCTTCTCTCTCTTGTGCTGCTGAGGAAACTGGGTTTGGGGTGGGGGGTGGCTTGGCCAAGGTCACTTGGTGAGTCAGTGATGGAGGCAGGAACAGAATACAGGAATCTTGACTTCTGGTCTTCTGCTCTGTCTTTTAGACAACATCCCCTCTAGTTTAACAGGAAGCATGTAATGAACATAGTTAAATGATTCCCCCTTTTATTTTTAATTTTGTCCTAAACTAAATATCAGCTCCTGGTTTAATTTTTCCTTAATCTCAGCAGGCATTTTACTAGAATATGTTGGTTTCAACAAAACCTGGTAACCCAAGTTAAATCAAAGATGTAAAATATAATGCCAGCTCTAAAAATAACTAGGTTTTCTTAATGTAGTTTAAAAAATCATCCATCACAAGTGTGAGACTGAGATCTGAAATTGTGTGTAGTTTGCAGTTTTGATAGTGCTTTCTCACTTGCAAAAGATGTTTTATGTATGCATAAATGTGTTCTGTTTCTGCATTTTGCTTCCCTTTGTGTACTCTACAGTTTATAATTGTTGGATTGCTCATGGGTGCTGTAATTCAATGTCTAAGGGAATTGTTATGGGAAAGAAAACATCAAAATTACACAAACAGAGATGTAAAGAGAGAAAAGTTGATTGAATTTTGTACCTGTGGCATGATCCAAAGACCATTAAAGTCAGTGGAAAGACTCCAACCGATTTCCGTGTGTGTTGGATGGAATTTCTGTTTAAAAACACCCCACAACCAAAAGTACATATAATTGCTAGTGAAACACATTTTTAGGTAGAATTTGAGGTAGTTGAAAGGTGGTAGACTGATTAATAGGAATACCAATCTCTCCCCCACCCACTCCCCACACCATGCCTGGAGAAAAAGGGCAACTCTTTGTTCTCATGTTCATTTCCATGATGGTGATGAAGTTAGGGAGAGGGCATGATGTTCTGGGGACCATCGAGAGCAGGAAGGGGCTTTGTCACCAGCTGCTGTGGGCCTTGGGGGCATTTACGGTGGTTCAGATCCTTTACGTCAGTAGCTAGCTCACAAGCACAAGGTCTCACCCTGGCTTTTGTCAGCTAGTTATTCCTTGCAAAATGACCCCAGCAGCCTTCCACTCCTGAATCTCCCCAGATTGCTTCTCCTTGAGTTACAATTACCTGTGCTTTTGATTTTTCCACATTGGTTTGTCACCCACAAAGGCATGACACCAGCCCCCTGGTATCAGATTTCTTTGGGACACCACTCCATGCAGTTTGCATACCAGCAATCTGTTTGGGGTAAAAATAAATAAGGATTTTTTTAATGGAAAAATCAATTGAGTCAAAGATGAAATAGGAAGTGAAAGGAAATGTATATAGATAACACCAAAAATAGACCTAAAGACTCAATTTTAGGCTTTGTATTTCCACAGTAAATAAAATGCCTTTTTTAATACAAGTTACTTGT
Source organism: Podocnemis expansa (assembly GCA_007922195.1). Taxonomy (NCBI): domain Eukaryota; kingdom Metazoa; phylum Chordata; order Testudines; family Podocnemididae; genus Podocnemis; species Podocnemis expansa. Next base: position 3,919,736 of record ML681978.1, read on the forward strand.
TGCCTTTGATCAGGGGATTGGAAGCAGGACTTACCAATTCTCATCTAGCATGTAGAATGTTATTCATGTTGGTTATTATCAACTATGACTAGCATGTAGAGTATGGTTTATGTGTTTGTACTAGATCAGTGGTTCCCAACCTTTTTAAGGCTGGGGACCCCTTTATAACCAAAAGCATCTTTGCAGTCCCCTGGCTGATTATGTAATCTGGCCCACACAGGCAGACTCTGGCCTGCGCCACTCTGTTAGGATAGCCAGCAAGCGGCACTGCTGCCACCATGGCCCACCCTGCTAGGGAGCCCAGCTGCAGTGGCTGTGGCCCCCTGCCCTTGCCCCTGCTGGGGAGCTGCTGCAGCCCCATCCCCCTGCTGCAATCCAGTCATGGGCGGGGAGAGGCAGCGCTGGTGGGGAGTATTGGGGCTGCAGCTGGATTTCAGCCCCCATAGGGAGAGGCTCCGTGGACGCCTTGCAACATGTCTGTGGACCCCAGGGGGTCCTCGGACCCCAGGTTGGGAACCACTGTACTAGATGTTAAGTGGCAAATATGTCCTCCTTCAACTCCCTTCAGCAACTTACAAGCAATCCAGATCTGTAGAAGCCTCAACTTGTTGATGAGCAATGGGATGTACGGAGAGCAGATCTTAGAAATGCAGCAGCATGGGAGACAGCTGTATGAATGAGAGAGAGTCATACAGATGGTACAGAGTAGTTAAAGATGGAAAGAGAAGGAATGATATGGCCTACAGAGAGTAGCTGTTGGTCTTATGTAGCTCTTGCATATATCAGAAGACAGGATACTGGACTAGATGGATCATTAGTCTTACCCAGTATGGCTGGTTTTGTGTGTTCTTATTGGAAGGTAAATGACATGTAAGAAGTGATAAGAAAGGAAAGGAGGGAACCATCACAGCTTGTGGAGAATATGGCCATTGTTCATTTGTGGAGCTCTTTTTTACTGTGTCTGTGTGTAACCTAGTTAGGGTACAACAGAAATATTGGGTTCAAAGAAATTAGTGGTGGAACAATTTCCTAGTTAATCTGATAAGACTGGCCTGACAAAAGCATGTGCATTAAAAAGGGGTTATCTTAAGACATTACCTCCCACAAAGAAGTCATTTTATGAACTAACAGTTTCTGGCACAAGAATGCTGCTTGGGTGTGCTGATGGTACGTAGTGCATATTTGTCATAGTAAATGGTGATGACAAGATTGGTTCTTTGCCTTGTTTGGAAAAGTTCACTTCCATTCTCCATTGTAAGATACAGAAGGGAATGTGGTGTTTATTCAGCCGCGGAAAAGAGAAGACCTACGTCATCCAATTCCCTTGATGCACTTGTTTGTCTTTCAAAAGAGAACTAGATAAATTCATGGTGGATAGGTCCATCAAACACTATTAGTCAGATTTGCTGTGTGCCAGAAGCTGGTGATGGATGACAGCATGGCTCACTTGATGATTACCTGGTCTGTTCATTCCATCTGACACACCTGGCTTTGGCCAGTGTCCAAAGACAGGGTACTGGGTTACATGGACCATTGGTCTGACCCAGTAAGGCCAGTCTTACGTTCCTTTTCCTGATGTTGCATCCTTGTAAAAAGATGCTGTGGAAACCACCCTCTTGTTGTTGCTCAGATGCTTACCTTTAAATCTTATTTCCTATTTTCATAAATGTGTTTGATCAGACTTTATGTGCATGCTTGGATCATTTGTACCATCCCTACTCAGGCATTGTGAGGCCTGCTGCAGAGGCCTCAGCTTCATGTTTGATTTTACTAATGCATTTGTCCCCATTGCAGGTTTTCCCTGGGGAAGTACAAGAGTGGGCTGGAGTTGAATCAGTTCTGTAGAGATGAAAGGCACTCCATTCCATTCCCCAAGCCTCTGAACCATCCAACCCCTTCTCTTTTTACCCAGTTTATTACTGTTTCACAGTAAGATGTCTATGGGCAAGCTGTTATTACCATGCAGTTCTGATGTGTTCCAAAGTTGGGATGTACTCCAAAGAATCAAAATATTTTTGCTGCTTTGAAGTCTTCATTGAATTCTAATGCCCTTGAAAATAAGATGCCTTATAGTAACGGATGTAGTTGCACATAGTGCTGGTAGATACTACACAACTTTCTGCAAGAGCCCTCTATGTGAACTTCAGTCCTTAAATGCATCACATCATGCTGTTATGTATGCCAGTATTTCTCCGTCACAGTCTGCCCTTGCTGTTGCTCTCCTAACATTGCCTGCCAGTGGTTTCAAGCAGCGTGACTTATGTTGCAGACTTTTGTTCACTAGGAGCCGGTTGACATTTTGTCAACCTAATTTCACATGCCATCTGTCCAGAGGTCATGTTGTTGCCCTATATTGCTGCTCTGCTTAGTTTCTTCTGCTCCCCAGTCTCAGTGGACAGAATGAAGAACAGTGGGTTACTCACCAGTAACCGTCCTCCTTCGAGATGGGCTGCTTGGATCCATTCAGTAATAGGTGTCTCCGTGCCGGAGCGCCGGATTGGTTGGAAAACTTTTGTCCCAGCCTGTCAGGAGAGGGCAGGCAGCCACCCCCCCTCGCGCCACCCCGTGGCTATATATATGGCCGTCTCCTGACCCCTCCTCAGTTCCTCAGAGTTGCCAGCTCCAGATTCTGGGATGGAGGGAAGGGACCTGAATGGAATCCGAGCAGCCCATCTCGAAGAAGGATGGTTACTGGTGAGTAACCCACCATTCTTCTTTGAGCGCTGGTTGGATGCATTCAGTAATAGGTGACTACTAGCCATGCTGATGGATGGTGGGTGGAGTTGGGTCTTCCATCTTCAGCACAGCAACAACACCCCAGAAGGGAAGAGACCCACAAGAGAAGACTCTAACCACAGTCGAGAGACAAACTAGGCTTTTGATGCAGCACAGCAGAAAGAGCAACTGAGGGCCAACCCAGGTCAGGGGCAGGGCCGAACCTGCTGAGACCTATAAGTGAGGGCAGGACGGACCAAGCTCACCATAGTGAGGATGAAGAATGCAATGTGCAGTATAGAGGGTTGCGTTTGGTGCTCCACCTAAGTGGTATAACACAAGGTATGAAGGCCAGAAGATAAGCGTCTGGCCATGGGGCCTTGCAGCGTGAGCTCGTTAGGGGACTCTGGAGGCCAATGGAAGTGGGTTAGCCGTAATGACTGTAGGCCGCACAAGAAAAAAGGAAAGGCTGAGCGCATCAAGGCCTGAGCCGGGACTCAGAGAATCACGGTGAGGCCTGGTGGATGTGGGCCAGGCAGGTAGCTGCAGGAGGGATGAATCTTATCCCCTGGACTGACCATGACCAGCCCTAGCGGAGTCTGGTCGAAGAGAGTAATAGTGAAAATGCATTTGTATAGGGGAAGAGGGGACGCTGAGAATGATTGAGAACGGTCTGGGCAAGACACTTCAAGCCAGTGCACTGAACACTAAAGCCACAAGTGGTGCAGTAGGAGGCACAGGGCATGCTGGCTACAGCATCTCGAGTTAATAAGCAAGGAGTACACTTTGAACCAAGTATGGTACCGAAACCGGGGTTTCTCACTGGAGGGGTACTCCAGAACCCTTACACCCCCACGGTGGCTGAATAGCCTTGGCTGGTGCCGATGGCTTGGTACCTATAGGAGTCTGGGTAACGCAAGAACTCGCTGAGAGGGGGGGAGAGAGAGCCACTTCTTGGCCTGTAGTCCCGTGGGATTCCAGCGTCACGAGGATGCAGTCAAAAGGGGGGAAGTGAGGGCGGGAAGGATGCCGGCTATCGTTTGGCTAACTAGTCGAGGTGGCCAAGGGGCTTGTAGAGATGCTATATAGGGATACGGTCTCGCGTGCCTAGGGCACCAGCAAAAGGATAGTTTCACATCTACGTTGCGTCAACGTGAGGACCGGGGGAGGACACGTTGATGAGGGGCTACCCCCCAAATATGGTTGTCAGGGGACGGAGAAGTCATCTTCCGATCACCTAGGAAGCGAAACTACTCAGAGAGTAGCGACCGCAGAATCCCGGAGGTATCCTGGGTTTAGAGAACCGATGTGGAGGGTTATTTCCAGTCGAGGAACTGGATGGTATTCCTCTTGGGGGATACAAGCCTCTGGATTCTGAGTGTTTCGGAAACAGGAACTGTGTGTGTGTGTGTAAGTGTAAGTGTAATATGAGCAATGTATATCATCTGGTCCCCCAAGGAGGTGAGGGAAACAAAGGTCCTGGTAAGATAGTCACCACCATAGACTGGAGGTGACCCGATGGTTGAACTGTAGGGCTCCAAGCAAATATAGTGGGTCAGTGCGCGCCCGAGAGATAGTACCCTGCCAGGATACGTGTCCTAGGGGCAGGGAGGCTAGGCGGGGATTACAGGCAGCTCAGGAAAGAGCTTCCGTGCTTGGAGCGCAGCCTTCTGCCTGACAATGATGGGGGAGTAAGGCCTGGAAGGTGGATGCTTATGTAGAAGGCCCAAGATAAGGTATCCTGCCGCTGTTCCTGTTCCCGCCGCTGTTCCTGTTCCAAGGGGGAGGCGGCATTGGTGTCATCCCTGTAGGTTCCCTGATCTGGAAGGTTCCAGTCAGGTGTACTAGGTCTCTGTTTCCCAAGTGGGGGTGCGGGGGGGTGTATAAGGAGGGCTGGCCACTGCTTCAGGTAGGGTGAGTCCAGGACAAGGACTCCTGGGATAGGTGTCCTGCTAGCGACCTAAGGTTGCCCACGAGGGAAGGGGCTGTTACAGAGCCTCAGCTTACATGAGGAAAAAGGGGATAAGGGTGGCAGGGGTTGGACTGCTCTGCCTTGACCTTCTTCACAGGCTAGGGTCTGCCGCGATGATGCGGGCGCGACCCGCTTGACGGGTAGGGTAGTGGAGGTTCTCATTGAGCCGAGGTGTCGAGGGCCCCAGTAGAGCTTGCTACCTGGCGTGTCGACGGTATGCTAGCGAAGGTATCCCCCGCCTCCGACCTGAAATCGAGAAGCAGATCAAGGGATGTGATCATTCCCCTCTATTCTGCACTGGTGAGCCCACTTCTAGAATACTGTGATCAGTTTTGGGCTCCCCACTACAAAAAGGACAGGGACATGCTAGAGAGAGTCCAGCGGAGGGCAATCAAAATGATTAAAGGGCTGGAGCACAAGCCCTATGAGGAAAGACTGAAAGCATTAGGCTTATTTAGTCTGCAGAAGAGAAGATTGAGGGGGGAGTTGATAGGAACCTTCAACTACTTGAAGGGATGCTCTAAGGAAGACAGAGCTCGAGTATTCTTGGTAGTAACGGAGGACAGAGTGAGGAGCAATGGTCTCAAGTTGCAGTTAGGGAGGTCGAGGCTGGATATTAGAAAAAACTTTTTTACTAGGGGAGTGGTGAAGCATTGGAATAAGCTGCCTAGGGAGGTGGTGGAGTCTCCATCTTTGGAAGTGTTTATGGCCCAGCTGGACAAAACCATGATTAGGATGGTTTAGTGGGAGTGGTCCTGCCTCTGGCAGGGGGTTGGACTAGATGACCTATGAGGTCCCTTCCAACCCTATGATTCTATGCTTCTAAGGGGGCCTACCTGATGTAGGACATCTGGGTGAACAGTAGTGGTTCTGCGCCCAGGTGAACATCGCGTATGGATGTTGTGGAGCCTCTGCAACAGTGGCTGAGGCCACTACGAGATGCGCTTCTTGTCCCTGTCAAGACCCATTCTGACACGAACAGCGCAGGGGTTGTTGGTTGGAGGGTACCCAATAAAGAGGTGTGGGGGGGGTGGATTCCCGTAAGTGCCCTAGTTAGCAGCGGCCGAGGATATATGTAGGGGTAGGCCCCGGTACCGATGTACTAGTGGTGCAGGGGACGGGAGCTGGTTTGCGCAGCCCATGTTCTTCCGAGACCGAGGTGGGGGAGGACACGGCCAGAATTAGTGCAAGGGAGGGAAGCTGGTCCCAATCAAGCCCCATTTCCCTTTTCCAAGGAAGGGAGAGGGTGTCAACTGTCCACGGCGAAAATACAGTGAAGTCTTATTGTACCCCGGATAACTTGAAACTAGAGTGGCAGCTAATTGGGTGGGCCCCTTTGCCGCAAGTGGGAGAGGAAAGGGGTCTCAGCACCTTGCAGCAGGGTGATGACAGTGGCAAAGAGAATCTTTGCTGTGTTCCCATGATGATGTAAATGAGTGGGAATTGAAGGTGGGGGCTTATGTGGGGGGGCGGGTCCAGGAGGGAGGAGGCCGAAGTATTTGACCTTTCCCCTGGGGTCCCGAGTGGTGCCCACCATCGATAAGGTTTCTGGGGGAAACAGGGCGTCACCTCCAAAAGGCAGGTCAAGGACCGCCTGTTGTGTGTTAGGGGATGCTCTAGTCTCCCTGAGCCAGGCCATCCGGCGAATAGTTACTGCCGAGGCCATAGTGCGGGCGGCTGTATCCACCGCATTGCTGGCCGAAAGGAAGAGGTCTTGGGAGACTGTATTACCCTCCTCCAGGAAGGCATCATATTCGGAATTTCGTGACTGACTTCCACACGCCCAGCAAGTATCTGCTGGTTATGGCTTCCTTGTTTGCCACTTGCAGTTGAAAGGCCGAGGAGGAGTAGACCTTACAGCCCAAGAGCTCCAGTTCTCTGGCCTTCCTGGAAGATGGAAGGGGGTCGCTAGGGGGCTCCCCCGGGCCTAACACCATCTGTACCACGTCCCACGGGGGAACCCAGTGATCAGCGAGGGAGGGAAAGTCCTATTCAGGGACCCGATATTTAATGCCCGCCGTGTCTGAAGTTGGGGCAGTAGAGCTTGGGCTCTGCCACTGGGAACATGTGAGGTCCCAGACACTCGAGTGAAGTGGGATTGTCAAGGGTTCTGCTGAGGCAAAAGCTGGCCCGAAGAGGGTATCCGGAGGGGGACCCGAGGGCTGCACCTCCATTCCCAGATGTGCCATAGCCTGGCGCAACAAATCAAAATGCGCAGACAAATTCCCTGCATAGGACCCTGGTGCCAGGGACAGAGCGGTACTGGGAGCTCGCCGTGATGGAGAGGGAGTCTCCCTGGGGGACCATTCCTGTGGGCAGAAGCGGAATGGCAATGGTGCCGAAGTGCGGCACCGGGGTCACTTAGAGCCCCTTGATGGTCCTTCCTCCAAACTGGAAGCGGGGGAAGGAGACCGAGACTCCCAGGGCGGTACCGGTGACGGCAAGGTGATATGTTGCCGTGGGGATGGCCGTATGGTACCGGGCCCAAATGGAGTGGGAGACGGGGGGCTAGATGGCAAAGGAGAGTGACGCCCACATTGGATCCAGGCCTTAGAAGTAAAGGCCAGTTGACCCCTTCTATCTGGGATTGGGGCAGGTGGTGTGGGGAGTAAGAGGAGGACTCGAGCAGCCTCCACCTCTCCAGGGGTGGATGGTATGAGGAGCGGCCCCGTGGCAAGTCCTTGCCCAGGGAAGGGGGACTGCCTAATCTGGAGGACTCCCGCTTTTGTAGCACAGGGCTATAGCAATCCTGTGGTGCTGAGGGTGATTGCGGCCGGTGCCGGGGTGAACTCGAGGTCGGGCTGTGCCACCGGGGTGATCCAGGTACCGGTGGTTACTGAGCTGCCCGTAGGCGACCTCGAGCGGTGCCGAGGAGCCAGGGTGCAGGATTAGCGCCTGGGTGCCGGAGTCAGCACCGAGGTTGGGTGGCAGTGGCTACCAGTGGTACGGTGCCGTGTGCGCTCCGGTGCCAAGCTGGGTCTCGGCATCCAGCGGGAACCCAAAGCCTCAGGTGAAGAGTGCCAAGCCTCCTCAGAGGCTAGGGCATGGCGCCGTTGTTCCCTCTCCTTGATGGTTCGAGGTTTAAAGGAGAGGCACAGGGAACAGGCCAAGACCATATGGTCTTTGCCCAGGTACCTGAGGCACTTCCTGTTGGGATCATCCCGGGGGAAGGCCTTGCCGCACTCGGCGCAGGGTTTGAACCCTGGCATGATCAAGTGATGTTCCGGTCCGATGGTGGAAGGTTCCTGTGGTGGAACTATGTCCACGAAGAGGTGCTCCCAGTCCGGCGAAATCTCATAAAGGAGAGGACAGGCTGCTTGCGTTCTCAAGGAGTGAACATTCCAGATCCGAGGCACAAGGTGGAAGAAATGAAACAGAGGAAGGGTTGGGAGGCGGCCATATATATAGCCACGGGGTGGCGTGAGGGGCGGTGGCCGCCTGCCCTCTCCTGACAGGCTGGGACAAAAGTTTTCCGACCAATTGGGTGCTCTGGCACGGAGACACCTATTACTGAATACATCTGAGTAGCGCTCGAAGAGGAACTTAATATTATGTACCCACAGTATTTTTCCTCACTGTAGATAAATAAAAAAGAGGGGAAATGTACACTTTCTACTTCTACCTTTTTTTGAGAAAAGGGCCTTGCTGTCTCTTGTGATAGCATCATGTCTAAGGTGATCAGGTCTTGAATGAATGAAGTTTTTGTTTGTATATAGTAATTTAAGAGTTCCCTTGTGAGTGAATGCTTCATTCCAGTACATCACCCGCAGGAAACTGTTTTCTGCAATGATTGAATTTCTCAGTGAATGGAATCTGGCTGGCATGGAGAAGGTCTCCTGCTGAAGCAAGGTTAGCCATGCACAATCATTATTAGCTGCAAAAGGTGTCAAACGTAGCCTTGGAAGCACCTACTCCATCCCCTTACCAATATTGTAGTATGGCACCCCTGTGAGGGGTGACTTCTTTGTGTCTGGGGAGAAGAGGGCACCATTTAAAGGCCTGTTTATTACAGACCTCCAGCTCTTGTATTCTGTTCAGATCCTTCTGGGTGTACGCTATAAAACATTTTGATATAACAATGGCATAAACAAGATGATCTGTTGTGTAAGAAGGTTACAGGTTCCTGAGTGATTTTTCCAAACTTCCCATTTTGCTTACTTGGGTCTGCTCTAGGTTACAAGTTACCATCTGCGCAAGTTGCAAAATCATAGATAACAAAACTCGAACCAAAGTCAAAGACTGTTGTACTTAATTTCTAATCTAATCTAACTCATTTCCCCCATCTCTTTGCCCAGTTAATCTCTGGTATACAGTTGAGATTTTGTGTGGCTGTAGGATTTCTGTTGCCTGTTGGAATTCCCCTTCTGTGGGGCCCCACTTGAGTTTGAATGGTTATGTAAGTAGTTTTGTTCGATTCCTGGTCTTCCTCTGCTGCAGTTAGTTGAAATGGGTGGCAGGAAGAGTGAATGGGATCAGATCTGAACAGCATACAACTTTGCTGCTCAAGCCAACAGAGAGAGGAGACACCTCCCTCCCACTATCTCTTCCAGGCTCTTCTTTTGCGTTTTAAACCCATCCCCTTTCTCATGAGAGGCTGAGGTTACTGCCTCTAATTTAGCATATATGCTGATCCCCAGCATACAAGATTGAACAGCTCTGGTGATTGGTCCCGGGCTATCCAGCACCATCTACCTTAGGCTGGGCTGTAGAGTTTGAGTCTCTGAGTAAGGAAGGGAGAAAAGTGCCACTTCTGCTTAGGCTGGACACCAGGCATATTTAACCAGTTATATAACAGTGACGGCAGTTAGCCACAGCTGAGGTCTGGATCGTATGTAATCTCAGATTCCCACGCACACGATGATTGTGGAACAGAGCACTGAATGCTATTTACCAAAGTGATTTACAGGAATAGGAAGCACCAGGATTTTACTTAGCCTGTTTTTATTCATGCCCCCTGAACTAGTTTGCCACAAGGCATTTTCCCAGTTACACATTCACAAAGCTTGCAGAACTCTTTAGTGTTTACTGTGCTCCTGGCAGAGATAAAGCATTGGCCTAAGGATCCGGAGACCAGAGTAGCTGAAGAGGCTGATAACTTTTTGCCATATTGCTAAAAGACTGAACCAGCTGCTCAGTCACTGACCTCAGTCAGCTGAATACGGTGAGCAGCATGTTACTCTTGGATGAGTCTCAGCACTTTCCAGGTAGGATACAGGGTTGGGGGGGGGGGTTGTCTGTCTTTTCCTGCTTTACTGTGATATCGTTCACTTTAATACCTCCAGGTTGGAATAGGGCAGAGCTCTCCTTAGAATCAATCATTCACCTGGAGATCCGAGAGAGTTTTGCAAGGCACAGGTTTTTTTATTTATTTGTTTGGAATTGATGAGTTTGGGTTAGTTTTACATGCACATACAATTTTGACTGAGCAAACTGAAGAGAGAATTTACTTGTATGAGGTTATTTTTTATTTATTTGTGCTACTGGTTTTATTTGTAAACTGGAATTTTTTTTGTAAAGGAAGTGATAAAACCTGCATCTGCCTGACAGGATCACAGCTCTAGTTTTTGCTGCTACTCTTTGAGTTGCAGGAGTAGATCTTTCCTTTAGTGAGAGATGTGATTTGTTTTATATGTAATATTTTCAGTATCCTCTTTCCTTCTCCCCTTTTAATGCATTTCTTACTTCTCTTCCTGATGGAGTTACAAGAACTCATGCTAGTTAAATAGTTGCTGAGAGATGATGGTGATAGCATATTGAAGATACTTGCATCATTTTAAATCCTTGCTCACAACTGCAATTCCTCTGGGCACTAGTCAAGCAATACAGATCTCTCCAGCACCATTCCCTGTGTCTTATCCAGACGCACATTAGGGACTGCTGTTGACAACTGCTATGCCCTTTTTTCCTTTGTTTTTCCTTCCCATTAAGGTGGATATGCTGGGGAGTATCAGCATTAGTTTGCCTTGTTGAGACTGAGGACCTAAAACTGGTGGCTGATGTGAAGAAGTAATGTTTGAGAGAAACTTCTCCTTTAGCCATTTACCTCTATCATACTATGTGTTTGTTGTAGTATTGGGGAGGCGTACATCAAACATGGAGCTCTTTTCTTCTTACCTCATCAGAAGACTATAAGTCATGGGGTCTGGTGCTCTCACTTGTGGAAGGAGGGAATGGGCTATTCAGAAGTGGTCAAAAGGAGTTCCACCTTAAAGTTTCTTGTTTTGCATAGGGCTGGTGTGAACTGTCCTCATCTGGAGTAAAAGCAAGTGATTCATTGTGTGTGTTTGAATAACAGATAGCCTCATTAAAATCTACCTTTTTTTTTTTTACATGTTGGTGATCTGGAAGAGCAACTATGCAGGTAAACTAAGTAAGCCGAATATGGAAGGCGTGGTTAGAAAAGGGAAGGGAATTAAAATCAAAATGACTTGGATCAGCTGCGAGTATAATTTATGCAACCCAATGTATGTTAACAGAGCTGAAGATGGGAGAAAAATAAGAAGAGAAGGTGCTTTCAGTGGTGGTACACTTGAGGTTACAGATGAGGGCTGAGGAGAGTTCAGGGCTTGAGTGAACCCAAAAACCACAAATGGAAAGATCCAACTGGTAAAAGTTATGAAAGCTGGGGCAAGCCCACAGCCTAGTTCTAGCACAGCATCACATAACACCCAGACTGGAGTCTGAGAGTGGACCTTTGTCCTTGTTTCCAAGCTGGCAGGGCACAGGCAGCTCTGAGGGTTGAGGCAGCATTTTGCTTGTGTTCTGCAGTGTCCCCATCTGACTGGTGTGTTCTGGAGTGTTTATCCAGTCCCCTTCCTATGGCAAGGATGTTTGCAATGGTACCAGGTTTTTGGGAAAGATAGAATAAGAGGCTCCTCAGCTCTTGGGTGTCCCCTTCTCAGTGGTGTGTGTGGTGTGTAATCTTCTAAAACTTCCAGCGTGTAGCAAGAATGGGACGTGGGGAGTAAAATTCTAGGATGCTTCATAAAGTTAAGTTAGAACAGTTTCTCATTTTTATTTGTGTGTATTGCACTGGCATCTAGGAGCGCCAGTCAGAGATCTAGCACAGTGTGCTTACTCAGTGCCACATTTTAGTAATCCTTACCAGTGGCATTTTACATACTGTAGCCATGGTCCATCTCAGGATCTCAAAGTGCCTTGAAAACAATTAAGCCTTGCAGCCAGTGGGGTCAGGAAGTGCTATCACCCCATTTAGTAATGGCAAAAAGCTGAGGCACAGAGGTTAGGTAACTTGTACAAGGTCTCACAATTAGTCAGTGGGTGATTTCCTGGTTGTTTGTGTTCTAGTTAGTGCTGCCTCTCTTAAATGGCAGTTGGTCAGTCTACTGCTCTTCAGGGATAATGCAACAAGCATGTGCTGTATGGCCCATTATCAGCATTGCATTTTGTCACAGGTTTTTTAGTCTGGAAAGTTCCCCAGCTTTTAAGGTACTGCCATGTGGGACTCTTTTGTGGTGGTGTTACTGTACACTGGCTGCACGCTGTTTCAGTGAGTGTCTCCTAACTTAAGGTAAATGATTGTTAATAGGAATAAGCCATAAAACCCCTTTCCTCTGATGGCAGCACTCCATTCAGTGAGCCCAGTGCAGGGCCAGTGCTTGTTGTGAGAATGCTGTTCTCTTTTTGGAGTCTGTTGGGCTGATTGTTTTCATCTTAAGTGTCAGGGATCTGGAGCAGATAGTGGTGCCTCCTTTTGATATATCATGGCTGCTTCATCAGACTTTGACTAGTATGATTCTTCTGATCACTGAATTCGTTTGCAGCCCATCTGTGTTCTGTGTCAAATTGGTTCAATGCTCCCTTCGTAGAGCATGCTAAGCAGGACTGATAATTTAAGAGTAAACCTAGAAACAAATAATTCTCCAAGCTTTGATAGTTCATGACAGTATTTTTCAGCTTTTCAAGGGGCTGTCTGTTATTCTTCTGGCCACCAAGAAGAGGAGACATGCCAAGGCACAGCAAAGACACGGTGATTCAAACTCTTGAGTTTGCATCTTTCTTCAAGTGATGTTTCTCATTAAACAAAGTCCTTAAGAAGCCCCCTGGCATTATTTTATGGACTGAAGCAGAAAACGACAACTAAGTTGGAGTCCATGGATTTTTAAATTGTAAATACCATATACGTTTTTCTGGTAGAAAATTATGTTTAAGGAAGGAAGCCTATCCTGGTGGTATTGGCATAAGGCTGGGGCTGGGAACTCAGGAGTTCTCATCCTAGCTGTTGTACTGACTTTCTGGCTAAAGGGAAACTGCCTAATTTCATCATCTCTTTTTTCCTATCTGTGAAATGGGCATGATAATCACTTTGCTTTCAGGAGGCTGTATTAATGTCTGTTAAAGTCCTTTGACATAAAATGCTCTGTTAGTGACAGATATGTATTCTTGTTCAGCCATTTGTCCACTGCACCGCTGCTACCATAAACAATATCGATAGCAAAGGGGCAGGCAGATACTGGAAGATACTTCGCGAAGGGCTTGTCTTCCATGCAGCTATTTAAATACCGATTGAGATCAAATATCCTTTTTCCTAAACAAGCTCTGACTGATGCTATGGTGAAGGCTGGGGGCAAAGATCAGCATAAAGTTCTATTTGCTGTAGTTGATTTTTTTGCCATTTTGGTGGCCTTGGAAGCGTGTGGCTGCAATAATCCCCTCTTTGTTATCTCTCATTACCCTGAGGCTAGCCTAGTATAAAGCTAATACCATGCCTCCCAACCTCCTACAGTAAACTAATCCTTATGTAACCATTGCATAATGCAATATGCCTCCCCCCCCACACCCTCTCCACTTGTCCTATTTTCTTAGGCCCAGAAAATTACATGGATCTACAAAAATAATGGTTGTCTCAAGACTGAGCCATCTTGCAGGTCACATGTGAAGCTCAAGCATAGTTTTGTTTACTGGGTCCAGAATTTTCGGTATGGGTCCCTAAACCTCTAACTCTTAAATGAAAATGGCCTCGTTTTTAGAGATTCTGAACTTGCACTGGATGCACACTGGGTAAAATCAGGCTTATCTTATTTTGGTGCCTAATTTAATAAACAATGCATCCTGGGGTACTAGGATATTGATTAATGGGGATAACCAGAAGGTGAGATCTCAGTGCTTTCTTGTGTATAATTAGTAAACTAGAAGCTTGGAGGAGACTTCCCGGCTCTGGACTAAAACATTCCCTTTTGTTTTGCATGGGGGTACTGCTGATGTTAGTTTTATATAAATAAATTGGGTGTGGATAAGGGGGATGAGGGTAATCGGAAAGACAAATGTGAGTGAATCATAGACTGATTATTACTAGATGAATGGAGGAGAGTTCCAGGATTTTGAGTGTATAGGCTAGCCCCTGAAAAAAGAGTGGAAGTGGGAAGGAGGTTGCATTTAATATTGTGAGGGTGGTGGTTGGAAAAGTGGACACATTCTAGACTAGAGTTTAGAAGAGGGATGCTGGATAATGCTCCCCTGCATTTCTCTGGATCCTTCCATCTGAGGATCTCAGAATGCCATGTGAAAATATAATTGAGCTGTATAACACCTCTACGGGGGTGATGGAACATGCACGGCAGACCTAGAAATAGAAAGCAGGTTCCCTAGCTCTCAGTCCTTGGACTTGAACTATTATGGTTCTTGGCATGGATTAGGAAGAGGATATTCTTCAAATATGCGCATTTCAAATTCTGCATGTTAGGTGCAGTGTTCTCTAGCACTGAGACTAAGAAGAGGACTTGGACGTGGCTGGAACAGCTACCTGCTTTCCTCCTCCAGCTCTGGGTGTTGATGTTTATAAGTGTGTTTTGTACAAAAGCTTATATAAGTGCTCTTCAGTGTTTATGTAACTTGGGTCTCCTTAGTGTGTGCAGCAATGAGCCCTGGCTGGAACAAGAGCTTTTGGATATCTGGAGCCTGGTTCTGCTTGCATAATCTCAGTGTTAGAAGATATATTGTCTGTCACCAGAGTTGGCCTTTTGATGTTCCAGTTTGCCTTTGAACACACTCTTGGTCTTTTATTTTCCCTTTTCAATTTTGTGTTGTTTCTTTCTGGCTCTTTTTTTTTTCTCCCCCCTTCCCCTGTTCCATTTGTTCTTTTTTACTTGAAAACTTATTTCCTGGCTTGAAAGAATCATTTTTGTGCAGCATACATCATTCGCAGCTGATGCACTAAGATAAACTCAGAAAAAGAGTGAAAATATCTTTTGAGTTACTACTTAACATCTCCTGGTTGCAGGTTCCTTCACACCCAAAAGAAATTTGGAGATCAGTCTCCTCCTTTTTCTTTAGGAATTTTCCTTTTCTTACTGCCACTCCTTTAACTGTGTCGTGACCTAGTGTCCTGAGTGGTACTTTTTTCAGAGCCTTTTAACATTCTATCTCATGGCCAGAGGGGTGGGTGTGCTGTTCTCTCTGCAGTTGAGGCTCCCTGCATGTTGCCTTTGCACTGCAGTGACTGATGACTTCATAAATATCTAGATAAATGAAAAATGTGTTACTAGAATGGTGGGTGGAGCTGTTTGATACACTTGTGTGACGTACTCTATCCCTAGTTTTGTAACAAGTACAGAAGGAGAGACCTGACTAACTCCTAGAGAAGTCAGCAATGCTCATGAGGACAGTGGAGGTGATATTTGTGCTGTGTGACGCGCCAGAGGAAGCGTCAGTCATCAGAAAGCAAGCTCCAGGGCTTGAGCAGGTACAGACTAGAAGATTCACTTTTGTGCTGCTTAGTATAACCATGATTGTGACTCATAGCAAGGTAGCAGCTATAGCAGCCTACCCTGTGTGCAGATCTGAGGAGTGGGAATTGGGTTATGTTCCCTCCAATAGTTGCTTTCCTAAAACGTTCACGGTCTTTCCGCAACAAGGGGAAAGCAATGGCCTATGTGAAGAGAAGTTGCTGTGCTTCTTGCTTTATTAAGGTGTCAGATGGTCCCCTAGCCAGCGGTGATGGACTTCTTTGCCCAACTGAGGGTTACATTTGCAATTTGCCCAAGAAAATCCCATAGCTAATTGATACAGTTGGCAGTTATCCTTACATTCAGTATCAGCAGATAGCCTGACCCTAACCCAGGTCAAGACAAAGCATCACATTCAGGGAGTGGTGATCTCTGGAATTTGCATCTCTGCAGCAAAGATTTTGCTTCGGACGAGACTGCAGCCTTCTAAGTTACATTTGGCTACTCCTTCCGTGGTGTGAGGGGATTCCTCACTTGGCTCTTTAGGAAACTCCTCCAGTGAAGCGACACTGACTCTGATGAAGGTTGCACTCTGTAGTCCTCTGTTCACTTCCTGCAACACAGGCTTGAGTAGGAGAATAGGAAGAGAAGTAGAGTGACTGGAGGAGAGCTGAGAGTACCTAGAGAAGCAAAAACTGCATGGCAGAGACTGTGAGGGAGAGGAAAAACGCAAACACTGAGGATGAAATGTAGTAGACAGGCTGGATTAATGGAGGGGCTATAGGGGATGCAGCCCTGGGCCCTGCAGTCCCTCAGAACTCTGGCCCTGGCAGGCTTCTGATGCTCCACTTTGCCCACTTCCAGCCGGCCCACCCAGTTCCCAAGCTGGGGGGTGGTCTGCACCAGACCAGCAGCCCAAGGGCAGGGCAGGACAGCAGAAGACAGCAGACCGTGGCCTGCTGGTCCTCTGGAGCATCCTTAGCAGCGCAGGTTGGTGGTGCCCCCCCCCACACCCCCCATTGCTCTGTGCAATGGTACTGGCCACCCCTCCCCAGCTCCCCGTAGTAGCACCAGCCTACGCCCTCCACACCAAAAGTCCCTGTAGCAGTGCTGGCCAGAGCCAGAGCCCCCAGCACCACTGGGGCCAGGTGCCCCATCCCCAAGGTGGGGCACCATCACAATGGGGGGCCCCACAAGGGTGGGTAGCCCCAGACCATCCTGGGCCTTGATCTGGATCTGGTAGTGGATCATAGATGCAAACAAAAGTGGCTGATTGTGATGGATGCTAGCTGAAGAGCTGTCTGTTCAGCATGAAGATCTATTCAAGGGGGAGGATGTGTGATGTATTTCCTCTAGGTCCTGCTAGCTTTCAGGTCCCAGGAACCAGTGGCTGTGTGTGTCTGACTGTGTGTGTTCTGGGGTGGGTGGGTGTGTCATTTTATGTAATGGTTACATAATTAGTTCTTTGTTAGGCTGCTAGGGTGGGAGGGGCCTAAAGCTGCTGAGTTACTTGAAGGGCTGATTATGTTAAAACAAGAACAAAGCATTTTTGCTCTCTAATTAGCTAGCTTGACAGAAACAGCAGAGGTTTTCAAAGACTCTGGATCATGACTGCTTTTTTTTTCCTGCCCCAATGAGAACATGGATTGATTTGTGTTTGGACACAGAACCAGTGATTATCAAAGAAAGATGGAAATGGAGAACTGGAAGAGACCAAGAGGTCATCAAGTTCAGCCCCCTGCATTGAGACAGGACCAAGTAAACCTAGACCATCCCTCTTAGGAGATGTTCAGTTTATTTTTATAATACTCCAGTGGTGGGGATTCTGCAGCCTTCTTTGGAAGCCTGTTGAGGTGCCTGGCCAACCTTGTAATTGGGAAGTTTAATATCTAACCAGAATCTCCCATCCTGCAGATTAAATCCATGACCACTACTCCTTTCTTCAGAGATGGAGAAAATTGATCAGCATCCTCTGTATAATGCTCCCTGTATAGCTCAAGATTATCAGGTCCCTCCTTAATCTTCTTTTGTCATGACTAAACATGCCCAGTTCTTTGGACCAGTGGTTAAAGTATAATTTGACAGGCCCCAGAATCCTGCTAGTCTCTGGGCCCCCCTTCCTGTATTGTCTGGGCCCCCTTCATGCATGTGCTGGCCCTAGCCCAGGTAGGCATTTTTTGAGCACTACCAGCTCTTCCCTCACAAATGAAGCACAGCCTCAAATCCACAACATCACACCAACCTTGTCCACTAGTTCCCACATCAGACCCCTCTCACCCTATGTCCTCCTCAGCCCCCATCCCCATTCCCTAAGCTCCCTGCCCCCAAGTCCCCACTCTAGCCCTCCTAACCCCCCACCTTCCCTGTCTTCACTTCACCCCTCTTCAGCCCTCCAACCCCCTCCACATGTCCCCAGCCTCTTCAGTCCCCTTGTCCCCATTCTCCTGTAACCCCATGGAGGAGTTCTGAAACTTAATTCATTACTTTCCAGGAGATGTGCAGATACTATGTGGGTGGGGCCATAATAGAATCTAGAAAAGCAGATAGGAACCAAAATAATCAGAAGCCTCATGGGTTGTATTCAACAGGAGGTTTTCCAAGGCAGTGTTGCAGAGTTAAGATGTATGTGAACCAAACCAGAATTTTGATATCTTTGTGATTTGCCCATCACTTCTAGTGCCCATCACCCCAACCCCCTCCCTAAACCCCCTGCCCTGCTGCTGGCTTCCCCCGCTCCCCTGAGTCACCCCAACCCCTTCCCTAACACCCCCATCCTGCCACTGGCTCCACGCAGTCTTCTTACTCCCCCCTGTGCCCTTTCCCCAGCGGCCGCCCATCCCCGAGTTTGACTGCTGCACCCAAGGCCCCGTTACCTGGCTGCTGGAGCAGCCATGCCACAGGCTGCTGCTCCCACCTTGAGTGGGAGATTTAAAAACTCTCAGGCCTGGCCTGGGGCAACTCTCTGCTGGCTGGAAGACTAGGGGCCACAAGACTGGCAGTGTTCCCTGCTTGAGTAAGCAAATGGGGGCTGCACCCACCCACCTGCGCAGGCTACAGGAACCATTGATAGTAAGGAGGAAGGCACCAGAAGAAAGCTGTGTTCTGCTTCATTATTTTATTTTAAGGGCCTCGGAATGGCGTTCCGGTGCATTTTTCCTTACTTTAACCCCTGCTTTTAATGTTTCTTCATAGGTCATGCTTTCTAAGCCTTTTGTTGCACTCATGTGGATGGTTTCTCCACATATTCCCTAAAGTGTGGTGCCTGGAACTGGACCCTGCTATTCCAAGACTGAGTTGAATGGGATGGTTATTTCCTCATTTTACATAAGTCACTCCTCTTAATACACCCCAGAACGTTAGCCTTTTCCACAGCTACATCATATTGTTGACCCCGTTTGTTTGTGATCCACTATACCCCCAAATCCTGCTGAGCATTACTGCCGTCTAGCCAGTTATTCCCCATTTTGTTGTTGTGCATTTGATCTTTTTCTTTCAAAGTGAAGTACTTGGCATTTATATTGTGTTGATTTCAGACCAGCTCTCCAATTTGTCAAGGTCATTTTCAATTCTAATCTTGTCCTCCAGGGTGCTTGCAACCCCTCCCAGCTTGTTCTCATCTGCAATTGTCCATTAGCTACATTGCCTATCCCATTATCTAAATCAGTTATGAAAAGGTTGAATAGTATCAGAGATAGGACTGATTGCTATTGGACTCTGCTAGATATGGATGAAATTCAATAAGGACGGGTGCAAAGTACTCCACTTAGAAAAGAACAGTCAGTTGTGTGTATGCAAAATGGGCAATGATTGCTAGGAAGGAGTATTGTGGAACAAGATCTGGGTGTCATAGTGGACCACACACTAAGTATGAGTCAACAGTGTAACATTAGTGCAAAAAGTCCGACATAATTCTGCGATATATTAACAGAAGTATTGTAAGAAAGACACACGAAGCAATTCTTCTCCTCTGCTCTGTGCTGATTAGTCCTCAGTTCCAGTATCGTGTCCACTTCTGGGCACTTCCTTTCGGGAAGGATATGGACAGATTGGAGAAGGTCCAAAGAAGAGCAACGAAAATTATTAAAAGTCTGGAACACTTGACTTAAGAGGGAAGATTGGAAGAACTGGGCTTGTTTAGTTTGAAACAGAGGAGACTGAGGCGATATGGTAAATTTTCAAGTGTTACAAAGAAGGGGGAGAAAAATTATTCTCCTTAACTGCTGCTGATAGAACAAGAAGCAGTGAGCTTAAATTACAGCAAGGGATGTTTAGGTTGGACATTAGGGAAAAAATTCCTGACTGTCAAGATGATTAACCACCGGAATCAGCTGCCTAGGCAAATTGTGGATTCTCCATCATTAGAAATTTTTAAGAGCAGGTTAGACAGACATCTGTCAGGGATGATCTAGATCAGTGGTTGTCAAGCTGAGGGTCAGGACCCAGTACTGGATTGCAGACCCTTAGGCACTGGGTTGCGACAACCCCTGCTGCCACTGCCAAAAGACTGGAGTGCATTGCTCAAAGGTGTAAGTGCTGGGTCACGGGCATAAATGATTTCTTTCAACTGGGTCCTGAGGAAAAAATTTTGAAAACCAGTGGTCTAGATGGTTCTCGGTCCTGTCATGAGTGCAAGGGACTTGAGTTGATGACCTCTACTGGGCCCTTCCAGTTCTTTGATTCTATGTTCTCTCAGTTTGACTGTGAACTGGAAGAGAAAAAAGTAAAAAGATATTTAGCAATAATATGCTTGCTTCACATGGTGCTTCAGAATCCACTTCACTCCTCTTGTGGAATGGGTTAAATGTAATGGGAGCAAGTCCCTTTGCTGCATGGAGGATTCTGAAAGATGCCCTTTCTCAGAACTGTGGCCCAGGCTACTTTATTTTTTACTCCTAGAAGGTGATCTGAGAGGCAGAAATGGTTACCTCCGTTCTGCTAGACAGGCACAAGAACAAAGAAAAACCTGCCATCAGAATGTCTGACTGAAGAAATGAAGGGAAGGAATAAAATGGAGCTCCTGACAACTTTGACTGCACCAATGCTTGCAAGTGGTCCCCCATACATACCTGCAGTCTGGTGGTGGTTGCAGATGAAGCAGCTGACTCTCCATGAATGTCCAATATCTATACATCTCAATGTATTTCTAGTCCTTCTGTGCACTCACAGCTGCTGTGCAGGACAGAACTGTGCAAAATGTATGCTAGATACCATGGGTGGGCTTGGAAAGATAAGATTTTTTTTTATTGGTAAATTTCAGTAAATGTTGGTGTTGCCGTACACACGCAGAAACCCATGAAAAAATATATCCAGCAATAATGGTAGAAATTTACAGATAAGCAGTACTTTCCTTACTTTGTCTGAGAACTTACTAGAGTTTAAGGTTTGTCACATGATGTTGGAATTTTTATTTTAACATTTAAAGCTTTAACTTTTTAAATATCAACAGTCATCTTACTCTGTTTAAAGAGTTCACATTCCTGCCTTCCCCCCAGGTTCCTACAACTGTGAAAGTTTAAATAAATAAAAGTTAAGAAGTTTATAATCTGGTATTTTCCTAACTGTGAACATTTAGGCAGCTAAAAATAAAAATGTTTTAAAATAAATAGATAATTTCCATCTAAAATATTTAAAAATGAATTAAAAATATTCTGTCAAGCCTAACCATAGATAATACGAACCTGTTCTGGTAGCTGTGCCAGGCAATTCGGGGTATTTGCGACACTCCCTGGGGGCCTTAATGGTGGTGGGACATTTTGGGCACCTAAAAGAAAATGCCTGCTATGAATGCCACATATCACTGCAGCTTCCATTAGCTCATTTGGAGCAGTAGAATTACAATAGTGCAGCTCGTTAGGGGTGGTCTGCACAACTAAGACCAAGTTACAGCATGGCTGTCTTCTGATGTAGCCTGTAGTGCAGGAGGGGCATGCCCAGGCACAGAACACAGTCGAGGCCCTGTCTCCTTTGCAAACCAGAGCCATATTTTAACCAGGTCTCTTAACTTAATTGTTGGTGTAAAAAGACCATTATGCCTCCATCTACACTGGCCTGTAAGTGAAGGAGTAATAATAATTTATGGCATAGGTATTATTACTGTTATTTATTTGTGCTACTACAAATGATAGCATCTAGAATCCCCAGTTATGTACTGGGACCTCCTTGTACGAGGTACTGTACAAACACATGACACAAAGATGGTCTTTGTCCCAAAGACTTTACACTCGAGTTCAGTTGTTCCCAGTCTGTGGCCCATGGGGGCTTTCAAAGTGGCCCACCAGTCCCTTCCGTTGACTGCAGAAGGGAGCTGCTGACTAATCAACCAGGCAGAGTGCATTGCTGCAGACCTACAAGACCAGTGCAGACTCCTTGTTACAGCCCAAGGGATGGGAGATCTTGCAGGTCCAGCAAAGGGCAAAGCATTCTACTTAAGTTCCTATGTGCTGGTCTCTTCTAGAGCCAGATGGGGGAAAACATTGACCTCCTGTCCCTGTGGCTGAAGAAGGGAACCACTGCCTAGGGTAGTGGTTTTCAAATTCAGGGTTGGGACCCAGTACTGGGTTACAGACCCTCAGGCACTGGGTTGTGACACTTGCTGCTGTTGCAACCAAAAGACTGGAATGCATTGCTGAAAGTTGTAATTGTTGGGTCGTGCGCACAAATAATGTTTTTTTCAATGTGGTTCTGAGGAACAAAGTTTGAAAACCACTGGCCTAGGGAGCCAGGTAGCACATGCAGGGCTACTGAGCACATGTGGTTTCCCTGCTGCAGCCAGGGGTGGGGAGTGTGAGATGAATGAGGATGGAGGCTGCCATCTTGCTGAATTCCAGTTTGGCTGCAGTGGGGAAGGAGGGCTCCTGGCAAATACCGGTAGCTCGTGAGGGTTAGAAAAATTATCTCTGGCCCTCAAGCCAAAAATGTTGGGAAGCACTGCTCTCATTGGTTTGGAATATGGTTTGTGTCACCGTACAACATGTTTGATAAGGTTAATAACCATAGAAGCCAAACAAGATTCATTCTTGGCAGCTGCCTGGGCTAGTGCCTGACTATATTCCTGTACCCAGATTGTAGCACTGCCTTTTAGCTGGGATCCATGAACAGTACTAGGGTAGCTGGTGGACCTTCCACCAGATCCTTGCATGGGTAGGATTATTGAGCGCGCGGTGCTGCGCATGTTTCTGGTGGCACTCTCTTGCTGAGGCGGTATGAGATAACTGCCCAGACTTTCCCAGGGGGCACGGACAGCATAAACATGGGGAGGCAGCATTGCCAGTGCAAACATGGTTGACAAATTGTTACATTGTGAGAAAATCCACTTATTGTAGGGGTGTCGGATTAAGCATGTCAATTGAATGTGTAGTGGGAGCAGTTGAGAGAGAACAGTCCCTCACTCCCTTGATCACAAAGATCAGAAGTGCTCGATCACAAAGATCAGAAGTGCTGCTACTAAAGGACTCAGGTCAGGTCAGTGTTCAGCAGACAGTTTAAATCGGGGTCTCAAACTCAAATCACCACGAGGGCTGCATGAAGACTAGTAGAGGGACTCATGAGGACTAGTACGTTAGCCCAAGGGCCACGCCACGGAAACCTTTTCATACAACTATGTTGCAAATATTAGTAACAACAGTGTCGTTGAGGGCCACAGAAAATACCTTTACGGGCCGCACGTGGCCCATGGGCCGCGTGTTCGAGACCCCCGGTATAAATGGTGACTACAGTATGGGGTTTAATCCACATTCGCCCTGGTTCTAATGTCCAATCAAGTGTCCAGGTGTTAAATCCACTGGGAGTAGTTTAGCTTAGTTTTCAAACTTTTTTTCCTTGGGACCTGGTTGAAAAAAAAATCATTTATACCCACAACCCACCGATTACATCTTTGAGCAATGCACTCCAGTCTTTTGGCAGTGGTGGCAGGGAGCACTGTGACCCAGTATTTGGGGGTCTGTGATTCATTATTGGGTCCCAACCCATGGTTTGAAAACCACTGGCCTAGAGAAGACTACAGTATCTTCTGGTGGTTTAAGTGCATGTTTAGCCTACTAAAAAGCAGTTTAGTTTAACATTGTGACAAAAATGCACCCAGCCTTGGAAGCTGGCTAGCCCACAGCTCACACAGGTCCTAGTATCACTTCAGCTGAACCTATGAGTTTTTTAAAGTCCTTAATGTGGACAAGAAGATACTGTCCAGGTGGCTGTGTGCCCTGCATGTGGTCATACATGCATACTACAATACTTATGTGGATACGCAGGGCAAACAACTTAAACTATTAGATTAAAGAGGGTTGCAGCTGATCAAGGTCCTAGCTTGACCAGTCAGGCTGTGTTTGAACAGGGACTAACTGTTTTATCAGAGCTGAATTTCAAACTCTTGCTCAGGGAGGAGTGTTTTTTTTACTCTGCCCACTGCTGTGTGTCACCTATGCTTAAGCATGTGTTAAATGTGGTTTGGAGCAAATACAGGGGTGTAAGAAAATACATATAGAAAAGTAAGCATGCAGGGAGATTGAAAGACAAATAGGGGAACATGTACTGGAGACAGCTGCCCCCCCCCCCCCCCACCGCCCCATCATCGTGTTACTTTACATTTGCCCGGCAGTACCCTCTACTGATCTGCTGGAGAAGAATGAGTGCAGAGGGAAGGCAAAGTGCTACGTAAGTAATTGCCAGTGGGCAGAAAGAGTGGTAGTTTACTCTCCAAAATGAACATGACTTTATGTTCCTCTTAATTGTGTCAAGGTCCCAGGGGCGCAGGGTGGGACAGCAGAAGGGAAACCAATGACTTTGTTTGGCTCTGGGAAAGTCACTGGTTTAATGACTCATCTTGTAGAATGTGGTCACATTGCTGCTGCTGCTGCGTCCCTTTGCCTTGTTTGAGCCGGTCTTTTCATTTAGTTACATAATTGAGAATCAAGACAAAACATGTTGAAGAATTGGGGGTAGTGTAACTAAACTGCATCTTTAGCTTAGATGGCAGCACTCTAATCTGGCAAGCCCAGGAAAATGGATTATTTTCTGAGTGCTGATTTCTCCCTGTAAATGAACATAATGCCTGGTCTGTGAGCCTGTTTGTTTAGGTAAGCATGGGGCAGTAATAGATTCTAAAGCCATGGCCATGCTGGAAAAGCTACCAGCTTCATAACATGAAGCTCAGTTTGTCCTGCATTTGCAGCAAAACAGTGTTCACCACAAGGTCAGCTGTTCCTGTTGCTGGCACCTGTTAGTGATAACCATTCTTCTGGTGTAGACAGGACTTAGTGGTATGGGTATGCATAGATAATAGCCCATTCTGAGCCTGTCTCATGACTGTGGCCCATGATGTGTTGTGTCCAGAAGTTCTGCATTAATTCTGATTTATATTGAGAGCAAATGCCGGTAGTTCTGGGAGATGTCTCACAGAATCTCTGCTGGGCTAAGCTGAGCTTACAGTCCTGTTTACTTTGTCCAGCTCACAATACACTGTTCTTGGGCCCCCAGCTTTGAGGGGAAAAAATGGATGGGAAGACTAAAGTAGCTGGTGTGTCAGTGGGGCGACCTCTAGTGGCACCTATGTGCATAACACATTACCCTATGCTTTCCTTTGTTGCTGCAGCCATCTCTCCTTTCAGAAAGAACTCCCTGAAGCTCTCTTTCTGCTCTTCAAATTTTCATATAGTGCTAGACCATTTTTCTTTTATGAAGCTTATTTGAACCTCCTTCCCAAGAGGAACTTGTTGCCTGGGGGTGCTGTAAAGACCAAAATTATAAAAGGGGTTCAGAAAAGAATCAGAGGAGTTCATGGAGGATACGTCTATCAATGGCTATAAGCCAGGGTGGTCAAGGATGCAAACCTGATGCTCTGGATGTCCCTAAACCTCTGACTGCCAGATGCTAGGAGTGGATGCCAGGGATGGATCTCTCAATAATTGCCCTGTTCAGTTCATTCTCTCTGAAGCAGCTGGCACTGGTCACTGTCAAAAGACAGGACATTGGGCCTGGTGGACCCAAAGTCTGACATAATATGGCCATTCTTATGTTCCTGGAGCCTTTGGTATCATGCTTCCTATGCACATTGACTTTTAGCTGCATCTAGACTTGTGGTTGCCCAAATGCAGTGTGAATGGAAAGCCTTCTGCTCCAGCATCATCAGGCAGAGAGGAAAGAGAATTATGGGCTACTTTTGTCTACATTTCAGTACTAATTCTGGCCACTAGAAGGAGGTGAACTCTCAGGCCAGAAATATTATGCATGAGTTATAATATGTTCACTTCATTGTTCATTTCAGGGCCTTAGAGTTTTTCTTTTCTGGCTCTAGTTTTTAATGGCGCAGCCTTCTATTTCACAGAGACAGACACCGGCCCTAGAGCTTTAACACTGTACTCAGTAGCATCTTCCATGCAGAGAAGTCAGTTCATAATTATGACATTCAGAGAAATGTACAAACAGATGAAGCATGAGAGGGATGAATGAGGCCAGCTGGTCTTTCATTTCAGTCCTGGTTAGTGCTTAACCTCAATGACAATGTAGGATGGTAGTTTACAAGTTGTTATTGGCCTGACTTTTCAGACCAGCCCCAGGAGGATGTGTTCAATTGTGACCGGGTTCAACATGGGGCGGATGGGGAATGGCAACGCTCTACTTCAACTACCTCATCTCAGAGCGAGCGGGCGGAGCGACTCTTGGAGAACCAGCACAAGAGCCTGGCCTCTGAGGACACCAAAAAGAAGAGGGCTCAGAAACCTTCTCACATGAGGAGGAACATAAGGTGCGTAGCAATAGGGTGGGAAGAACTGAGGGTTCCATAGTCTTAACAGGGGAAAGTGGCATCTATTCAGCTGAATTTGTTTTCCTGCTAAGCTTCTGCCATTTGCTTTGGCAATCTCTTCAAACCAGGTAATCTCTTTTAGTAAAACCAAAACATTTTACCAGTGGCTAGGCAGTACTGGGGTGAGGAGGTGACAAACGAACTGTTTGAGATTTCAGAAGAGTAACATATTCAGCTGCACAGAAGCAAATATATGAAATTGGCAAAACAATTAGTATCTGGGTTTCAAAACGAAATAGTTGACAGTCAGTTCCACCATTCTGTCTACTCAGTACCCAAGTGCAGCATGTCTCTCTCTTCTCCTACAGCTGATGATATTGAAATTAGCCTTGAATAAATCCTGTCCCTGCACAACCTGAGGTGTGTGTTTGCAAGAAAGGTTGGGTCACAACCAGTGACCACAAAGTCTAAAATGAAGGAGAAATGAATTTTTAAATGTAGTAGTTTGAGATATGTTAGGGCTTCTCATATAACCTGTGACAGGATGTAGGGCTGTAAGAACTTTGCAATGACATTTATTTACAGGGAACTAGATGGTTCAGAGGACTCATAATGGCCTGTAAAGCCTTGCATCCGCTGGTGGTGGTTTGATGCTCCTTATGTGGAAAACATTGATGGTCTTGGTTTGGTTCACATGGCAGTTGATACTAATTAGCCCTCTTCTTGGAGTGGTCCCTAAATACCAAGATAACTCCTTACTATTAGGAGAGAAGGTTCCTATATTCGAGGACTGGAGTGAATTCACAGGACAGGCTGGAGAAGCCTTGCACTGCCACTGGTCAGATCTGACCTATCTCCTGGGTGGAGAAATTCAGTCTCCAGAGCTGCGAATCTGACACCTTTCACTTTACTCTGAGACTGGAAAAAAAAAAAACAGCATTCCAGAATGCATGGGATTATCTGTAAGATGGTGTCTTTAAGATAACTCCTATGTATTCGTGAGAGGTCATGTTTTCTGAAGAGACTAGGAGGTCACGAAAGAGACTTGAAAGCCCTTGATTTTTTGCTTGATATTGAAAGCTGTTATGTGTGAACTGGTGCTTTGTCTCCTAACAAATTTCCTCTGCCTGATTTTGTGCCATTGGTTGTGTGCCACAGAACAGCAGTTCTCAGCCACTGTGTCAGGACACATTACTGTGTCACCACACAACACTGTGTGTTATGGAGAGCCAGGGAGATGTCTGGATTCAGCTGGGGGCTGGTAGGTTGCTGTGTCCCATAGGGTCATGACACTACACCAAGTCTGTTGTGACCTGCAGAAGGTTGAGAACCACTGCCATAGAATACCATAGAAATAAATAACGTGCACACAGAGCCTGCTCTTTATAGAAAGATCCTTTCCACTTTCCTGCTTATAGGCATTTCAGTGCAGACTCACTTACCCACTCACCTTTTCCATCCAGCCAGGCTTTTGCTTCGTCAAATACCAGTCCTTTCCTCATACAACAGTGGCATTTGCTGGCAGTTAAAGAGTGAGGAGCCACTTCTGAAATTGTAGCTGTCAGTCAGAGGCGTTTGGCTATGAAGCCCTTCATCTGTGTAGCCTATATTCTTTCCGGAGTTTGTAAATCCTCTTTTAAAACCATCCAAGTTATTTAGTATAGATTGTTTCTGGGTGTAATGAAATAACATTTGCTGTGTTTGCCCGTGTGTTCAGAAAGCTGCTGCGGGAGGATCAGCTTGAGGCTGTGACAAAAACAGCCCAGCTGGAAGAGTTGGAGAGAAGGAAACGGCTGGAGCAGCAGCGAAAGGACTATCCAGCAGCCATCCCCACTGTACCGCTAGAGTTCCTTCCAGGTAAGCAGAGAGGGGCATGCACAAGCATGTTCTAAGGGTAATTAAAAGGAGGAGTTAAAAGGTTGTACCATTTGAGCCCCCCACACTCAAGCCAAAGTCTGCGTTCTGAGATGCCCAAACCAAACACAACTCTGAGTAAGTGGTGCAAGTCTTCTATGGCCATTGCTGCTCTTCCTTCCATGTTCTGACCAGCAGTGAAATAATGGACAATGTGGATATTTAAATTAGCACAATTAGGCTTCAGAGTTAACACCCACTGAAATGTAGTTGGTCACACCTCTCAGAGCTAATTTTCCAGACTGTCTGCAGACCTGTGGAGACATCATCATATTGTTTGCACTGTCTTCACATTTTCAAAACATTCTTAGCAAACAGAAGAATTTAAGAGTTATTTCTGAAAAATGGAAGTTTAAATTCTAGATCACAAGATTACAGTTCCAGGAAAAGGTGACTGCAAGCTGGCTGCATAGAGCACCTAAACACTTGTTTCTCTACAGGTTGTATCTAGTTCAAAGTGAGGAAAAGAGAACTTTGTTTCCTTGTTGTATGGCACTGGATGGTGAAAAGATGATCCTGTTTTTCTCAGCTTTCAGGACAAAATGGGCTTTGAAGTCTCAGTGAGGAGTATACTCCAGATATTATAATCAAAGAAGATTAGGCTTGGAAGGGTATTCAGAAGATCATCTAGTCCACCCCCCTGCACAAAGCAGGATCAACTGCAATTAAATCATCCTGGGTAGGACTTTGTCAAGCTGCATCTTAAAATGGCTTGCAGTAGGGAGCTTTTCAACAATGAGTGGGTCATTGTTTAGAGAGAAGCATTAAACGCATTGGGGTGGGTTAAGGAGAGATGAAATGACCCACTAAACTGAGATGTAGGAGTAAATTAAACATCAAGAGTCAGTTATGGAAAATTTCAGGTCTAAGGGAATGTTGACTTAACTGAATAGTTTTACCTTTTTTCTTGATAATTGTTGGTATTGCTTAATGTTGTTTCCTATTTTTCTGTAGAGGAAATTGTTTTAAGAACAGCAGAGGCTACTCAGCTTCCTCCTCAAGTCCTAACTGAGGAAGTGATCTGCTTGGATAGCACCAGCAGTGGGAGTGAAGATGACACAAAAGGAGGACTCCGTAGCATTAAAGATGGTGAGGCTCACAACCAACCTCTCATCAGTCTCTGTCTCCTCCAGATGGTCCCATCCAGCCAAATCACCCACATAACTGTATCTAGCTCCAGATTTTATGTATCTAAAAGTTGTTTTGTGCTGTATTTTTTATAAATGTAATGCTGGTGCTGGTAGCCCTACTCCCAAATGGTCTTTAGTTAACCTTTCTAACGTGAGGAGAAACCCTCTTGTCAGGCACTGGCCACAAAGAGTATTTGAATGTATTTGAAATTGGTATTTTTGAGTCCTTTGTTGAAAACGGACATAATCTGACTCCTGTCTACAAGTGCAGTGAAAAGATCACACCCTCTCCTCCATCTGGCTCTTTTACAGAAGTGATTGAGTTGAGTTCAGGAGAGGATGAGGCCCTCCAGATTGTGGACAGCAGCGATTCTGCCAATGAGGGAGAAGATGATGGCACTGAAGAGAGCAGTGGCTCTCATGTGAACGATGCCTTAAATCAACTGGATGCCCTGGGGCAGGTCATTGTCAACATCAACCATCCACCAAATGAAGAAGACATTTTCCTGGCACCACAGCTGGCACGGGCAGTAAAGCCTCATCAGGTATAGGAAATCTAGATCCAGAACCTATCAGGACATCAGCTAGACCTCCTCCTTATCCTAGAAGCTGAAATCCATGTAGTGGTATCATGTGGGTTGATGGTTTGTCATACTGGTGGTATTGGCAGAGGTGCCACTCTGAAGCCTGTGTTTAGGATTTGTAGCAGTGGGCATACAGTTGATTGATGGAGAGAAATTAAATGAGGTCCTGAGCTGTGTAGGTCTTTGGCTATTGCTGTCTGATGAACTGGATCCTGATGTCTTAGTCCTAGAACCTATGCTACAACACTGGGAAAGTATATAGAAACAAGAGTGTTTTCCCATGTTTATAATGTTATTCATATTCCTTCAGATGTCAAATGCAAAGTATTTTAGAATTGTTAGAGACTGGTGCGATGCTCTGAAAAATTTTTAAAGAGGCGATTGGCATTGCATTGATAGAAATTTCTTTCCCTCTGTTTCATGCTTGGATGAGCATTATTTTGTCAAATTATTTAAAAAAAAAAAAACATTGTAGGTGCTGCGCAAGCATTAGAGTGATTGGGATTGTATTTTCAGAAAGTCAAATAAGGAATCTATGAAGTGCCTGTAGCTTAAAATACTGCAATGAAGCTATCATTTTCCCTTCTTTAAAATTCACACAGTGTATATGTCAAGCAGTAGCTGCATGTAACTGTTTTCCATCACTACTTGACAGCTCTTCTCTTTTCTCCAGATTGGTGGGATCCGGTTCCTGTATGATAACCTAGTGGAATCCCTGGAGAGATTTAAAAGCAGCAGTGGGTTTGGGTGTATCTTGGCCCATAGCATGGGGCTGGGCAAGACTATCCAGGTGATCTCTTTCTTGGATGTACTTTTCCGGCACACGGAGGCAAAGACTGTCCTTGCTATTGTTCCTGTAAGTGGCCTGTGTGAAGCAGTATCAGGTCTGCCAATTTAGACTTTCATTTTATTGTTGTGGGAGGGAGATTGGGTTGGTCCTTCATACCTCAGAGAGCCTTCACATACCCTTACTCCTTTATTTCATTCTTTCTGCCCTTGAGACTGGTTCATGGTCCACTCCTTTTAACTAAGGACAGCTGGGTGTGGTTCACAGGCCCACTTTAACTTGAATTCTAATTGTCTAGTTAACTGAATTTTGTAGTCTAGGGACTACTTCCACAGTCCTTTGATATGTGCATTTCTTTTCCTCCCCAGGTAAATACTCTCCAGAACTGGCTAGCAGAATTCAACATGTGGCTCCCAGCACCTGAAGCCCTTCCTGCTGACTATAACCCGAAAGAAATTCAGCCGCGCTCCTTCAAAGTCCATATCCTGAATGATGAACACAAGTAGGTGCCATGAATGCGCCTCCTCAACTAATCTGCAGCTTACAGAGCTGTAGCTTCCATGTCTCTGTAGCACTACTGCAGTCTGTTCATTTGATCTGATTCCATGTCCTGTCCTTTTAGTTTCTCTCTCTCTCTCTCTCTCTCTGCATGCCTGCAGTACATGATTGAAGATTTCAGTACATTGAAAAAGTGCATCTTTTAATGAGAGTCTAGATTTCTGTCATTCATTACTTAATACCCTTCTCTATTATGGCTGTCAACTCACCTCCACATTTCCTCTCCTCCATCAAAATGGGAAAATTCAGGTACCAGACCTTGTGCTATGTATTGTTCAGTAGGGAGTGTACTGCTTTATTTGTGGTGAGTACTTTCCTCCACCCTTCATTCAAGAAATCCCCATGTAGTTCCTCAGCACATATGCACGATTGCTAGTGTCTCTTATATTTGGCTTTTATGGGGATTTTTTCTTTCCTCTCTGATTCCTTCTTGCAGGCATTTTAACTTTTTACTCAGTTTTCCTATGACTGAGGATTTCAAAGTGAGTTTGCATCCCTGTGCTGAAGGGGGAGATCCTGTAAGGCAGTGTAGCTAACAAGAAGTCCTGTGGCACTGTTAAAGACTTACAAATTTATTTATCGCATGAGCTTTCATGGGAGAAAATCCCACTTCATATGACTCTTTGAAGATGCAAAGCATCTGACGAAGTGGGATTTTCTCCCATGAAAGATCATGCAATAAATAAACTCATTAGTCTTTAACAGTGCCACAGGACTCGTTGTTTGTTTTGGTGAACTAAAGTAGCACAGCTACCTCTTTGGAACTTGTATGGCAGTGTGTATTCATGGCTCCTGCAGCTCTTCTTGTCTCTTGGTTGTTTTCTTTCATACAGTCTGGTGGGATTTATAGAAATCTCGGGGCATTTACAGTTCACCTGGCACTTAAACACACTTGAGTGAGGTCCTCATCTCACTAGAGGACTATACTTCCTATTCCACTGATATTCTTTAGTCTCTTATGAGCATTGCTTGCTGGATGGGGGATTACTGTACTCTGGTGTGTGAGGAAGGTGCAGCTGTGAGTAGCCTTTTGCTTGACCTCGTCCTTAATATTGGCGGGAAAGCCAGGAGATAATTCAGCTCACTGGATGGGTGTGTACCATAAATAGCTAGTGTAATACAGCCATGTACATCAGCACCTTATGCAAACATATGCTTTGGAGAGCGCTCTCTCATAACGTATCACTGAAGAGGACTCCACTGCACTGTGTGATATGACTTACTTTTATAAGCAGCAAGCTTCTTCCTGTAACAGGTTGTTTCCTGTAATAGTTCACCTTTCTCTGGCGTATTACACTTGGTACACTGCTGGATCTTCATGTGACAGAACTACATTGCACTCCTTTCCCGGTTTGTTCTGATGCCAGCAAATGTTTTAAGTCATTGAATAGGTCTTTTCCCTTAGCAGGAATGTGTTTCAGGGAGTTGAGATGTATCAGAGGAAGAAGTATCATTTTTTCATCTTTGTTTTTCTAGGACAACAGCTGCCCGTGCCAAGGTGGTGACTGACTGGGTGACAGAAGGCGGGGTGCTACTGATGGGCTATGAGATGTACCGTCTCCTCTCACTGAAGAAATCCTTTGCTACTGGCAGGAAGAAGAAAACTAAGAAACAAACCGGCCCTGTCATTATTGACTTAGATGAGGAGGACCGACAGCAGGAGCTTCTGAAAGGTGGGGCTCGGTCTTGCTGGGAAATACCCTCCTGTCTACTGAATCACAGCTGGGACAGTAGTAATTCTGGCTGGCTCCAGGAAGAAGTGATCACCTGGAGGCAGAGAACAGTTTTTGCAAAGGGGCACCAGTGTCAGAGGTTGTTACCTTTAACATAGTGGCTAGATTTGCTAATAGCTTCGTGTGTAGGTTCTAAATGAATATAGTGCTAGCAAAACTTGCAGGAGAGACTCCACTAGAAACTGAAGTCCCCTGATTTTTACACAAAGCAGATGCCATAGACATCACTGATCTGACACAGCCCTATTCTTAGATTTTGTCAGAAAATCTTTGATGTGGTGCCTCACCACAGGTTCTTAAGCAAAGTAATTGGGTATGGGAGAAGAAGGAAGGTCCTCTCCTGGATCAGTAATGGGTTAAAAGGTAGGAAACGAAGGGTAAGAATAAATGGTTAGTTTTCAGAATGGAGAGAGGTTAATAGCAGGGTCCTGCAGGGGGCTGTTCAGCAGGGCTGTTCAACGTATTTCTAAATTATCTGGGAAAAGGGGCAAACGGTGAGGGGCAAAATTTGCAGATGATACGCAGCTACTCAAGATATTCAAGTCCAAAGCAGACTGCAAACCGTTACAAGAAGATCTTACAAAACCAGATGACTAGGGAACAAAATGGCAGATGAAATTCAGTGTTGATAAATGCAAAGTAGTACACAATGGAAAGCATAATCCAAACTCTACATACAAAACGAGGGGGTCTAAATTATAACAGCATTCAAAAAAGATAAGTTCATGGAGAATAGGTCCTTCAGTCGTTATTCCAGAATAACTAGGGACCACTGTCTGCCAGAGGCTAGGAATGGCCAACAGGATGGATCACGTGACAATTACCTGTTCTGTTCATTCCCTCAGAAGCATCTGGTGTTAGCCACTGTTGGAGGTCATGTTACTGGTTTAATCTTGGAGTTAGAAAAGTGTTCGTATACAGAGTATTTTCCTGGAATGGACTGCACTTGAGTAGGGAGGGAAGAAGACTTCTAAGAGTGAGATTAACACAATTGATCAAGAGAGATTTAAACTAGGGAGTCAGAGAAAGAAAGGAAGCAAATAAGAGAGCAGTGTGGAGGTTAGAAGGAGGGGTAGTGTAAATGCCAGTCTAGTGGGAGAGAGCGACTGTGGAATGATTGTGCTGTGTCAGGCAAAGAACGTGAATGAGACCAAGCAGCAAAAACTAAAATGTTTATACACTAACGTGAGAAGCCTGGATAACAAAGTGGAGGAGCTGGAGCTACTGGTAGAGGAAGTGAGACCAGATATTATAGAGTAACTGAAACGTGGTGGAATAGTAGTCATGACTGGTGTCCTTGTATCGAAGACTCTGTGCTCTTTAGGAAAGACAGATATAAAGACAAAGGTGGGGGAATGACATTGTATATCAATGAGAAGGTAGACTGTAAGGAAATTCAAAGTGATGGAACTAACAAGACAGAATCAAGCTGAGTAAAAATCTTATTGAGGAAGAAAGCTACTAAAGCTTCTCTGGGGATAGTGCTTGGGGTGTGTTACAGACCACCAGGATCTGATTTAGACATGGATAGAGACCTCTTTAAGGAAGTAAATACTACTGAGAACTGTGTGATTTTGGGAGATTTTAACTTCCCAGGTACAGACTGGAGGACATGTACCAGTAGCAATAAGAAGGCTCAGATTTTCCTGAATGTTACAGCTGATGAATTCCTTCTTCAAACTGTTACCGAATCAATGAGAGGTGATGCCATCTTAGATTTGGTACTGGTGAATAGTGAGGACCTCATAGAGGAACTGGTTGTCGGGGACAACTTAAGTTCAAGTGAGAGTGAGCTAATTCAGTTCAAACTAATTGGAAGGATAAACAGAAATAAATCTGTGACCAGTATCTTTGACTTTTAAAGAGCTAACTTTAGAAAAATTAAGGGAGTTAGTTGAGGAAGTGTACTGGACTGAAGAACTCAGGAAAGTAAAGTTAGAAGAGGCTTGGAATCACTTCATATAGTTCCTGCAATTTTAATTTAAAGTCTACATTCTGAGGAAGGGGGAAAAATTCGTAGACAAGAGCTGTAGACCAAGCTGAATTTGTAAGCATCTCAGAAGGGTGATTAGGAAGAAGCACAGAGCCTACAAGGAATGGAAAATGGGAGAGCTCAGCAAGGAGAGCAACCTTTTGGAGGTTGGAACATGTAGAGATAAAGTGAGAGAGGCAAAAAGTCAAGCAGAGCTGGAGGTTGCAAAGGGAATTAAAACCAATAGTAAAGGGTTCTTTAGCTGTATAAAAAGGAAGAGAACAAAGAAAGAAGAAGTGGGACCATTTAAAAACTGAAAATGGGGTGGAGGTCAACAATAATCTAGGCATGACTGAATGTCTAAATAAGTACTCTCAAATCAAATCAAATCATAGGGCTGGAAGGGACCTTGTGAGATCATCGAGTCCAACCCCCTGGGAATTGAACCCAGGACCTTCTGCATGTTAAGCAGAGGTGTTAGCCACTACTCTGCCCCTGTTTTTAATGAGGGTGATAATGAGCTGTGAGGTGGAGGTAGGGGAGCTAATGGGAACAAGGTCATGAAAGCAGAAATTACTATACCAGAGGTGGAAACCAAACTCGAGCTTCTAGATGGGACTAAATGGGGGGGGGGTGCATGTAATCTTCACCCGAGGATATTAAAGAAACTGGCTCATGAAATTGCCAGCCCAATGGTTGTACCATATGAGTGAAGAATTGCTAATATAGTTCCTGTTTTCAAGAAAGGGAATAAAAATGTTCTGAGTAACTACAGGCCTGTTAGTTTGACCTCAGTAGTGTGCAAGGTCTTGGAGAAAATTATGGAGAAAAACGGATACCTAAGGATGATTAGGATAATGGTAACTGGGATAAAATACAACATGGCTTTGCAAAATGTGGGTCGGGCTAGATCTACCTGATCTCCTTTTTCGAGAAGATAACAGATTTTTTAGATAAAGGGAATGCAGTAGGCTTAATTTACTTAGATTTCAGCAAAGCATTTGATACAGTTCTACACAGGGAATTATTAGTTAAGTTACAGAAGATAGGGATTAATATGAATATAGT
This sequence comes from Podocnemis expansa, assembly GCA_007922195.1. Lineage (NCBI taxonomy): Eukaryota > Metazoa > Chordata > Testudines > Podocnemididae > Podocnemis > Podocnemis expansa. The sequence continues at coordinate 3,955,592 of ML681978.1, forward strand.
AAAGTGGATAAGGAACTGATTAGAGGGGAGGGTACAGCAGGTCATCCTGAAGAGTGAACTGTCAAGCTGGAGGGAAGTTACCAGTGGAGTCCGTCAGGAATCTGTCTTTGGACTGATCTTATTTAACCTTTTTGTTACTGACCTTGGCACAAAAAGTGGGAATGTGCTAATAAAGTTTGTGGATGACACCAAGGTGAGAGGTATTGCTAGTACAGAGAAGGACTGGGATACCACACAAAAGATCTGGATGACCTTGTGAACTTTAGTGTCAGGAATAGGATGAAATTTAATAATGGGAAGTGCAAAGTCATGCATTTAGGGACTAATAACAAGACTTTTTCCTAGAAGTTGGGGACACATCAGTTGGAAGGGACATTGGAGGAGAAGGATCTGGGTGTACTGGTTGATCACAGGATGACTGTGAGCCGCCAATGTAATGTGGCCATGAAAAAAACTAATAAGTTTCTAGGATGCATCAGGAGAGGTATTTCAAGTAGAGAGGGAGGTGTTAGTGCCATGGTATGGCCCCATCTGGAATATTGTGTGCAGTTCTGCTCCCCTTTGTTTAAAAAGGATGAACTCAAATTAGAACAGATACAGAGAAGAGCCTCAAGGATGGTCTGTGGAGTAGAAAGCCTACCTTAGGAGAGGAGACTCAAGGAGCTTGGCTTGTTTAGCCTAACCAAAAGAAGATTGAAGGGTGCTAGGATTGCTCTCTCTAAATACATCAGAGCGGTAAAGATCAGAGAGGGAAGGGAATTATTTGAGTACAGTACCAATGTGGACACTAAAACAAATGGATATAAACTATCAGGAAATTTAGGCTTGAAATTAAATGCAAGTTTCTAACCATTAAAGGAGTAAAGTTCTGGAATAGCCTTCCAAGGGGAGCTTGGAGGGCAAAAACCATAACTGCTTTCAAAACTGGACTTGATAAGTTTATGGAGGGGATGGTATGGTGGTACAGCCTACTTTGGAAAATGACTGATTTTTGATCTGTGGCTACTGGTGGTAGATATGCAAGTGGCCTAAGAAGAGTGGGTGAATGTGGTGGGTTGTGAGTTATTACAGAGTTGTTTCTTGTGTGACTGGCTGTTGAGACTTGCTCATGTGCTCAGGCTGTAACTGATTGCCATATTTGGTGTCAGGAAGGAATTTTCCCCCATGGCAGATGGGCTAGGGCTCTGGGTGGTTTTTGTCTTCCTTTGTAGCAAGGGGCGTGGCTCACCTACTGCTGAATTCTCTGTATCTTAAAGTCCTTAACTCATGATTAGAAGAGGTAAATAACTCAGTCATAGGCCAGAAGCTTATTGCTGTGGTGGGCGGCTGAGGTTTTGAGGCCCACGTTGCAATGTTCCCTCTAAGGCCCTGAGGCAGCTGAGCAACTTGTGTTGCTCGCTTCCCCCCCTCCCCTCCCAGCTGGCCTGATCCTGCCCCCTGCTCTCTGAGTCAGCCATCCCAAGCCAGCCCAATCCCCCTCCTGCCGCCTTAACCCACTCCCCTCATAACCCCCCAGACGGCTGGACCCCCAACCCTCTGCAGCCTTAGCTGGCTGCTGGGGCAGCTTGGCTGAGCCATGGCTCCTCTGGCTGGAGGAGCAGTGACGGAGCATGTTCAGATGTTCTGAGCATGCTCTTTTAGAGCTTCTCTGGGCAGGAGTTTTAAAAACTCCCAGCTCCACAGGAGCTCTCAGCTGGCCAGAAAACAGTCTCCTGTACCTGGCAGCAGCAGGGGGCTGCGTGGCCATGCAGCTTACAGGGAATATTGCTGCACTGTGGAGGAGGTCAGACTAGATGATCATACTGGTTTCTTCTGACCTATGAGTCTATAGAGCTGCAAGTGAAGCATCCAAAACATTTTGTTTGTGAAATATGTGTACAAGAAGGGCCCCTAGGAGCTAACTGAAACTCCCAACTCACTTTGCCTATTGAACAAGCATCTAGTGACAGTGGCTGTGGTCACTACCAACCTTAGCTAGACTGGAGCTGGTGGCCTTGTAAGCCATTCACAGTTCCTAGAGCCATCCTGGCTCCCTGCAAGAAATTAGTTTTAGAGAGCCATAAGAGGTAATATCTTTTTGTTGGACCAGTTTCTGTTGATGAGTGAGACAAGCTTTCAAGCTACACAGAGCTCTTCTTCAGGTCTCTGTCCCACTCTCCTAGTATCCTTCAGGTCTGAAGAAGCCCAAAAGCTCTTCTCTCTCACAAATAGATGTTGGTCCAATAAAATATATAACCTCCCCCACCTTGTTTCTCTAATATCTTGGTACCACAAAGCTACAACAATGTTGCAAACATCTAGCATTCTTTTCATCATTCATAATTATCCATTTTTGTTTCTATGGAGCTAGCTGCAACGTGAAGCAGGTACTTTGGCTGACCGAATAATTCAGTGTTCCTTTTCCTCAGGGATCGAGAAGGCTTTGTCCCGCCCTGGCCCAGATGTAGTTATCTGTGATGAGGGACACCGCATAAAGAACTGCCATGCCAGCACTTCCCAGGCCTTGAAAAACATCCGCTCCAGGCGGCGAGTGGTACTGACAGGCTACCCACTCCAGAACAACTTGATCGAGTACTGGTGCATGGTAGACTTTGTCCGTCCTGACTTCCTGGGTACCCGACAGGAATTCAGCAACATGTTTGAGCGCCCCATCCTGAATGGGCAGTGTATAGACAGTACGCCTCAGGATGTCCGTCTCATGAGGTATCGCAGTCATGTCCTGCATAGTCTGCTGGAGGGATTTGTGCAAAGGTGAGTCCACATCAAGTATTCAGCAACATAGTCTGTGCAGCCAGCTCCTTGATTACAGTTTAACCTCACTGATTTAGAATTCATTACAGCTATTCATGTCATCTTCCTCTGCTTGAGTTTTTCGATGGATTCTGTCTTGTCCTTTAGGGACGCGGAGGAAAAATCTTATGTGGAACATCAGAGCTGGTACTTACGTGTTTCTCTCAAAAACACATTGTCTCGTTTAGCTCCTTAGGTGGCTTCTTCCTGATTGAGTGGTGGGAGTAAAGTTACAGGATTTCATCAGTACTGCCCTGTGGGACTGGTAAAGGGGGCATGTACAGATGATAGAGGGCAGCACCATGTTCCCTAGCTTTCTTTAGACATATTAGTAAGTGATCAGCAGATATGTTTCTGTGTCCTCCTCCTTGCAAGGATCTGACAGTATTTTCCAAAGCCCAAATGACGTAAGCATCACAGAACCCTTGCATTGTGGGTAGAACTCCTCCCCATTTTACAGATAAAGACCCAGAGGTGCAGAAGGAGTTAATGACTTGGCCTAAAGCAAATCACTGGCAAAGACAGAAATAGACACAGGGTCTCTTACTTTTCAATGCCGCATTTCAGCTGTGAGCACTTCCTTCCTGATTTAGCACAGTGGTTAGTAAGACCTTCATCACTCTTCTTAACATGACCCTGGGGCATTATAATGTTTGCAATGTTGGTAAAAGAGGTGACTGCACTTCTTATTTGGTTTCAGTTGTAATGTCTTCTGAGCGTCCTGCATTAGAAATGGTCACAGCTGGCGTTCTTCTCTTTGCAGTTGTCAGAAATCATACCCTGAAGGCAGCCCCAGAATTGCTGGCCCTGCATGTTCTGTGTCTCTTCTGATCTTTCTTTCTTTCTTCCATAGGCGAGGCCATAATGTACTAAAGGCCCAGCTTCCCTATAAAGAAGAACATGTCATCCTAGTACGTCTATCAAAAATCCAGCGGGCTCTCTACACAGAGTTCATGAACAGGTTCCGGGATGCAGGCAACAGTGGCTGGCTGGGATTGAATCCGCTCAAGGCTTTCTGCGTCTGTTGTAAGGTGGGTACTGGCAAGAGAGCAGCTCCTCCTGCAGAATACAGGGGAAGGTACAAATCTCTGTATGTCCAAGTATTGGCAAGAGGAGTGATGAAAATTTAGTATCAGTGAAGTATCTTGGTGGATCTTAAGCAATAGTGTGCATGCTCCTGTGCATGATGTAATAAAGTGTTGTTATTCCCATGTTAAAGATGAGGAATAAATTACATGTTCAGGTGACCTGCCCCAATTCATGTAAGAAGTCTGGCAGAACCAGGAACTGAACCCAGATGATGCGAGTCCCAGCCTTCAACCCCAAAACAGTCCTTCATTTCCTGGAGTGCAAATTAATAATCTCTTTAAGGTGCTACAGGACTCTTGGTTTTGTTGTACTCAGACTAACACTGCTGCTACTCTGAAAACAATCTCTTTCACGCTTTGTATGTACTCACACGTGTTTGTGTGTTTTTATCTGTTTTATTCAACAGTCACTGAACAAAGGAGCTTTAAGATAATTAAAACTGGTAACAAGTCTCGGTTGCAGCAGTTATAACTTGTGCTGGGACAGAATTGCACTTACGTTGTTCCTTATTGACCAGAATCTGACTAACTTCTGCAGCAGGCAAAGTTTCAAGGTGTCCATAATAGTTGGCTACAGAGGACTTCAGAATAGAGAACCAAAATCCATGGTATTAAATATTCTAATGTGGAGAGACTTGCTTAACTTGTGGCACTTTACAAAATTCCTTTAAGCCAAGTTTGGAGGTTAATACCTGGATGCATTCCTGCAGGGGAATTCAAATTTGACAGACCATGAGATGCTATAAAACCACAACTTTTCTGGGTGAGTTTCTTCTTGTGCAAAGTTACCTTTTACCTTTTATTCATCTCAGATCTGGAATCACCCAGATGTGCTGTATGAGGCACTGCAAAAAGAGAACCTGGCAAATGAGCAGGACTTGGATGTGGATGACCTTGGCACAGCTGGAACTAATTCTCGCTGCCAGCCACAGGGAGTAAAAGTCAAAGCAGAAAGTAATGTTTTGGCGTCACCAGTTGGAGAAGCTACCAACAGCAAGTTCATTCAAAGCGTTGGCTTCAACCCCTTTCAGGAGAGAGCAAATCAAGTTGTTACCTATGAGTGGGTGAGTATCAGAGCCATGTGACTCCTGGTTCTGAATGTTTGTTGCTCAAAGTCAGACAAATATGGGCTGGCTGTTTATTTGGTCAAAGGTCCTGGACCCCTTGGTTGGGGCAATGTACCAGTTATAAATCGGAGAATTGCAGTGAAAGGGCCCTTGGGTAGCACAGGTCTTGCTCTTTGTTCTGAGGCTTTCTCACCTGCGATGAGGGATCTCTGCTATGAAGCTCTTGTCTTGCTATCTGTCTTGATCTAGTGATCTTCTAGACACATTGATCAGGGAATTCTGTGGCCACTGTACAGCCAACCCACTGCTTTACACCTTGTTTTCCTCAGACCCAGATAGTGCAGTGTGCGTGTTTTCTCACCACATAGCTGAGATCCACACTTGGATGAGAGTGATTGGCGCTTGAACAGAATTAGGCAGGATGATGCTAGTGGGCTGGGGAAGGATCTTGATGATTTGGCAGGAATCGATTGCTTTTCCTGTCCTCAAGAGTTTTGTCTATTCACTGCCCAAGAAATCTGCAGTTTGAAGCGCCTGGATCCTCTGTTGTGTCAGGAGACTTGGGGACAGCTGTGGCTAAAAGACAACTATTTGGGCCTGACTGAATGAATGTCTGTGGCCTCTCTTTCTCACTCCAGATCTTGCCACAGTAATTTTTTCCTCTATCACCTTGAGACAGAGCTGCTCTAACATGTGCCACAAGGGGCTACCTTTGAAAATCACTTGGCAGAATGCACCAGCTAGGTTCCACTGGCTACCTTCAGCTTTATACTAGTTCTCTAGGAATTGGTCTGCTTCCCTGTTCACTTCCAGGTGCAATGCAGGGCATTGATTTTGTAGACGCAGTTCTTATAAGGACACTTGGGAGGCTGCTGCCTCCTGTGAACCGCCACAGCAGTTTTGATGCTCAGGCTAACAGTGTCTAGACTTACATGATGGGGTGATGGTCGATTATTCTCAACACAGGGATGTGCATGTCTGGAACTTGGGAAGGCTGTGTGGAGATTTGGCTATAGGGTTGTGTTGTGTGTGTTAAACTTGGTGTGAGCATGCAGCCTCTTATGGAAAGTGGATTTTATAGAACTAACTACTTAATGATGATCTCCCGTGGTGACTGAATTTCTTGTTTCTGTGGAGGCCAAGGACATCCTGTGTGATTACCAGACTGGAGTGCTGGAGAACTCGCCAAAGATGGTGTTACTGTTCCACCTGATTGAGGAAAGTGTGAAACTCGGAGACAAGATTTTGGTCTTCAGGTAAGAGGAAGTGTTCAATGGTGACTCCTCTGGGCCCTGAACATCAGTGTGTTTGGAGATTAGACAGTGTTAGAGTAAGACTGATGGTGTTTCCTCCATGAGAACTGCCCATTGTTGTGCAATGTTAATAGGTCTTTCCCCCATTGCTTTGTTTAATCTTTTTTTGTTGTCCATTGATTTTGTAATCTCTTCATCCATGTTGATGTCAGTGGTAAGGAGTGTCTCTCGGCAGCCTGCTCTAGTACCATTGGATTGCTAGTGGGAGGTGATGGTGGAGATAGAATTCTGCAGTTCTAGTTACACTGTTGAGGGCTTTCTTGAGCAGAGATATTGATTTTGCAGCCAGAGTCTGTCCACATTGTCTGTCATTGAGGAGTTCTTGGCAAAAAGACCAATGCCGAATTCTGCAGGCTCAGATGTGCAAGGCATTCATAACTGGGTCCGAAATCTCAACTACTACAGTGAGTACAGACCATCCCCTTTCCTTTTCTGAGACCCTGTTTGATCCTCTGCTCTTGGGCTTAACTCTTGACACTGCAACAGATTCTTCCAGTTTCTTGCTATGCTTGCATGTGCTTTTCTGTACGTGTGTAGATCTGTTTTCCTTCCTTTTCCACTTTCAGATGGATTTGTTTGAGTTGTCTTGGGGTGGATGTTTTTGGTTTTGACCAGGGCTGACTGATAATGTCCCACTTCCCCCTTTTCTTTTTAATGCCCCTCTGAATAGATTACCTATCACTTCTTACAACTTAAAATAAAAATCTTCATTTTTTCCTTGCACCAGTGGGACACTTTCTAATTCTTACACCTCTACAATCATTAGTGCTTGTTTTGGTGGTTGTGAGTTTTCCCTCCTGTCTAAATCCTGTTCTAGTCTATGTCCACTTCAGTAACTGACTTATGCACCATAGCAAGAGGAGTATTTAGAGTAGCTGTATGGGTATAGTGTCCCTGCATGCTCCTGGCAGGCATGCTAGGTGTGTACAAAACTTCTCTCACTCCTCTTTTGACTCAAGGTCTGAGTTACAACATCTCTTCATCCTGAGTGCGCCCTGCCCATGACCACAAGTATGGTCTGTCCTCCTGTCTGATTCCCCTGCACAGGTTCACGTTTGGTCTGTGGGGCTCTGCCAGCCATTGGTGGTGTTTTTGTGCTCTCCCGGCTCCCACCAATACTGGGTATTTCAGGCTTTTGTGACTGGTTCTGTAGACGTCGTATCATAACAATGGGCCTCTGGTTTTGGATCCTAGTACACTATAATGGCTCGTCTGTTGTTCAGTTCTGTGCACTGTGTCCCTTGGGCTATGCCAAGCTCATGCAATATCACAGATGGCCCAAGTTCCTGGCTGACTACTCCGTATGTGTTTGACTGGGGATATGTGGATGCTGGCTGGTACAGCTGAGGGCTTGTTGAGGTAAAATGGTTGAGTTGCCTAAAATGGCTGGGTGGCTCTGCCTTAGCAGGATCACTATGGAGTCTGGAGGGTCATGGCATACTTCACAGGGTGGATACTCTAAGAAGGAGCTGGGAACTGTTTTGTACTGATAGATCCCACAGCACAAATTTTTAAACATATCTCATATTCCCTTTCCAGGACTGGATGGCAGCACTTCTGCCTCAGAAAGGGAAAGATTAATTAACCAGTTCAATGACCCCAGCAACAGCTCTGTTTGGCTCTTCCTTCTGTCCACACGGTGAGTTGGCCGCCTGCCTGGAATGGAAGGGGGAGAAAAGGTGGATTTCATTGAAGGGGTGGAGTCAAGAGCTTTTCAGACCAAAGACTCTTTGGCACTTGCACTGTTTGAATGATTTGGCTTAAGACCCTGCAGGATGTTAACTCCTTGAAGTAGAATGGTATTGAAACTGGTAAGAACAACAGGTTGGAAACTTGATTTTTGTTTTGTTTAAGGGCTGGGTGTTTGGGTGTCAACCTGATTGGAGCGAACAGAGTGGTGGTGTTCGATGCTTCTTGGAACCCATGCCATGATGCACAAGCAGTGTGCCGGGTGTACCGCTACGGACAGAAGAAGCCATGCCACATTTACCGACTGGTTTCAGATTACACTCTGGAAAAGAAAATCTATGATCGCCAAGTCTCCAAGCAGGGAATGTCAGGTAGGCATTACCACTTTTTTTATATGTCATCTTGCTTAATTTCCTTCTACTTTGTAGACCAAGAATTGAGTCTGTATGGTTTTAGTGATGGTACCTGCTGTCTAATGCTGGGGACAAACCATTATAGAAAAAAATGACACTGAAGAGGCATTTATGACTGGCATTGGGGTGAACATAGATCTTCTAAAAAACAAAAGATTTAGCAGCAATACATGCTCTGCAGCTGCATCCTGTCTGCTGGTGAAATTATTCCAGTCCTGTCCTCTCTTGAACCAGAACTGCTAATGGGTCTGAACTGAGCTAGACTGTGTGGTGGAGGCCACGGTAAGCCCAAAAGGGACAGATCAAAATGTAACTTTTGGTGCCAAGTGGATGGATCAGTGCTGCGATTGTGTGCTGTCTGACAACCATGTCTTAGAGTTTTAATGCAGTTTGTTCAGGTCCAGGATGAAGTGTTTTTTTATTCCCCCCCCACCCCCCTTCCCAACTTGATATATACACAAAAAATCAAGACCAGGGACATACACAGCCTTGTTTGAGTTGTGGTGATGGGAACAGGAATCTTGGATGCTATCTGGAACTTTCAGGTAATTTAACGAAGTTTGGTTGTAGTATTCCCTGTAAACCCGAGTTCCTGATTAGTCACTGTAAACTTCTGAGCCTTTCTCAGTGGCTCTCGCAAGTTAGTTACTGGAGTTCACCTTTGAAGCTGCCTTTTGATCAGTGTCCACATCCTGATTTAGGCTTCTGCGTGCAAGACATGAGATGGGGAACTTCATCAGTCATATGGTATGTTCTATATTGTTGGCTTCCAAGTTTGTATATGCCAGATTGTTAATGGCCGTCATCTCATTACTGTAATTTATGAAGAGCAAAGCATTCCGTAGCTCAATTTGTGTCAATATTCAAACACCAGCATGGTCGTGTCTGAAAAAGCAGTGCTATAAGCCGTGTCCCTCCGCAGATATTCACAACAGGGTGCTGCGGAAAGCACAGATTTGGAGCAGTGGTTCCCAACCTACTCTCTGCCATGGGACACTTTGATATTGTTAGTTGTTTTGAGACACTCCACCAGATAGTCTCTGAATGAACTCATGAATATTCATGAGCCAATCCAACACTCTTGAGTAGTTTTTCAAAAAATTCCATGGCTCACCTGCTCAGGCCTGAGGACACACCTGTGTGCCATGGCACAGTGGTTGGGAAACGCTGATCTAAAGCAGGGAAATCAACAGGCAGGAATGTGATGAGCGCAACAGAGAGCAGTAAACTTTGTCCTCCTTTCCCTGAATGATGCATTTGCTCCTTTCTCCAGATCGTGTTGTGGACGATCTGAATCCGGTGCTGAACTTTACCCGGAGGGAAGTGGAGAACCTGCTGCACTTTGTAGAAGAGGAGTCAGATCCTGCCCAGCTGTCACTGGAGCCAACCAAGATCAAGGAGTCTGTCTTACAACTAGCCTGTCTCAAATACCCTCACCTTATCACCAAGGTAAGAAGTAAGGTACACAATGCTGCTTCCAGATGTCACTGCATTCTAGGAAGACACTGAGCTCAAAGGGTAATGGTTGCCCCAGGAGAAAATGCAGCTCTTTGTGTTTATAGAATCATACAAGATTGGAGTTGGAATGGACCTTACCTACTCCAGCTCCCGGGTGTTGTGATATCTGGGCCAAGTTAAGATTGTTCCAGAACATTATTAGTTATAAAGGGCGGTGCATTTCTCTGAGATGAGTCCATGATCAGTGTAAAGTATTGAGAAAACTCTTGTTCCATCCTCAAACCTAGGATCAGAGATTCATGTGCAGATTTCTTTAAGGCTTTGGTAGAGTATGAAAGAATGTAGTTTGGGGTAGAGCTGTTAGAGGTGAGATGGAATGAAGAAATGAGTGCCTGCCTGCCTGTCTCTGCAGAGATTTACGGTTAAAAGGAAAGCCTTCTACAGGGCATTAGTGCAAAAACAGAATTGCTCCATTTATGTGCCATTGTAAGAGAATAAGACTGGCCATACTGGGTCAGACCAGTAGTCCATCTAGCCCAGTAGCCTAGCTTGTGACGGTGGCCTATGCCATGTGCGTCATAGAACAGGTAATCATCAAATGATCCATCCTGTCGGCCATTCACAGCCTCTGCAAGCGGCAATCCGTGTGTATATTAGCTAATAGCCATTGATGGATGCATCCTCCATGAACTTACCTTGTTCTTTTTTGAATCCCGTTGTATTCTTGGCCATGACAACATCATCTGGCAAGGAGTTCCACAGGGTAGCTGTGCATTGTCTGAAGAAATACTTCCTTTCATTTGCTTTAAATCTGTTGCCTGTTAATTTGATTTGGTAACCCCTAGTTTTTGTGTTATGAAGAGTGAATAACTTACTTCTTCTGCACCAGTCGTGATTTTCAGCCCTCTTTCATAATCCCTCCACTCTTAGTTGTGTCAGTTTCCAAGCTGAAAAGTCCCAGTCTTATTTATCTTGCTTCATATGGAAGCTTTTCCATATTCCTAATCATTTTAGCTGCCATTTTCTGTACCTTTTCCTATTCTAATTTTTTTTTTTTTTTTTTGAGAGGAGGCAACCAGATCTGCACATTGCATTCAAGATACAGGTGTACTGTGGATTTATAAGGAGGAAATATTTGTTTCATCTTACCATCTATCCCTTTCCTAATGATTCACAGCACTCTTTTAGCTTTCTTGACTGCTGCTGCACATTGAATAGATGTTTTCAGAAAACTAACCACAGTGACCCACAATGATTGCCTCCTGCTTGGTAAAATGGACAGAGCCCTAGTCTACACTTCACATGTAAAATGCCTTGCTTAACTGCCAGTGACTGTCTAAGCCTCAGGGACACGCTCGGGGAGGATGACCGCAAATGGTTTGCAGTCAGCTTTTCCCTACACCTTCTGAGGGCCAGGACTTCCGGCACCGACTTCTAGCAGTGTAGCAATGAGTACATACTCGCTGCTAACCGCGCCCAGAACATTGGGGTGTGGTGACGATTTTGCTGCCATCGGTGAAGATGTACACAGAGACACCATTATTTTATATGTAGAATTGGGATTATGTTTTCCAATGTGCATTACTTTGCATTTATTAACACTGAATTTATTCTCCCATTTTATTGCCGAATCACCCAGTTTTGTGAGATCCCTTTATAACTCTTTGCAGTCTGCTTTGTACTTGAGTAATTTTATATTATCTGCAAATTTGCCACCTCACTGTTCACCCCTTTTCCCAGCTTATATATGAATATGTGAAGCACTACTGGTCCCAGCACAGACCCCAGGCCTGATGGACCCTGCTATTCACCTCTCTCTAGTCTGAAAACTGACTGTTTATTTCTACCTGTGTTTCCTGACTTTTAACCTGTTACTTATTCATGAGAGAACATTCCATCTTATTCTATGACAGCTTACTTTGCTTAAGAGCATTTGGTGAGAGATCTTGTCAAAGGCTTTCTGAAAATCTTAAATACGCTGTATTGACTGGATCATCCTGGCATGAATTTTTAAGGTGCGACTTGACAAAGCCCTGGCTGGAACAGTTTAGTTGATGTAAGTCCTCTTTTGAGTGAGAGGTGGGACTAGGTAACCTCCTGTGGTCCTTTCCAACTCTCATCTTCTATAATTCTGTATTGTGAGTAGTATGAATAATGTTTCTGTGTGTGGTGAGAACATTGTGGCATTTACGCACAGGTTCTTTACAAGAAATAATTGTATGTGTCCATTGCCGTAGATTCGAACTCTTCACCAAGAACCCATCCTGAGGGAAAGCAGATATCTGCGATTGCTACCATTTGGTTTCACCCACTGCCCTCTTGTGGTACATGGGTGTCTAAATACATTTATGTGCTGTGATCACAGGAGCCTTTCCAGCATGAATCACTGTTGATTGACCGGAAGGAGCACAAACTGACCAAGGCAGAGAAGAAGGCAGCAAAGAAGGGCTATGAGGAGGAGAAGCGAGCATCCGTCCCCTACACCCGTCCATCTTATGCGCAGTATTACCCAGCCAGTGACCAGAGCTTGACCAGCATCCCTGCCTTTAGTCAAAGGAACTGGTGAGTGCTCATTTCTTTCCACTGTGCTGGGGAGTCAATCAAGGGGAGAGAAAAGGGTAATAAAAATGACTGGGTATATGAAGACTAACATGTTCCCCTGAGCATTATCACGTGGCGCCTAGGAAATGGGACAACTGAGGCAGGGTGGTGCATCCTCTCTTTCCCCCGCCAGCTGTAATTATGCATCCATAAGAAAGGGTAATGAGGCATAGCAGGTGGATTCAGCTGATTCAGAAGAAAGACTCCCTATGAGTCTTGGGGGTATGGGCAACCTTTCTCAGTGTGGGGAAGGGGTCACTTATTGCAATGGCTGTGACTGAGAGAATGGACACCATTCAAATAGGTGGTGAAAGTGTCAGGCCCCACCCCTACATACCTCCTTTCTGACTAAAATCCCAAGTCACCGTGTCTGTCATCTGCCTTCACTCCACCTGGTACATGTGTAATTCCTCATTCCCACAAGAAATCTCAAGTGCAGGCCCTGCTATGTAGTATAAGTAGCACCCTGCATTCCCTGCCTGAGAATCTAGGAAAGCTGTGAGAATGCTAGCTGCTTGCTTTTCCCTGCTGTTGGTAAGAGAGCAACTCCAGTTTGATGCTGAGATGAACCCAAGGTCAGTGACTCAGTCAGGGCATCCTGCCTGCCAGTCCTTTGCTTTGGCCCAGAGACCAAGGTTCCTCCCACGCAGCAGCGTCACTCTTAGTGAACCCAGAGCAATAAGATTCCTTCTGCCTCTCTCCAGACATGGGCACAGCACCTCACAATTGCCTATGAACTGCTGGGAACGGTGGAACAAAACAGTCAGGACTTCCCCAAAGAACATAACTGGGTCTGACACTCTCCTCTCATTAGGCGACCAGTCTTCAAAGGCGAGGACAAGCCCGTGGCAAGCGTCCGCCCCGTTCAGTCCACCCCCATTCCTATGATGCCTCGTCACGTCCCATTGGGTAGTATGGGATCTGCCTCTGGCTCAAACCCTGCCATCAACTTCCCCATCAACTATCTGCAGCGAGCTGGGGTCCTCGTTCAGAAGATTGTCACCACAACAGGTCTGTCACTCTGTTGGAACTAAGTTGCCTAGAGAACACAGCTGGCTGAGACAGTGTTCTGGTGGGCACATCTGTCCATCAGGGAGAGAACAGTCCCTGGCCAAGGGAGCCAGATGAAGGCCTGTGTCTGAAAGAAAATGGTCTGATTATACATCAAAATTTGTCCCCCTGAAGCAGGTGCTGTGGATTTTAAACTACCAGAGTGCAGTGGATCCCAACCACTCCTGGTTCCTACCCCTGTCTAACCTTTGTCTGCCAACTGTAGCAGGGAGGGCAGTATCCATGCCAGCCCTGCATCTTTATGTATTACCCCATATGTGGTGAATCTCCAGCAGGGGGTTTTGCTCAACAGGTATAAAAAGGGAGTAAAACAGGGCAGAGAATCCATCCCAAAATATTGACTGTGGCTCCTTATCTCTTTGCATCTTGCATGCCAAACGTATTTCATGGGCCAGGCCTGGTGCACTGTGGGACCCCTTCCCATGCTCTGCCCTGTGGTCAGCGTGCTACCCGTTGGGCTTTGCATCCTGGAGCAACTTGTGGTCTGCTCCACAACCCCCTTACTCCTTCCTGGGCTGGCTCTCAATCCCGGTGATTACACTTCCAATTCCTCAGACACCTTTGTTACACAATTAAACCCCAATCTCGTTTTTGGCAGAATTTATTGAGGCAATGAATTGGGTGGGGTATTTAGCTCTGGATTTCTGCCTCTGTTGTGTGAGCTCTTGTGTAACTTCTTAAATGCTGATTTCCTCCACCAGATATTGTGATTCCAGGCACGAACACATCCACCGACGTGCAGGCAAGAATCAGTGCTGGCGAAAGCATCCACATAATCCGGGGCACTAAAGGTAAATTCCTGTTGGGGGACGAAGCAAATGTTAATCTAGCCCTGATTTAGAAGAATTCCCCCACCCCCCACCCCCCAAATTCCTGTTTCCAGTGCTTTGCTGGCAAGATTAATTTAATAAGCAGGTTTCTTCACAACTTGAAGTCAGAAGGAAGAGAGATATGTGGCTTGCAGTCTTCTGGCCCATTGCCAGCACAGCTGAGCACAGTTCGGGCATTGTGGGCATGGCTAACTGATCTGCAGACCTGACACAGTACTGGGGGTGACACCAGCCTTGTGTGACAGTAATGCTTCTGAACAATGGCGAGAGATCAGAGCCTTTGGGTTGCCGCGTCTTCTCCTCTGCCCTTTCCTCCCCTTCCCCTCTCCTGGTCACCTGAGTTCTGCCCCTTTTCCTGGAGCAGCGGTGTCCACACTAGTCATGCAGCTGTTCCTGTGTCTAACACATTGCTTCCCCCCACCTGTTTCAGGGACCTACATCCGCACCAGCGATGGGCGGATCTTTGCTATCCGGACCACGGGGAAGCCAAAGGGCAGTGAAGACCGTCGTACAGCTGCTTCAGGTAGGGGGCCAAATATCCTCACATGGGACATGTGCCCTCGGTGCTCTTCCCCATGAGGCTTCTGGGGGGGAAGGGGTGTATTTCCCTACATCACCTTCCCCAGGGCTGCATTTTCAGGACACTTGCTGTACATCCCTACCCCAGAGCTTCCTTCAGTCTTTCTTCCTTTAAATGCCATTTTTTCCCCTCCTTCCAGGATGATCCCATGTCAACCCATTCCCCATCCCACATGGAGTCTGCTCACTACCTCCCTTACCTCCTCTCTCCCAACTCTGAATATTTCTCTGGACTTCTCTTCCTCACCTACTCCATCTTTGTGTCACCTTCAGGCTCTCAAGGTCCATCCCTGGAGTCAACGAGCAATGGCCGACACCGTGCCTCATCGCCCAAGCTGCCTAACACAGAGGAGCTCACACGGCCCATTTCCCCCGACAGCCCAGAGATCATCAGTGAGCTGCAGCAGTACGCTGAGGCAGCTGCTGCCCGGGAATCTCGCCACAGCTCCCCCAGCACTAATGCCATGCATGGACTCCCTGCCCGGACAGACAATGCAGCCCGGGGAGCTGAGCAGCGACTGGGTATCCACTGCTTGGCTCCATCAGTTTCCTCAGCCCTGCCAGCCACCAGCCAGCACATCGAGGGTCACTCAGTGCTGGACTTACGGGGCAAAAAGCGCAAGTCAACCTCACCCTCTGCCCCTGAGGAACCGGCCCGCAGGCAGCAGAAGAAGCGCCAGCTGCCAACGTCTGTTCAGTCATACGAACATGGGTACCCAGTCTCTGGGGGGTTCACCGTGCCTCCTGTCTCTTTAAACCACAGCATCACCCATCCATTTGCCCCCCAAGCAGGAAATTCCTTGTACATGGGCACTGGCTCATCCTACTACCAGCTGCCCAACTTGCTGCCAGACCCACAGCTGGTGTTCCCTGTGACTACTGACCCCCTGCGGGCAGCTGGCACTGCCAGCGACTCCGCTGCTACCTCAGCTGCTGCCAGTGTCCCATTCATGCTAAGTCCCTCTGTGACGGGAATGCTGCCCAGCTACTCGATGCCCTTCACACAGTCACTCCTGCCTGAGCCCAGGATGTTTGCTCCTTTCCCAGCCCCTGTTCTGCCCAGCAGCCTTCCCAGGAGCATGGCATCTGCCTATCCTGGCTACATGTCCCCTCACTCGGGCTACCCAACCGGGGGCCTCCTTCAGTCCCAGGTGCCTCAGTTTGAATCCCAGGAGGTCTCAGAGGTAGGATGCAGCTCTAGTGATGATGAGGACAAAGATGACGATGTCATAGAGGTCACAGGGAAGTAATGGGCCCAGTTCCTGTTAGATCTCTGCTTAGCTAGGAGGTGGATGTCACAGGACCTTTCCAGAGCCAAAATTTCACCTCCGGCCACAGGAGCAGGGCTGGAGGAGGAGGGGTTTTATATGTCAAGAGCCTGCATTGCTTTGGGGAGGAAGCAGGGGGAACAAAACCTGAATGGACTTGCAAGGGAGGGGCCAGGTAGGGAAGCAGCAATGCAAACCATGCGGTGCCTCCCTTGCTTCCTCTCCCACACTGTCTACGTTGTCCAAAAGAGAGGCTTGACGCCGCTACTCAGTGCCCCTTCTCTGGCCCGGAGACACTGGCTTGGTATCAGGCTGCCTCTGGAAGGGCTCCCTCTCCCTCGAACTGCCTTATCTGTGAACGTGTCTCACTCACGATGGGCCCCAGGAGAGAGTCTTGATGAAGAGTATTTTTAATGAGGGTGGGGAGGAGCAGGATCTGTGTTGTGTGTAGGCAGGGAGTGGGGGGTTAATGTGAAAACCAGTTATCTTTCGTTCTCTTCAAAAGTCAAAGCCTGGAGTTTGACCGTGCCAGGCCCCTGTTGGGGGTGAGGTGGGGAATTGTAATGTGACTCCAGGCTGCACCTTCTAGGTCCTTCTCTGAGGAGCCCTTTGAAGGCACTGACTGTAACAGGTTGATCCTGTGGTTTTGGTGCTGGCTCCTTGAGCCAGGGTTGGGTTAGAAATCCTTCAATCTTGTAGCAGTTCAAGGGGAATCCTGGGGTCTTTCCCAGTTCCTCCCTCTCCCCTCATGGAACTCTCTCCCTGGGCTATCTGGGCGTGCCTCAGACTCCAGGAGGAGGTGGAGCAGGTGCAGGTGGACCTGTTTGACTCCTAAGAACCCCAGTTAGCAGGGCAGTTTTGAGATCTGGATGGAATTGCAGACCCAGTGCCTGTCTCCCTTGACTTTGTGATTGGAGTGACTCCCTGCTCCGCAGCATCGCTACTTTAATTTATTTCATGAAGGCAGATATTTATTGTTTGGGGCGCTTCTTTCTACTCTTGAATCATTTTCATATTTAAAAGCAAAACAAACCTGCTGGCCCCCGTAAGGCAGTGCTGGTCAGATTGTCTGTGTGCAGTAGATGAGACAGGGGCCATTTGACCAAAGTATAGTCTAACAGCAGGACCAGTAGCCAGTGCCCTTGTTTGGTTCAGTTATAGCGGTGTGGCTTTATATACACCCCTTGGGGGTGAGGGGGGGCCTGGGACAGTTGTGCAGTGCAGTGCTAGAGAAAAAGGACAAACCTTGGATTGTGGTAGGATCCCTCTGGCACAGTGTTCAATGAGAGATTATAGCCATTCCTTTTCTTGCTGAGAGATCAGTCACTTGGGTTAATGATACGTGGACTTTGGGGGTCTTGTGGCAGTGGGGAGGAAGCTTAAGCACCTCTTGCCACTCTCTTGGGCTCCCTGGTTGTCATGTGGAGTGCCGTTGCTGGGCTTATGAACCTAGCCTTTCCCAGCTGGAGAGGTGTCATGTGGGAATAAAGGGAGAGAGTGCCTCTCACAGAGAGATACATTTGCACTGACTATTCACGTCCAGGGTCTGTGTTCAAATCACGCGCTTGGCATCGAGATGCCACCCTGGTTGCATTCTGACACCTGAGTTTAGATGGTCTGCCATCCTGCATGTGTGCCTGCACTGGTAACCACTGTGTGGCTTCGCTGTTCGCAATCCTGGAAACGCAGTGCTAGCTCAACAACCCAACTCCTCAAAGGCATCTAGGCTCCTACGTCCCATTGTTTCAATGGAAATTAAGAGCTTAAATACCTTTGAGGATCTGGACTGAATCATCTGCACCTCAGCTAAAGAGAGACTGTGTGTGTCCTTGTGAAGTGGTCTGTGCCTTTGGATGAACAGAAATCTCCACTGTGTTTCAGCACAGTCTTTGAGAGCTGCCCGGAGCAGCTCCAGCACAGGAGGGAGAAATAAGGTATTCTGGCATGTAGGTGACTGTGCATCCCAGTTTGGCCAGGTCAGGCCCTAATCTAAGCCTTGTTCAGACTTTTTTTTGGCAAGGGTGGGTATTTGTCTTGTTTGACCTTGCCAACTTGATCTGTTGGCAAACAGGACAAGTGCCCGCTTTTGTCACATCAGCAGGGTGCAGCGGAACATGTAGAAGTGGGTGCGCAGCAATACCAGCTCCACACAAGGCGGAGGAAGGATTGGACAGTGGAGCAGGCAGGGTTTGGGCAAGCAGTAACATCAACTCCACATGGGGAGGAGGGGGCCATTCAGGGCTCCAAGCAACCAATGATGCCTCCTCCACATGGAGGAGGTGGGCCATGCTCAGGGGAGCAGTGACACTGTTTCTGCTTGGTGATGGGGAGGGGGAATTGGGTAAGCAGCTTGGGCCAGCCCCACTGAGGGCAGGAGGAGGGTGGCTCAGGCCAGCCCCACATGATGTCCCCTTTTCCCTTTGGGAAATACAGTCACCCTCATTGAAGAAGAGGTGGCTCTGAAGAAGAGAATGGTGTGCCCTGACAAAAGTGGGCCAGTATGGGGCTTTCTCACTGTCTTTTTCTGTTTCAATGGCTGTTGTCTGTCAGGTTTAACCAGATCATTCATAAAAGCCTTAGATCTACAGTTTAGCTATGCAAATTATTTTGAAAAACAGACATTAAAATAGTGCTTTCTTCTTTCGTGTCCTAAACCAAGGGGTTCTGAGCAAACTTCTGGACGTTTTTGGATGTACCATAGAAATAAAAACCAAACACCCTCCCTCATGATCTCCCCAAAATGACAAAACTGATTAACTGAGGGTGTCCATCTGAGTTTCTCTGAAGACCTGACAGTGCTGCATCTGTGAGTCCTGCCCTTTGCAGTTTGTGTGTCCATTTTGTGCAAATACTGTGACGTTGATTGTATTACAGTTGTCTGTGGTGTCTCTGAAAGGCTCAAAAGCTGCTGGGGATTTGGGCAGCAGACATAGGCACAGAGGCTTTTAGAGAGTAGCAAAGATTCAGACCTGCAGGAAATTCTTGTGGAAGGCAACTGGTAACTGAGAGTAAGAGTGAACTTGTTAGCTTGGAGTCCTTTTGTGTGGATTGTGGTTCCTCCGTTGTGTTTTCAGGGTAGCACTGTGAGTTGAATGATCCTGCTAATGCATTCTAACTGGATGTTTGCTGTGTCTTGCTCTTCTGAGACGAATTACGAAGATTTGACTCCAAACAGTAGCTTAACATGTGGTTCAAATGCTCTAGCTGTAACAGCTAGCCGTTGTCACAGTGACTCTGCCCATTGCCACTGTAGGGCACGTGATACAGCATTGAAACAGGCAGGCTGCTGGCACAGCCTCGCTCAGGTGGGTGGAACAGGTGAATAGGTCACCTGGAATTAACTTAACCAAACCCTGTAACCGTAGGAACTGGAGATGTGTCCTCTGATAGCCATAGGAAACGTACCCCTGTAGTTTACTTCCCCAGCCACTTGAAGGCACTCTTGTTTTAAATGAACATTTACTTCCTCTAAGCAAGCAGGTTTTTAAAAAAGTGTGTGGTTTGAAACCTGGATTTTGTGCTCAGTGAGGAGAGCTAGGAAAACAAACACTCTCTGCATTTGCAGATTCCCTTGTTAAACTGACTCTTGTGAACAGAGACGTTTCTCTGTCACTGGCAAACTTCTGCCCCTCCTTTCTGTTCATAGCACATCCAGTGTTTAGAGCACGCATCTGTAACTATTGGAGATTAATAGCCCAACAAGTGTGTGCCTGGTCGAATCCCCATCCTGTACCCCAGCTAGTACCTTCCTCCTGCTCCCAGTGCATCCTGACAGATGCTCAATTCAAACTACTACTTTCCTGACAAACCTTTCCCGTTCCCATGTGTCATCTCTTGAAAGCTAGAGGAGGTGTAAAGACAAAAACCTCATTCATTAATTTGGGGCATCAGAATTGCCACTATCAAAACTTTTGGGGAGAGGTGATCTCATCACCTGGCGTGAAGGAAGGGTTGTGAAGGTGTGTGCTTCCAGGTACATGACGTGCAGGGAATGCCAGTGGAGATGGGGAATCGTATTGGTTTCATGACTCTTGCATAGAATCTTTGTAAGTCCTTTACCTGATGCTGTTCTTAATTGCCAAGGAGGTCTCAGACGTGATATTTACAATGGAGACGACAACAATCCTCATCTAGTTGTGCCTGCATCACAGTCACTATAGTGGCATAGCTGCACTGCTGGAACACCATAGTGTAGATGCTTTTTTCCACTGAGCTACCAGTGTCTTGACCAAGGGTTATGTTGACCTCACTGTGGTGTGAACTTCTTCACAGCCCTGAGTATCGTAGCTAAGATGACCTATAGGTTACGTGTAGACTAGGCCCTAGGCTCCTTGCTCTCTTCCATAAGCCTCTTTACCTCATGTCTCCTTTCCCAACTCTTTTCTCTAGCTGACATATAGTCATGCTTCAGGAGGTCCTCTGTGCTTTCTGGACCTCTGTGCCGGGGCTGTCTGCTCATTTTCTGACCACCACTGCAGCTCAGGCTGACAGGAGGAACAGGAGAACTTGGACACTAAGGAAGATTGGAGCACTGGGGAATTGTACAGTCCTTGGGTTGCACTTTGGCTGTCCTTTTTCATCAGTATCTTATGGCAATGAGTAGATTGTATTATTGAGGCCACACCAGTTCGGTGGCAGTTTCTGGAGCAGCAGGGATACTGGGGCAGATTCCACTCTGTGCTGCTACAAGACACTGACTGTTTTAGGGGAAGAGGTGATCTCATAACTGGTGTTTCTGTGAATTTTATAAATCTCAGCCCAGTCCTGGGCAATGTGTGCGCCAGCAGTTCTGCAGAGTAGAGAGTCTTGCATTCAGTCCCGCCAAAGTCTCTGTGGGGACAGAGCTGGGTGAATACTGCCAACCAGGCTTCCTTGCTGGGAATGAAAGAATTCACTTAGCATTTTGCTGTCCAGGAACAATCATGAGGTTTAATTTCACTAATGCAAATGCTAACAGAGAGTGTCCTTTCACCTTGCATATGTGAACCCTTCTGGCAAACAAATTCAGGTTGGCTTTCTATGGGCATTTGGATGAGCAAGTAGATGAATGACTTTAAATTAGAGAACATCACGGTCTGTGGCTGTTATGTGAAAACAAAGGGGCAAAGTTGAGCAACTCTGTTCACAGTGATTGTGCTTCTCTGCACTCTCAAGAACGGTCAGCTCAAATCTGAGGAGGAAGGAGGGTGTGGGTGGGGGAAATTTAGTCCAACTGAGATACACTGGGATGGCTCCGTCTTGCAAGCTGAAGAGGAAAAGAAACCCATCTGCAAAAGGAGAGGCTGTAAGTAGTGGATGATCAGCAAAATGTGTATGAGTGGGGGGGAGTAGAGGGGAGAAATCCCCATATCCTCCACCTTGTTCTCCTGTACTGAAACAATGCCACTAAGAGCTGCACTGTGTCTTGGTCTTATATTGTTAGCCATCTGACTTGCATTCAGAAACTCTCCACTAGATCTTCTTGTATAGGGGAGTGTGAGCAAATCCATTGATAATGTTTGTTTTTATTTTTGTGTTTTGTTTTATCTGTTTTTAATACAGCCTTAGTTCGTGGCCTGTCTTTTGTGATTGGAAAGAGGAGTTACTGTAGCAGGGTGGGTCGGTTGGCCGGCACACACGTGATCATGTGCTTCCCTCTTCTCTCTGTCTAATGAGACACGCTTGCCCGATCTCCCAGAACAGAGACTTTGAACAATTCGTTGTTTATATGATGTATTTATTTTTACTTGTGTTTCATGTCTTTTTTTTAAAAAAAAAAGTAATAATAATAAATTGTAAGTTGGTATAACTGCCAATTGGTTCTCTCTCAATTTTTTTGGTAAAATAAACTTCAAAATTAAAAAAACAAATGATGACTTTTGTCTGAAATGGCTTTGGTTTTCATTTGCATGTTGACGAACTACTGCACACCTGTGTTAACAGAGCCGGGGCTGTGAAGAGGTTTAGGGAATTTGATCTGGAGTTAGAGAAAACTTAATGCATTTAGGTGTCAGGTCTCCAATTCAGCAAGGCAGGGAGGTTTGTGCTTTAGCACCTGTTGGACTCAGTGGGGCTTTACTTCAAGAACGTGCTTTGCTGAATTGGGGCCTTGGTAAATGTCACTTTGATAAATAAGTGTAAACTGATCTTTCTCAAGGTATGCACAGTTCCAACAGAATGATGCCCTTCTTTTCAGCAAATATTTAATGTTCTCAGTACTAAAATGCCATTATTTAATACAAGTGGAGATAATATTTACTGCAAAGGATTTATTCCTATTTACTCTAGTGAAGAAGCTGGAGATGACCTGCAGCTTCCAGAAACAAGGAAACGGTGAACATTTATGATGTACCAATCTTGTCTATTTAAAAAACAAACCAAAAAGGGTAAATTGATCTTCAGAGTATGTGGTAGTTTGTGCATTGTTAATGTGAGTTAGTGATGCTCTTAGGTACTTGTTCCCAGCATGAGGGCAGGGAAAATCAGAGTGAAGCTGCAGAGAAGGGAATCCAGCATAGATCAGTTCTGTACCAGCATCCCAACAACCTTCGTTTCTCCAAGCCCTCTTAACTTATTTAAATGGTCAGCTATACATCACGTTTCCTCCCCACACTCAGTATGTCCTTCCTCCGCTCATCACCTCTGCGAAGACCATTAGCAAACTCAAGGTCCTTTCCATGAAGGAACCTTTCTCCATTTTTCCTTTAGGGTTCAGATTAAAATCTTGTGCCTGACGCTTCACACCAGCCTGTGTAATTCTCTTCATGCTTTCCAACTCAAGCCTCCACAATGCCACCTCCATGTGGTTCTATGGTCACAAGATCCTAAACACCTATATCAGAAGAAGGAGGGACTTGAAAGGGGTAACTATTGTCTGATGGGGCTCTGAAAGGTTTTAAGGCCCAGAGCCTAGCCAACAAAGTTGCGTAAGTGGGTGTACCCAGTCTTCTGTACCCAAAAACTCTCCCTCCTGGGATGTGACCAGCTGTGACCTGTTCCCACTTCTGTACCACGCTGAAGGTTTTAATATCCGTTTGTCAGAAAGGCAGCCACTAGTCCTGGGACCTGTCGTCTGCCTGTAGTGCATAATGGCCAGTCCTGTGGCCTCCCTATGTCTCTGCCACTGCCTCCATAACAATGAATGTCAGACACAAGAGCCCTATGGGTATGTCCTTTAGTCCCTGATTTATTGCTTCTCTGGAGCCCAAGACTAACTTCTGCCTTTTGAGGTCACAGCATTGATGCTGAGATCTCCATTTGAGCGAGAGCACTGCAACCTGGCAGAGTCTCCACTAGCAGATCTGAAAAGACCAGCTGTTAGGTGAAGGAGAGACTATAACCCGACAGATATTGCAGTGAGGGAGGCAGTAATTCTCTTTTGCCCTGAGCCACACCCAGAATCAGTATCAGAGCTGGATCTCAAATGCCAAACTCCCTGTAGTCTAACCGCTAGCCCATGCATCCCCCTCCCCATTGGACTTACAGCACTTGCCTGATGGGGCTGGAGGTTCTGCTTCCTGCCAAGGCCAAGGGAGAAAGGGTCTCGATTCTATGTAACCAAGGAGCTGGGGAGAACCAGGTGTTTCCATTATGTTTAATTTTCAGGGTTTCTTATTAATACTGAGGCATGATAAGAAAATGACAAAAACAATGCAGAAAATAAATATTCTGTGGTCTGTAACTCATTTCCCCACCATGTCAGCCTGCTAAGCAGACTGTTCACTCCAGGACCAGGCTACTTGTTCCCTCCTTGCATCCTTCTGGACTGCTGGGGTCGCGTGTGGGAGATGAGAATCTAGTCCATCCGCCCTGTCCACTGGCTCCCCTTTGGCTCCAAGAGGCGACAGAGGGCAGAGTCACGGCTGAGGTAGTAAAGGGTGAATCCTTGGGCCTGTGGGCAGGCAGAATGTGGCAGCATCTCAAAGCTGAGCTGGCCCCTATGAGCAAAGCTGTGCATTCAAAAGGGTTCCAGAGCTGTGGCTGGTTAATGGACATGGGCTCTGGACCCTGCCAGGAAGGTGGGTAAAGATCAGACTAGCCTCAACCCAGTGGTGGGTGGCTTCATGGGGTCAGGATGCCTCCGCACTCGGCTTTTCCTGCTTTCCAAGGGATGCTGGTGCCAGGCCTTTTGCCGTAGCCTTTCTTGGTGCTGCTGTGCGTGGCAGTAGGCATCTAGGCTGCTGCCTGGGGCTCCCAGGGCTCGCGGGTAGCCCTTGTAAAGCTGCAGGTCAGTGATGGGTACAAGGCTGCCTCTCTCCTTGGCATTCTTGCTCCATTTGGAGGACGCAACCTCCATGGCCTCGTGGCCAATGACACGAAGGCGGTACCACATGATGGGCCGGGAGAAGGCATGTTCCACTGCCTGGCATCGATAGACCCCGGCATCCTCTCTCGCCAGCTGCCGGATCAGGAGCCCTTGCTCCTGGATGGAGAAGTGGTCCCCGGTCCTCACCTGGGACAAAAACATCAGAGGGGGGCAAAAGCAGAGCACTTTGAGAAGCCACATGGGGGAGGTTGCCATGAAGCAGGGGCTGGGCTGGCAATGCGTGAATCAGGGATAGTGGTGCTGCTCTTGCCTGGATGGGGACTGGCCAGGTTGAATTGCCTGGGCAACAGGCTACAGTCCAGCATGGACAGGATCGCCCTGTCTGACCTCAGCTAAGAACCACAGTGGAGTGAGAAGCCAGGGTGGTGTATCCCTGCTTTACCAGCACACTTCACTTGCAGGAGCTGGGCCATACACCTCCCCATGTTCAACTTCTCCCTTCGCTCAGTACCTCATGCAGAGCTGCTTCCTGGCTACGCTGCAGGAACCATTGAACAGCTGTCTGGGGAGAGCGGGCCAGGCACTCGAGGAACGTTGTGTTGTTCTCTACCCCAAACACCAGCTTCTCCTCTGCTGCAGCAATCCCTGCAAAGGGGAGAGAACATGGGCATGTAGGAGAAGCATAGCCCTCCCTGGGACCTTCTACTCTGAGTCGCTTCACCCCTAAAATCAGCTCCAGTGCTCTTGCTGATCAGATCCCCTGGGACAGCCCTGACCCAGACTCACCTGCCTGTGACCCCCCCCCCCCCCCCCCGTGGAGCTGCAAAGCCCATGTTGCTTCAGAGAGAAATAGGGACTTTGGATTTATTTCTCACTAGAACAGGTGATTTGACCTCATCTTCCTCTACATGCTGTTCCCTGATGGTTGAATCTTAACTGCTTTGATTTGTTGTTACAGTGTGACCTGATCCTATGACTTACAGAAGGGAAGGAAATAAATGCAGGGTAGTGTAAGTTCTCCCATCTTAAAGCATCTGACAAAGTGGAATTTCGTCTCTTAAAAAACTAATGCAATAAAAGTTTTTAGCCTTTAAGTGCCACAGGCCTCCTTGTTTGTTTCCCTGTAAATTCCAGCTCTCTTGGCCTGGCATGTTAATGGAGCATGGGGCTGCCTGCATGCTGGGTCAAGAATGGGAGTGGTTTATGGAGACAAAGCTGGCCAGTCCAACTTACTCAGCTCTGCTCACTTGCTGATGACTGATCCCTTGACACATGGACTAAGCTGGGTTCAGTTCTGAAGGGAACGCTTGCCAGGGAAGCTTGGCCTGTGTTCTTCAAGATGATTGTACCAGTGTTTTGGGGGAGCAGGGGAAGATGCTACTGCACAGCCTGTAACGTAGGGTCTTATACTGAGGAATAATTGAAGTAACATACACAATAGCTCTGTTCTGTGGCTTTATTAGACCCAGAGCTAAACCTGAGAAACAGGTTTTCTGAACAACTAAAACAACCCCTCCATCTATCACTATGGCAATGGAAATCACCTAAGGTAACCCAAAACACCACATATGCTGCCCCCTCTACTGAAAATGCCGTCCCCCTCCTCTGGAAAAAACACCCCCCACCCTCATGAAAAGAGTAAACACGAAACTGAGAGATGAGGGTAGACTGCCCTATCTTTGGATGAATCCCTGGGGAATTATTCTGCCCTGTGAAGAGGGGTTCACCCCTAATTAAAGATCCAGGTGAGTAGGAAGTTGTCTCGTTCTAGGTGGATTACACTGAATTTCTGGTGCGCTCCCAGTGAAAGGTGGTTGTGTGACCACAGATATCAGAAAAGTAGCTGGAGCCCGAGACGATGTTGTGTCTAGCTGGACAGGGGAGGAGACTGAAGGTTTTGGAGAGGTGGCTGGAGCAGGAGACACGTGAACAGCTAACTCGTTACTTGACATATCTCCTGTAAGGGTGAGGTCAGGTAGGTCAGACAGATGTATCCTCGGGACAGGTAGGACCGGGCAGCATCCAATCTATATGCTGCCACCAAGCATGGCCATTTGCATCTGAACAGAGTAAGAAACAGTTCCTGTCTGGGTGATGACTGCAGCTGGGACCCATTTAGCTCCTGAAGCAGTTTCAAGCTAGGACAGGCTGACTGAGACTGAAGATTCAGTCCTTCACTCATGAGGCACATCTGATGGCTTGATTCTGTTGTTGGCATTGTACAATTTGTCACATTCCTCGTGGTTTCAAAAAATCAAAGCAAGTATGCAACAGTCGTCCGATCATAAGGAAAGCTGGGGACACTTTAGGTGTAACCTGTGGAGTGTTTCTGTAGGATATGTTGTCCAGATGCTTCAGAAGAGAAAAACATTCCCTCACAGATTTTAGAACTTGTTTCATAGTCTGCACAAACTTTTCAACTAGTCCATTGGTGGAAGGATGATACAGAGCTGACTTGATGTGATATATTCCATTTCCCTTCATAAAACTTCCAAAATCCTGAGAAATGAACTCTGGTCTGTTGTCACTCACCAGCTGTTCTGGGAGACCCAAATGGCTAAAGAAGTTGCATAGGTTCTGGATAGTGCGCTCAGTAGTAGTGGTCTGAGACGTCTAGCCATTTAGAATGGTCATCAACAATAATAAAAACATGCGTCCATTGAATGGACCAGAAAAATCAACACGAATACACTGCCATGGCCTTTTGGGCCAGTCCCATAGGTGAAGAGGTGCCAACTGAGGTGTGTTTCTGACACTCTGACATGAAATACAATGCCTTGCCATGTCTTCAATGGCCTTGTCCAAGCCCAGCCACAAGAGCGAGCTTTGTGTGATTTCTTTCATGCACAGTATGCCACAGTGACTTGAATGGAGCTGTTCCAACAAATGTGGTCTCAGTGATGGTGGGCAGAACTGTAACTACGGTGGGGTCAGCAGGGCTTTGCTCCAGGTACACCAAAGCAGCTCCATTGAGATGCTCCATTAAAGGGTGCATGCTGCACTGCTTGCCCCAGGCGCCAGCTATTGAAAGGGGCATGTTCCAATTGGAACACGCTCCAGGCGCAGCATTCTTTAGTTATGGCTCTGATGCTGGGATAACAACACACATACCCCACAACAAATACCCAACTGCACTGATAACTCCATCCTCCTAGGCACATGGGGAAGGTGGTCAGGTGAGACCTCAGAGTCCTGAAAGGATGTTCCATTCATTACTAGGTTCATATCTTGAAACAGTACTAAGTCAATCCGTGTTGCTCTCTTTACCTGAGTTGCAATGACAAGTGTGTTTTCCACCTGTTCAAAGTAAAAGATTACTTCCTGGCCTATATCTCGACAGGATACTGGTAAGGACAGCCCTGAAAGACCAACTGAGTTGCAATGCAAAGAAAATTTCCTATACTTGATCTCATACATGTATCCAGAAAGCATTAATGCCCATCATTGCATATGACAAGCAGCCAGTGGCAGAATGCCTGTGTATGGGCCCTTCTCCATGCTGGGCACAAACAGCCCACACTATGAAGTACATGCTGTCTGAGAGCAAGGGAGTGCCGTGGGACTGATTCTCACCTGCTGTGGTGTCCTGGCACTGACTCACTGGGTCAGCCTTCAGCACATCCTGGCAGCGTGCTCGCCTGTGTGGATAGGATGAGACAACCCCCTGGTTAGCTGATTTCTGCAGAGGTGCAGTAAATGGAGAAGTATGGGTGGGGGCTGGTTGGGGCTCAGGCCTAGAATAGCAAGGGGATTTCAGTGGCAGAGTGAGGTAGGTAGGAAGCTGGGGCTGGAATAGCAGGGGACTGTGGGCCAAGATGGGGAAGCAGTGACAGAGAGTGTGAAAGGCCCAGGGGCTGCTGTGGTTTTGTAAGGTTGACAAGTGCAATGTCTGGGGCAAGGCTCCAGCCTGAAGTAGCTGTAACCAGCCCAGAATTTCCCTATCCACCCCTCCATTCAAACAGCAATGTTGGGCACTGGAAGGGCAACAGCAGGGCCCAAGACTCAGTCAATGGAGCATGAAGCAGGGCTGGGCTCACCTCTTCTCAGTCAGCCGCTGGGGGCTGCAGCCCTTGCCATCCCAGGTGCAATAGGGGTCCCTGGCCAGGCAGCAGTCAGCACAGTCTTGGCCATAGAGTTCACAGCGGTGCAGGGAAAGCTGGACCAGCCCGTAGGTGCTGCTCACAAAAAGCTCCTGCTGCTCATGGAACAGGAACAGATCAGCACCTGGTGTCCCACCCAGGAAAGCCACACACAACAGAACAGCCCAGCGCTTAGTGCCCCACCCAGGACAGCTTCAGCCAGTGCAGGGTCTGGGCACCTAACTTGAATGGGGGCGGGGCCTGACACACACCCTCAGGCAATGCCATGCCTGACACCATGTAAAGGGGTCTCTGAAACTGGGCAGCACCCTGCCTGGTGCCTTGGAGCAGGGATCCTGCCCCACCCTGATGTCGCATGTGACACTGAGGGGCATGTGGCTTCTGTACAGAGCCTAGGTGTGTGCGCAGCTTTGTCTTGAACCGGGTGTACAGCTCCTGCCTGAGTCCCAGCGGTGCAGGGCTTTGCATGGGAACTTACTCTCTTGGGTGAGAACTGCATGTCCAGGATGGGCGATGCCACCTATGGAGAAAGGATGGCACTGGTGTTTGGGTGGACCAGCTAAGTTCAGCCACTGCACCAGCACTGGCTCCCCCTCCTCCCCACCCCCTTTTGCTAATACCCCTTCTTCCTACTGTCCAAATGCACAGCCCCAACACCAGTCTAGGAAAGAACTACATGCAGCAAGAGATGGACAGGGAAGATGGATTCAACACCTTGCTTTAACCAGCCTTCACATAGCCCATGTCCCAGGGGCCTCTCTGTGCAAATGGGATAACAGCCGTGGCCCAGCGCTGACAACCCAGGTCAAGGCTTTGAGCTGCAAAATGGGGGGATCAAACTGTGGATGCCATGCCTGTATCATTCCCACCCTTTGCAGTGCTGGCTAGGGAACAGGCTCCCTGTGCCCCAGGGCGGACTAGCATGAAGGGAGGAGCAGCTCTTCGCCAAAGCAGCAGGAGAGGTTGTCTTGACTGGGCAGCTAGCACCCCCCCCCCGAGATGACAATGCACTGTTGTAGCCACTTTCAGTGGGCCCACACATTTGACATACTGCAGCTGAAGAATCAGATCCCACAAAAGCCAGTCGAGCCCTTCATGGCAACCTGAGAATACAAAGAGCCAAGGGGGACAGGCCTCCCCATGGTACCTGAGCGACAGTGATTTCCTCCAGGCTGATCTCACTGTTCTGGCTTCTCCCGCCAGCAAGCCCCACTTTCAGCACTTTGCCTTCATCTGAGGAATCAACAAGGGGAGCTTTTAATGCTGCAGGAGGTCAGGGCCCTGTGATGATGAGAGGGCAGTAGCAAATAGACCCAGTTGGAGGAAAGAAGAGGACCTGAAGGTGGCAGAAGCATCACTTCCACAGGCCAGGAGTTAATGTGGGACCCTCAGTGGGGGACAATTCACCACCCTGGGCCTCCTTGCTGCAGCCCTTTCCTGTGGCACATGGGATGATGGGGGGGGCCCTTGGTCTGGGAGCTGGATGGCCCACTTGGCCCAAGTTGGGGGTTGAAGATGCACATAACCCCCTAGCTGTGGCCCAAGTGCTGGGCAGGGTTCCTTGGACACAGCAGGGCATGCTCTCACTGGACTAAGGTGGAGTGGCAGTGGGGCTGGGGAGGAGCACAGGCATAGTCAGTTGAAAGCACAGACTGTGGAAGAGCCAAGCCTCTTCGGTACTCCCCCACCCCCAGGGTTCAGCAGCATTTCAACTCTAGTTAAGCTTGAGTTTCTGTGGCCATATGGGAAAAGTGCCCCAGCAACATGGCCCATTGTGTTATCTAGGTGCCAGGGCTGGGCCAGGACAGCAATGTGCTTTAGGTACCCAGGCATGGGCTGCTTGTCCACCTGCTAGGTGGGGCCAGCCCAGCATTGTAAGCCCAGCTGAGAGACCCACCCACCCATCCAAATGATGCCACTGCCCAAACTGCCCCATTGGTAAACCTTGAGTGAGGCAGAAATGAGATGCTGCCCCAAAGGGCGTCAATGTGCAGATGAGTAGAGTCAGTGGTGGAGCCTGGGGACTAACCTGTAGGCACATGCTCTGCCTAGGATCAGGGCCTCAGGCTCTGGAAGTGACTGTGGTATGTCTAGAAGGGAAGGGGTTAAAAGCTGCTCCCTTCCTCCACCCTCTCCTCCACTCTTGAAGTCATCAAAGTTTCTTAAGGTGCCCTTGGAAAGGGGTCAAAAAACTGTGTCTGAGCCAGTGACCCCCATTTCCCTCATTTAAGTTGTTAGTTGCAGAGCCAAATGTGAGCCATGCAGACTGGAGGAGTCCACAAAGGCCAAGTGCCCTTAGCAGTGACCACCAGCTGCACCTGTTGGTGGAATGGGACAGGGCTACGTAGGCAGCAGCATGCTCCCACCAGCAAGACCAGATAATCCTTTATCATCTCCCAGATGCCAATGGCCTTACAGCTCTATGCACGGCACTGCTCAAATGCAGCCAGTCCTGGAGCAGAAGGGCAGCAACCAACTGGTATGCAGCACAACAGAGAAGTGGTTGGCCTTGCCAAGAAATCTAATATCCAGGCAGGCCCCTAGATTTCAAGATTTTGTCTCAAAGACTCACCGATGAGCTGTGTGTTGCATAATTTCTCTTGCTTGCAAAGGTACAGGGCTGAGTTGACAATGCAAGGGTTTGAACTACAGGCTGTTGCATTATTGGCTCTGACTTCATGACAAGCCCATTGGTGTTTGCCAGTAACAGTTCACAACATCACCACCTCCCATGGCATTGCGGTGGGTTTGGGCTGGGGCAGTAGGACCTGGTGGGATGTTTTCATTGTAGCCATAGAAGTGGGATGTGAGGACAGAGAAGAGCATCACAGACTCCATATGCCTGATGCCATCTCAAGATGCTCAAAATCCAAACCGAGCCGGGGGAAACGGTCTAGAGGGAGGCACTGCAGCTATGGGTTCTGGAAGGCAGTGGCTACAGAGAGGGTGTGCCATGAAGAACTTTCCATCTGTGTTTTCATCCAGCATACCACTGACCTGCCTAGGAGCTCAAGGCAGGCCCCAGGAGGTGCATGGGGTGTCCTCTAATGGCCACTGTGCAGAGATGATAACACACCTACTCTGACTGGTTCCCTTGTGCTTTTGGAACAGAAGGCTTCTATTATCTGTGTGCATACAGAAGTCATGCTAGGCCTGAAAAGGCCAAGCCATCTTTGTAAAATACATGACCTAAATCTAACCTTTGGTGACATCTTATAGGTAA
This sequence comes from Podocnemis expansa, assembly GCA_007922195.1. Taxonomy (NCBI): domain Eukaryota; kingdom Metazoa; phylum Chordata; order Testudines; family Podocnemididae; genus Podocnemis; species Podocnemis expansa. The sequence continues at coordinate 3,987,327 of ML681978.1, forward strand.
ATACAATGGTACTATTACAAGTAGGCTAGGGCTTTGATATGCATTTTTATCACTAGTGGTTTCTTGATGATGTTTACATGTATCCTGTTAGAGGTTAGCAAGGTAAATGAAGTGCTTCCCTATCTGTTACCATTGTTCTTTTGGAAGGGGTCAAGGGAACATTAACATGTAAACTGTCTGTTAATGGTGCTAATGCAGTTAATTACCTGGGGTGCCCAGGAGGTGAAGGTTTTCCTTCAAAGGACAATATGTATTGCTATGCTCCACTTAAGAAAGTACCTGGGAACTGTCATCAAAGTCCACATGAAGAACTGACCTGCAAATGCCCACCTTGCTAGCTACAACTATAAAAGGACATTGGGAACAGAATTCCTTTATCTCACATCTGTCCAAGCTTCTCAGAGAAAGTTTGGGCCGCAAGACTGAGATCCCAGCCAACATTGGCCTGGAAACTGCCCTGCTAATTCTCATAGGGGAGAATTAGAACAAACTCTACGCTTGGATTATTTGGCCTCTATTCCTATAAACTGGATTACTAACAACTGAAGCTGTGAAACAAGGACTTATTTTTTTTGTACTCAAAATCATTTGTATGTATGTGATTCACTTTGACCGTATAACATCTCTCATTTTGTTTCTTTTCTTCTTATATTAAACTTTTAGTTGTAGTTACTAAAGGATTGGCTGGCAGTGTGGTATTTTGGGTAAGATTCAAGGCTATATTGTTCTGCATAATGTGGCTGACCCTTTGGGGTCAGAAGAACCTATTTCTTAACAGACCTAGTGGCTGTACTGGGGACCAGTGACTGGAATGCAGTAAAGGGAGCTGGCTATGCTATATGGTGGCTTCTTTATATCCATTGTGGGGGATCGGAACCATTGTTTGTGACTGGTTGGGGGACTTTATCTCCAGGTAACCCACCAGTGCTGGGAGAATCTGCTCTAGTTTTTGCAGCTTGCCCTGATCTTTGCACATTCAGGTGGTTATCCCAGGTTATCTGCAGTGCAGAGTTAGCTCTCTGGGGCAAGTGTGGGCAGGTTTGTTCGTCTACACAGACCTGGCCCTGCAAGATTTAGAGTGAGCCGGCTGCTCAGGCTGAGTCCCACAGACCAGCAGAGAGAGAGAACAGAACCCTGCTAGGTGGGGCTGACCGATGATCTTTCACCAGTGCCAGCTGGAAGCACTCTCAGCCAGATGGCATGCAAGACATGGGACATGCAGAGCTGGCAGTAAAAATCACAGAGTCTCTACCTGTTCCAAGGAAGAGAAGGTCGTAGTGGCCAGCCTCTGTTTCCACTCTGTCCACCAGAAGCTGCCGGAGCCGATAGGGCACGTTGACCCTCACCAGGATGGGCTTCCGACCCAGCGGATACACAGAGCCCCACATCAGCTGGTGGCTGCGCATGAAACTTATCATGTCATCAGGGAAGTCCTTGGTGGAGTGGAGAAGAGGGTCGTACGTTTCGCTGGGGCACTGGGGAATGAGATGGAAACCCAGACAGCCTTTAAAGCCTGGAGTTCCTTCCCCCAGCGGTCACTGGCCTCTCAGCCACCCCCTGTCACACACTCACCGTCCCTGGGCGCGGGTAGGGGGTCCGGCCCTTGTACTCCACCCAGCGGTAGTCAGATCCCTCCTTGTGTGCAAACGGCCCATTGAAAGCAGCTCGCACAGCAGCCATGGAGTAGATGCACACAGCTGAGCCATTGAAGATCCCGCTGCCAGACAGGAGAGAGGATGGCTTGAGCACACTTGAATTGGGCTCCAATGCTGTAGCCATGGGCACTGATGCAAGACCCTGAGTCTGCACAAAGCTGCTGTGGTTAGCTAGCCTGGGGCTCAGACAGGGCAGCCCACTCCTGAGCTTTGCCCTGCGCTCCGCCAGCTCGCATCTGCTCTCACTGACCTGGCGACTGTGAAGAGGCCAAAGATGAGAGGGCTCTGTGGGTCCCGGGTATGGAGGAGGAAGATGTCTTCTGCAATGACAGCAGGTGAGGAGTCCTTAGCGCACACTCTCCAGGCCAGGGGAGCCAGGAATTTTCATCATGGGCCCTTCGACCCCTCCCCTTTGTCACCCAATGACTTTCCAGCTGTGCCCCACCTGCTCTTCAGTCAGCAGCCAGGGCTGCTGTGGTCAGGCAAGGTGCTTTGTATCCCTGCTACAGCTGGATGGGATGGACTCAGCTGTGGGCAGCCCTAGCAGGGACTGCACCCTACTCACCCAGCTGGTCAAAGTGCGTCTCACCGGCCTGGGGCTCTGGGATGGAGCAGACCAGCCGGGCCTTAAGAAACGTGCTCCAGCGATTGATCAGGCTGCGCTTCCCACCAACGTCATTCTGTTGGCCACAAAGCCACTATTCAGAAGAGTCTTGTCATGCCCCGCCCTCTTGCTCCCTCCCATGTTAGGCCCAGGCTATGGCCCCTTCCAGCCCTGTCAGACTCTACACGCCCACAGCTCAAGAGTGCAGAGGGGTTGATGGGCATTTGCACCAACTTCTCCAGCCCAGAGGCTTAGCTTCTCAAAGCAAAGAAGGGAACATGACTTGCTGGATCACGCTACTACCATCTCCCTCCCCAAATGCCAGTGCTGGGGCTTTGCCATGATGGAAGGGAACAAGCCCTTGTTTCTCAGTAGAACAGTACCATTTTACAGTGTCTGCCCCTCCCCTGTCGCCTGATGGCTCTCTGTAGCCATGTTCTAGAATGGGGTAGCTGACCTTGCAGACACGTGCCACCCGGGCATGGATGCGTCGTCTCTCCCACTGACCAGCTTCCACAGCCGTCTCTCGCAGGAAGACATATATTTTGTCATCATCAGCATTGTAGGTGTCGGGAATCATGTAGGCACCAATGAACACAGGCTCTGTGAGCAAGGAAAAGCAGGCAGACAATGGCATCATATTGACAAGCTGATCTATGGCAATGCCCCTTTTTCCTCTGCTCTGCAGTTGGGCTGTGGTCAGGTTTGGGGTCCAGAGGGGAGGTGTGAGGGCAGCACATGCAGAGAAGGAACTGTCCCAACCCCATGGAACTCACACTTCACCCAAGCCATGAAATGAGGATGTGCTCCTGTGCTTTTAAGAGCAGATCAGCGAGTTGAGCTGGTGATCTTTACTTCTATGGTGACAACCATGTCACCCCCATTGCTTCCCTTAAGCAGCTATGAATCCAAATCACATCAAGGCTGAGTCTTGCTGGACTTGGACAGTGAATTACGGAGCAATGAGCCAGCCGCAAAAGTTTGGGCTCAATGGCATCTGGATCTAAAATTCCCCACTGGGCTTTGTACCTGCAGTTCTGATCCAGACACACCTAACCTTTACTAAAGTGAACTGAAATGCTGGGGAGGGGAGCATGGGAACATGGTTCGCTTCCCACCTCGTTCATGTTTGTTCTCTTGGGGCAAGATCCTTATGCATGCAGAGTCACTGATTGTATTGAGACTAGTACCTTGGGTTTCAACAAGAAACCACAGGGGTTTGAACCAAACACTACTGAAAGAATCTCATCTTTGTATTTGTCCTGACCCATGGGGCTGGCATTCAGGTGCTAATCACTCAGATCATCCCATTTGCTATCCCGATGAGATTATTGTGGCCCAAGGCATCAATCCAAAAGGCTTCACGGGTTTTTATAGTCTCACAATACTCTCCCTAGCCAATGTAGGTATGATGGCTGCCATCCATGGCTCTAGGGCCAATGAATGCCCTGAGCTCCTTCCACTCGAGTTAACTCCTCAGTTGCGTCTGCAGCTGATTTACCCCCTCCATGGATGAGGCAGAGGGCCCCTGAAGCAAATCTGCAGAGCAGTGGGTTACAAAAGCCCTTATCATCTTGGGATGGTTTCCCACAGGACCTTCCACCTGCAGGGCCTGGAGATTTAAAGTACGACCAGGAAAAGCTGAGCAGAGTTACTCACCAAAGGAGCATGTACCCTATGCCTAGTCTGAGCCTTCAGGCCCGGGCTTGGGGTTCTCACATCCTACCCTAGCTCTTTCCTTTTCCATTTTAAACTGACCTACCTGGGGGCATCACCTGGCCTTTCTCCCCTCTCCCTGCAGTTCACGAGGGCTAAGGCTGGCAGGGGATAGCAGAGGGCAGGATTGTTTGAAGTGCTCAAACAGGGGCCTGCAACACTAGTGGAACATGAGGGGGGCTGAACCAGTAGTGAGAGAAAAATCAAGCTTCTGCTTGCCTACAGCAAAAGTGTGAGAAATGCAGTGTCTACATCTCTCTCCCTTTCCCCTAACAGCATTAGGCTGGCAGGCACCCAGCCCCATTACTGGGATGGACCACTAGCACCCTCCCATCATACCTTTTAGCCAGTGATCTTGGTTCTGTTCCGTGCGGATGTAGTTCTGGTCAGCCCTATGAACCTGGGTACGGAAGAAGGCGGCACTGCTGCCCATGAAGTCACTGGAGGTGCCTGAATACAGCTCCCCGTCTTGAGTTCAGAGAGGCAAGACCCAGTTAGTAGAGCCACAGGCTATGGTGAAGTGAACAGCTAGCCTCTCCCTCAGTCCCACACCATTTGAAAGGGGAGGCGCAGTCAATATTCAGTGGGGGGGGGGGAGCGCACCATGTCATGTGTCCGCCTCACCCGAAGGATATTAGCTCTTTAAAGAAGTAAAACTGCAGGTAAAGTTTTTCCAGTGGCCTAAGAAGGGCAAGTGGATGGGATGGGTTCTGAGTTATTACAAAGAATTCTTTCTTGAGCGAGTGGCTGGTGAGACTTGCTCACATGCTCAGTTTTAACTGATTGCCATATCTGGGGTCAGGAAGGAATTTTTCCACAGGGTAGATTGGCTAGAGCTCTGGGGGTTTTTCACCTTCCTCCGTAGTATGGGGCATGGCTCATTTGCTGGTGGATTCTTTGTATCTTAAAGTCTTCAAATCATGATTTGAAGACCTCAGTAACCCAGTCATAGGTTAGAGGTTTATTGCAGGAGTGGGTGAGTGAGGTTCTGTGGCCTGCATTGTGCAGGTCAGAACAGATGATCATATTGATCCCTTCTGACCTTAGAGTCTATGAGTCTAGCTGACTGTGACAAGGTCAGCAAGGAGATTTCCTCGAATACAAACTGGATTCCCAGCCACTGAAAGAGGCTGGATGTAAGTGTCCCCTCGCTTGACCTCCCTCCGAGATGCTCAGCAGCCAGTCTTACAAGCAGGCATGTTTGGTGCAGGTTTGCCTTTTATCTCTATGAGTGCTGCAAGAACTGAAGGCAGTACATGTAAGGCAGATCCTGAATCCCAGCACTTGGAGGGTTCGCCTACATGCCGTTGGGAGGATAATTTCCAACACACATAGATGCAGACATGCCAGCCAGCTCTGAGCAAGTTAGGGTGCTAAAAGCCATGGTGTGGCCCCACAGCAGAAGCAGCATTTTAGTTTGGTTGCCGGATTTGGGTCCCATGTGAGACCCTAGGTACGTATATGTATTTAGTTAAGCACTGGAATAAGTTGCTGTGGGAGGTTGTGGAACCACTGGAGATTTTTAGGAGCAAATGAGACAAACACCTGTCAGGGATGGTCTAGATCAGGGGTCTCAAACTCGAGTCCCATGGGCCACATATGGCCCCTAAAGTTATTTCTTGTGGATTGCAATGACACTATCACTATCAATATTTGCAATATCATTCTATGAAAAGGTTTCTGTGGTGCAGCCCTTGGGCTACCATACTAGTCCTCATGCATGATGTGGCCCTTGGGCTAACATATAACTCCTCATGCAGCCCTCATTGTGATTTGAGTTTGAGACCCCTGGTCTAGATAGTACTTGGTTCTACCAGAAGTGCAGGGGACAGGCCAAGAAGACCTTGTGAGGTCCCTTCCAATCCTGTGATTCTAAGATGTACAGAGTGAGGGCTAAAACTTCTCTGGTGTTAAAACTAGAGTGAACACATAACAGGATCCAACGCCTCAGCACTAGCTAAATATGGGGCCCATGAAACCAATTTTCTTCACCACTCAGCAAGGAACACTCATTTCCTTAACAAGCACACGGGGCCAGGACCTCATGTCCTTACAGCCCTTCAGAGCCAAGGCTGGCAGTCTTGGCCTCTGCTGTAGGTCCGTTCTGATGTCCAGCTTCTCACAGGCCAGGGCAGCCCTTCACTCAGAGCAGCTCCAGCCCCAGATCAGCTATGCTGGTGAAGACTCCCAGCCCAAGGCCTGGCAGCATCCATCCTGCGGTGACAGGCTGTGCAGCCAGTCACTGGTCTCCTGGTCCCTGACAGCGCTAACTCAGTCTGGGCCTTTCATGCCTGCAGGGACGTGTGGCTAAGTGAAAGGGAAACGGCAATGCAGTCATCACTCTGGCAGAAACTATGGCTGCACAAGAGATGTGCCCCTCAGAAGTCAGCAGCAGGGGATGGAGCCAACTGTGTAACGCTACTTCATTTCTAATGTCCCCATTACTGTGGTTTCTAAGTTCCCCCTCCTGCCCCCCTCAGCTTCTTACCTAGGAGTAGTGCGGTGAAAGGTTCGTGGGGGCTATATGGACATTTGCCTCTCCCAGATTCCATAGAGTGGGCCACCAGCTGTAGAGAGGAGCCCCCTGGCACCTGTGGGAGTGAAAGGACAGATTTCAGGCCAGACAGAAGCTGGGAACGAATGGACCTTTGCAGTTTGGGGGAGCCCTGGCAGACATCTGAGTCTATGTCATGCCAGATGCCTGCCTGTAAGCCACGTTGGGCTGGCCATCCTGGCCACTGCCAACTCAGCAGAACTAAGTACGTGGTGGATGGCTGCACGAAGGCAGGGCAGATGCAATCTCTACTCTGGAAGAGCTCACAATATAGGGAAGGCCTTGGAAGTGCAACCAGGGGGGAAGCTGCTGGGCATCAACCCACATAGGCCATGTCAGCTCATCTGGTGAGAGACCAAGGACCCTTGATCTGGGAAAAGCTGTTCTCTAGGGAGAACTGACTGGGTGAGGGGGTGTGTGCCCCTAGGGTCCTCTTCAGGAATGGGCCTGGATCCCTCCTACTGCTGGGAGAGAATGAGTGAGCTCCTGAGCTCCTTCATGCCAACTGCACCACAGACGTGTCCTACCAGCTGCCTTGCACTATGAGCAGAGCCACCAGCGAGGAGATGGAGTACCACCCCATGTGATTTCATGTGCCCCACCCAGTGTCCATAGAGAGAAGAGTGGGTATCGAGGGGTCCCTTTTGCCCCTTGTGGAGCCCAGAGGGATGAGGGCATGCCCTAGAGTCCTCTGACTGCCCTTGATTATGGCAAAATCCACCCACCAGACCTGTCTTACCTGTGCCCTGGCTCCAAGCTGGACAAATGCGCAGATGGGCTGGTAGGACCCAGTCCCACAGGCAAACACATGGCTCCTGTTGAAAGGCTGGAGAAGCCGGATGAAATTGGCACACTCTGTCTGCTCGGGAGAAAAGGTTCCTTCAAAGGTCAGCACCCATCATCCAGATCCTGCCCTTTTAGGTCCTGGCTTTACCTCTTCTAACACTTATCCCCAGCATGTCTCTACCCCAGGCCATGGGAATGTCCTGGCATTATTTGCTCTGTAGTTGCTGATCCCCAGGGGGAAAGCGATGCTTGCCTAACTGCTAGCAAGAATGATGAGGCCAGGGGAAAACAAAAGCTGTATTCTTGCTTTCCCCTTCATTAGAGGCTAGGATAGGTGAAGGGCACCAGACTGGCAGCCTGCACTCCCACTGGATACAGATCAGTGAGGCCCCAGCTCCCAGCTAGCTGGACTCACATGCCAAGCAGATTCCCACCTGGGCTGTGGCTCACTTTGCTTCTAACAAGGATAAAAGAGGCTTGCTCTGCTTTACCTCTCTGCTCTTCCCAGCCAGCCTGCAGCGCTCCACCTGCTCCGGGGGGGCAGGCCAGAAAACCTGCAAGAGAAATGATCGTCGAGGACTTGTTATTGCAACTCACTCTCTCCTCTTTCTGTGCCCACTGGGCAGGGCAGAGGGGGCTGGAGCTGGTCCCCAAGAGGGTGCCAAACTCCCTTGCTGCTTCCCTGAAAAGTGTGCTAAGGATGGATAGATTCACTGTTCAGCCAAGGGCCCAAACAGAGCTGCTAAGCAGAGGAGAAGAAAAATTGCTCCAGGCCTGTGCCACCATGTTCCCTAGATCTCATGCTTACTAGTAGTCACTAGGCCACATGTCAGTGTATTTCATTGTGGTTCCCATGCCGTGGGGTCAAATCCAGAGCCAGGTTCCCGAGTCAGGCTCAGTCTTTCTGTGGGTGATGTTCAAGTCTGTACCTATTAACCCCCCAATGCTGCACATCATGGGCCCCGTTGGCATGTACAACAGCAGCCCATCTAGCCGGGGAGCTGCACCACAGAGCAGAGCACGCAAGTGAATGCCACCAGGAGGTGGCCCAGACTGAGGCCACATGTGGTCTCAAGTGCAGCTCCCAGCTGTAGGAGCCCCTCCCTCAATGGCTGTGCCCTGCTAGCAAACAGAGCTACATGCCAGCCTCCCCAGACTCCTGGGAAGGAGAAGCCACACAGCTCAGGAGAGTGTCGCAGGCCCCATCCCACCCTCCACACTGACCTTCTGAGGCTCTTTGCCAGGACTGTCCAGATGCAGCAGGAAGATGTGATTTTTGGCTCCCACCATCAGCCATCCCCTGGCCTCGTCCACCAGGATTGACTGGAATGCCAGCCCCTCTCCTGAATCCAGCAACAGGCGTGAGCTGTTGGACCTCAGCAGGTCTGCAGAGTGGAGGGCAGGGAATGGAGAACAGTCGCCCCCAACACACACACACCCCCTCCCACCCACCCACCCCCAGGGGGAGCCTGACCCACAGTGCCCCAGGAGACAGTGAGCACTGCCCTGCCCCTATCCCCACACCCCCAGGGAAAGTCGTCTTTACCCCTGATCCCAGTCTTTGCCACCCATGGCCATGGGAAGGACTACACATGACACAAAAGTAGTCAGCATCTCCCTGCACTCGCAGTGGCTGCCCTGTCATCAACATGAGGGCGGGATGGCTCAGGCCCACCCTTGGCCAGTAGCTGGTGTGGCTCAGAGTCCTGACCTGGAGCTCCCTGTCAGAGAACAGCATGTCCCCAGGTCAGGGCAGCCAGCTGGCACTGTAGGCTGCAAGCAGCTGCTGCAGCTAGGGCTGGAGAGGGGACTCAAGCGTCACCGACCTTGCAGTTCAATGGCGCCCAGAAGAATGTTAATCCTGCCCTTGGGTCCCCAATTCTCCCCTCAGGCCCATTGGCCCTGGGGAGGAAGCAGGCTGAGTATGCAGCGCGGGGGCTCCTGGAGCCCTGGCTCAGTGGAATTTCTATATAAAGGATCTAAGTCATTCCCCTAGTGAAAACATCCTGGAAATGAAAGGCTGTGTAAAACCACAGCTGCTGCAGCTCACAAACCTGCTGGGTGGCTTCTGCTTGATTTACCAGGCTCTCATTTGTGGTGTTGCAGCACTTGTTTCCCTAGCTGAGCTGGGTCGTGCCTCTTGGGCCAAGTGGAGTGGCTACAGCTTCTGGGGAACAGCAACATCCTTCAGCCCTGGCCCAGACCAGCCTGTAGGAAGTGCCGGGAGCCCTGACAATGTGCGTGAGAGCAGCACAGAAACTGGAGTTGGCCAGGCTCTGGGAGATGACTTCCTGGCACCACCGTGGCACCCATCCACAGGGGCACAATCCAGCACTTAGTCCTTTCTGCTCTACTTTCAATGTGCCATGCCTGTCTAGGGAAATTTCCAAAGGGATAGCTGTGTTAGTCTAGTCCAGCAAAAAAACAAGTCCCGTCCCCCCCCATTCCATAGCCTAGTGCATCTTGCTGGTAAGACATTGCCTCTGCCTTTCTTCGCCTTTATTGTGTGCTAAGTACTCACAGCAGGGCACAAAGCCAGCCAGCCACTCCCTGCCTCAAGGAGCTTACAGTCTAAACTTCTACTCCTCCGCAGTCCATCCAGCACCATTCATCTGCCTCAGCTTCCCTGGCAGACATACCTTCAGGGTGCTGAGCCAGCTGGGAGTCGGCAGCTCCTCCCCTCCTCCTAAGGGAACAGAGATTAAGCCCTGGATTACCCCAATCAGAGACTGGCTTTAAGAGCCAGCATTAGCTCACAGGCCAAACCCTGGAGGGCCAGATTCCCTGGAGCTACCTCAGCTCTCTGAAGTAGAGGAGCCAGCAAGAAGCCCCTGGGTATGACCCCCTAGGAGCAGACAAAAGAGTGCAAGCTTGTTGCTACACTGGAGGAAGAGCTAGCAGGTGAATCCCTTGGCGAAGGGGGGAGAGGGCAGGACTGGAACAGGATCTTCACAAAGAAAACCAAAGCAGCTGCTGTCCAGACCACTCTGGTTCCTCCTCCGTCACCCGTTCTGTCTGCATCATCCCGCACTTGACAGTCAAGGTGACCGCAGCAAACTCCTCCTTCATCATGCACTTAGGAGAGCAACTTGGTAACAACCACAGCATGAGGATCCATCTTTAGCATCTCCGTTTCCAGCCCAGAGCCGATGTTCTGTCAAGGCTGTGTGTTCAGCCTGGAAGCTGAAAATCCAGCCAGGCTCTCTCTGACTCTTGTCTGCTCCTGTAATAAACAGCCATCAGTGGGACTTTGCTGGTGATGAAGTGCCTGTTGCGTGGGCTGGAATGAATGCTAGCTCTGTATCATTCCTCCTGGGCTAAGCACAGGAAGTGCTCATCCATGGCACAAAACAATTGGGAGACACAGATGCACATGAAGATCAGACACATGGGGCTTTCTCGCCATACTGTCTGTGTAGCCTACAACCTTTTCTTTTTCACCCAGGACAGCTCTAGGCCTGGTGTCTGACTCACTCTTCTTGGCCAACCTACAGAGGTGCACATGGGGGAGCTTCCCCTTCAGCCAATGGTCCTGGAAACATCACCCAATAAGGGCTTTGCCATGGTATGGGCATGGACAAGGTCTGTATCATTCTGTGACATGCTGTCAAATTCACCCTGCTGCCACTCAACTGACGCAGATGGGCTTGTGCTCTCATTAAGTGCTGACCATGCACTGAACAAAACCCCAACGCTGAAGCAGTGTCTGCCCTGGAGAGGTGCTCAGTAGAAGACTAATCACACCGGAGGCTGCTGAGGAAGAGTCACATAGCATTTCAAGCCCTGAACTGATTGCTTTCCTGTTGGAGGGATCAGATTGAGGCCAGGGTCGTGACATGCTGCAGAGGTCATGCCAGACAAAGGAAGGAGCAAACCAGGAGTGGGAAAAGTAGGAGATCAGGAAGGCAGAAGCACAGGTGAGGGAACAAGCCAGTCAATGTGTGTCTGTGCAGGCATCCAGCACAGATACGTGAAACTGGATGCATGGAGTCACGAAACCTTTTTCCAGTACCAGTGGATTGCAGCATCTGTCACCCCATTCCAAAGGAATGAGAGAGCTGGGACAGTTTTGTCCCTAGGGCAGCGGCTGGGAGTTGGAAATTCCACTGATGTCTGTTCATCCCAGCAGGGCAAGGTGCAGCCACAGCATTTGGAGCAGGCATGTGCAGGTCCCTGAGTCTTTGGAAGGAAAGAGCACTTCAGTCAAGCCAGCTCAATGACAAATCAGCTCCCAGCCCCACCTGGCTAATAGCAGGGCCTACTGCTTCACATACAGCCAGGTTCTTGCCCCTGATGATTCCTGCTTTAGGTGTCCAATAACTGCCCGGTCAGGGGGGAATTCCTCACCCCACACTGTCCTTCATATAGCTGGCATGAACACCAGCTAGCTGAATCTCCAGTGCTAGAGCCATAATTACAGTGGGACTGATGGGGCTTTGCCACGGGCATGCCAGAGCGGCTCAATGGAGCCACTCTATTAAAAGGCTATGTTTCATGGCGCCAGCCCCCAGCACCGCTAATGGCGAGGGGCGCGTTCTGATCAGAATGAGCCCCAGGTGCCGGATCACCACGTTATGACTCTGTCCGGTGCTGTTTATCCATCTGGGTCTAGCGACCTCTGCATGCCCACGCCAAGGGGAAAACTGTTCAATCTGCTGAGGGGCTCCAATGCTAATTCAAATGGGCCAGGTGAGTCTATGAGCTGGAAACTCTCCCTCCACCGTCCCCCGCCTGTTATAACTGCCTGCAGCCCCAGGTGTAAAGCAGGGCAGGACCCACATCAACTGCGCTTTCTCTGGCCTCCAAAAAGGCATGGGTGTCTGGCCGGAGCCAGGGCTGCTCCTTTGGCCCTGTTTACCCAGAGTGCAGTGCACACCAGGCCCTTCCAGGACACAGATGAGAGTGAGGGGAAGAGGCAAAGGTTCATTCAATACAGGGTCCACCCTGCTACATTAACTGGAGTAATGTAAAAAGGCCCCCTACAGTTAGGATTACCAGATGTCAGGCAAAAGGAGGACATGTCTTCCTTTTTATCTTCACTTCCTCCGTCTGACAGGCATTTTAAAATACGTGATCTTTTCTGGCTTTTTACCTATAGGGGTTAAAGTATGCTGGAATGCCAAGGAATAACCTATTTTTAGGGGAACGTGTTCCAGGGCCCCCTAAAAACAGAATAATATTACATTAATACTACATTCTCTCAATGTGTCCTCCAATGTCCTCCTTTTCATACTTCCCTGTCCTCCTTTCCAGGCTTCGGTATCTGGTAACCCTTCCCAGGGGGATACAGTCCTTGTGCCGCTGCCAGCTCAAACAATACAGGCCCTGAGCAGAGGAGAGGTCAGCCAGGGTTGAGAGCTGGGTTCTCTCTGCTGGGCCCACTGTGTTCTTTGGTTTGGTGTGAGGATTCAGTCTGGCTCCCCTGAAGGAGTAATGGTCCCTCATGTGCAGTGTTAAGTCCACCACTGCCTTCCAAGGTCTGGTTTTAGCTCCCCCTACCTGCAGCTTGGTTTGTCCCTTAACAAAGAAGTGCGTCTGAATCCCTTCGCTTCACTCCAACAAACCTGGGAACTGACCAGTCGAACAGGGGCTGAGCAGGGATGTCTGCACTGTGCAATGGCTGTGCAGTCCTGGTTAGGGACGGCACAGGTACCTAGGTGATCAGCAGAGGAGCATCTGTCCCTCTGCCAAGCATATTTTGTCAGGTCCCCCATAATCACCATACCCTGCTGATGATCTCTTCCCAACCTTACGCTGACCCATACACAGCACCAGGGCAGACGAGTGCCTCCTGGAACTACATTATTCTTCCCAGCAAGTCTTCTTTCTCTGCCCCATGGGAGACAGACCACACAGCTGAAACCCTCATCTGGACACCCCCAAAAGCCTGGTGTGTCTCATCTAATTGCATTGGTTGCTGTAGCAACCCAGGTCACTAGCTGCCCTAGCAACAGAGTTAGACTATTAGAATTTTAGTTCAGCCAGTTTGAACTAGTTCTCAAAGTTTCCTAATAAAGCCACATATAAACATGGATGGACCCCTCTCTCTCTGTATGTTCCTGACACCTTCTTAGATAGAAAGCCTCAACATGACAAGGGGAAAGTCTGGATTTGAATCCAGTTTAGGCCTTGGCCTTTTGTTGCGAGGGCCAGTGTGAAAGTGGCCCCCTGAGACCACTTAATGGTGGCCTATGATATGGGTAACTGCCTGCTGGAGACAGGAACAAGGCCCATGAACACTGTGAACCTACACCACCAACCTACTGCTGATCTGTAGGCAAAGGGCCCTGCAGCCAGAGTCCAGTAGCCTGAACCGTTCAGCCCTCTGTGTTAACAGGTATTCACTCAGTGTTAAGGTGTAACAGCCTCACTGATATATAAGCCCAAAGTAATGACACCACCATGTACACCACCATGTACAGAAAGGCCGAGTAGCTCTGGAGGATGCTAGCTGGCCAGTCGAAAAGGCGTCTGCCAGAGCAGCAGTTGTGTGGAGCGTCTCTGCAAGGCCGTTCTATTATAAGCTGACCGCTGACGGCATTCTCATTGTTGTGGCGGGGGCATTCGGCTGCTCAGATGTATTGTTCTTTGCCTTGTTGCCCTGTGCACCATCCTTCCTTTGCTCTCCCTGCCTTCAGGGCTGTCATTTCCTTTCTGCAAGCCTGTCGGCATCTCTGCAGGGCCCTGACCATAGCCTGGCTCCCACCAGGCTCTTGGGTGGAGAGGAGCTGGGGGAGGTTTCTTTCCTCTGGAGTTTTTAAATCTAAACTCGTCAGGCCATTGTGGCCTTGAGCATGCTGCGAGTTGTCCGTGAGTCACACCTCCTGCCATTGTCTGCTTTATCCCCAATCCCTCCTCAAGCTGGGAGCTTCCTGTCTCCGCTCTGCCCACAGCACCAGAGTTTTCAGCACAGCTGAGCTATGGCCACTGTCCTTTTGAAGTAGGAACTCCTGCCCCACTCATCTTCTCCAAACAACCTCTGCTGTCTCCAGGCCAAGGAAGGGAAGATTCATCCCGTGTGTTTCCAGGATGCATTATCGACGCTGGCTATTGCCCTGCTGTGACCTGCTCAACAGGCAGCCCTGCCCAGGGCTGACTTCTCACTATGCTCTTCTGAGTTTGGGGCACATCAGCAGTGGTGTGTTGGAAGTTTTCCCTGCAGCTCTCCCTGGGCATGAGTCAGTTGCAGCATGAGTTGCCCTGCATGAGGCTAGAGCAGTGGTTCCCAACCAATGTGCCAGGGCACACTGGTGTGCCGCTGCAACACCCAAAGTGTACTGCGAGCATCCTCAAGAGTTGGAATTAAAATTCCCTCCCTGCTCATCCCAGCCACATAGGCTGTGCAGGGCTGGGAAAAGGCAGGGGTTAAAGTAAGGGGGAAGGCACCAGAACACAGTTCTGGGGCCCCCTATTTTTAGGCAGGCAGCCTTCTGGCCCCCCTAAAAATAGAGCAAGGCACTGGGATGCAGAGTTCCAGGGGTCCCCCTAAAATAGCAGGAGCAGCCTGAACACAGTGTGCCGGTGGCTCCACCTTAGGCCCAGCCAGCAGAGAGGGGCAGGAGGCTGGGAGTGTGAATCTCCCCCTGCAGGGCAGAACAGCCTGTGTCAGGCAGCCTGCAAACAGCCCAGGTAAGGGCTTTGTGGGGGAGGGCTGCTGGGGGTTGTGTGTGGCAGGTGTGTGTGTGTGTGTAGCAAAAGTGGGTGGGGTGGCTGTTTTTTTCAGGGTGCATGTAGATGAGGGGTGGGGTGGTTGTGGGGGGGTGTAGCTGGGGCTGGAGGCCTAGTTCTGACCCCTACAGTGATTGGAGGGTCCATCACAAGCAGAAGGGGGCTGGGGGAGGGGAGGACAGGACCCACTGGGGTTGGAGAGAGCAACAGTGGGGTGAGGATTTGCCCTGGGTGGCAGGGAGCCACTGTGGAGAAGGGGGAAGTGGACGCTGTGCCATGCTCCCCTGCCCTACCTTCTCACTCCCCAAGTTCCCCTCTGCCTCCCCCCCACCAAGCCACTCTTGTTCTCCCTTCCCCTCTCCTCTCTTGCCACCCTTGTTCTGTTCCCCACATGGCTCCTCTTGTCCTCTTTTGCCACCCTTGCCCTGCTGTGCCCCCCACACTCACTCCTGCCACTGCACACAACTCATGTTTTGCCACCCCTGCTCTGCTACCCCTCCTACCCCACAGAGGAGCATATCTGAAACACTGTGCCATGGACCATGAATATTCATAAGTATTTTAAGTTAATTTGAATATTAATGAGTTTTTTAATGGTGGTGTGCCTTGAAAAATTTGAAAGTATCAAGGTGTGCCACGACAGAGAAAAGGTTGGGAACCACCACTGGCCTAGAGCTGTTCAGCTAGGACACACTGGCAGTAACTTCACTTCAAGTTTTAAACTGAACCCTGAAGAGGTCATTCTGCCACCATAGCCACTTGCTGCCTCTGGCCTTCTGATCAGACCCAGTGACTCCATCATGGCCAGCCCATCACTTTCATTTCTGTCTCCTCCTCCTATGAGGACTGGTGATGCTGTAGGAGGGACGAATGCCTGCATGCCAACAGGCATATGGTCTGGTGAGACTCAGTTGCAGTCGTGGGAGGGCCTGTCAGGCCACAAGAACAGTCCTTGGGGACTCTGCCAGTGCAGAAGGGTAGTTAGCTGCAGTTGCATCTCTGCAGAAAGCCCATAGTGAGTTGTGTTTTCCAGCTGTTGGGACAGCCCTGTTCCCAGAGGAAGTGGGGAAGGAAGCTCCAGCTCTGAAGACCTGAAGACTCCTGGGCTTTTGTAACCTTAAATGTCCCACTGCTGCTTCCATCCTTGCAGTTTTCCAAAGGCAGTGGTGCTGGGAGCTCTCGTGCAGATCAACTGCTGGGGTATGTCTAGGTCTGCTGTGAGCTGGATTAGATGGTGCTGTGGGGCACTGCTGAATTTCCCTCTGAAGCACCTCTGGCACTCCCAAGGATGGAGCTGCCCTGTTGGGACAGGTGTTAAGGAAGATAAGCTCGCAGAGGTACCAGAGATGGATGCAGGAAAGAGCCCCTGGGGATCAGGGCAGTGAATGACAGGTCACATGAGTGGAGATCACATGATGATTACACGGTCTGGTCATTCCCTCCGAAGCATTGACCACTGTAGGAAGACAGGACACTGGGCTAGATGGACAATGAGTCTGACCCAGTACGGCCGTTCTTATGGGTCATGGAGGATTTGAGCCATCTGCTGGAGGAGCAGAGACATCGAGCAGACCAGCAAAGCTGATGGAGGAAAAAATTGGGCCTGGTAGGGAGAACTAAAACTCCTTCAGCTCCCCAGCTCCATCCAGCCACGGCGCTCAGCACTCTGTAGACCCAAAGGCTGGAACAAGTAAATACATAGCCAGAGCAAGTGGGCTGGGCACTGAAAAGGAATCCTCATCCCAGGCCAGAATGCAGCAATGACCCCATGTTGCCTGCAGATCCACCAGCCCCCCCCCCCAGCATCCCAGAGGGCAGAAAATACACCCTCCCCACATCCTGCCTCCTGCACTGTAATATTGGGTCTTGGCTGACTTAGACTAACAACCCTGAGTTAAGTGACTCACCTAAGGCTGCATGCTGAATCAGTGGCAAAAGCCAGCTCTCCCAATTCCCAGCGCCCTGCTCTAACCACTAGGCATGTACCCTCCCCAGGGGACCACCAGCCAACCCTTTATTCCCTTCCTCACACTGATGTCTATGTGTTTTCCCCCATGCAAGTGACCAGTGTGTTTTGTTATGTGGCCAGCATTGCTAGAGACTGCCCATGCCTCCTTCCTGTAGTGTGTGACATTTCTCCGGGGGGACTGACCCTACCCAGTGTGTTACATAGGCCTTGGAATAGAATGAGGCACTGTAAGTTGAGTCTTATGGTGAAATGGGACACTTTTAGACACGCTCCTGTGCCCTAGGGGCAGCCTGAGACCTCTTCAGCCTGTTCCCTCTCCAACCCCCACCTTGACACCAATAGTTATAATGATCCTGTTTTGGCTGGTGTTCCACCAGGCCAGGTCTCTACGCCAGGTTCTGTGATGCCTCATTGCCCACAGTCACGGAAGGCAAGAAGCCCCATTGAGGGGCCAGGCTGATACCGGCCTCCTCCTCCCATAGCTCAGATCCCACCTTTCCCAGCCTAATGAGCTGCCAGGCAGCATGACTGCCTGATGATGTTCCTAGGGCACAACCCACAAAGAAATCCTGGCTCTGACTTAGTGCTGATCTACCTTTGTATGAAAGACGAAGGCGAGGGGCACCACCTTGCTTCCTGGCACCATCGCTCCCAGTGCCCAGCAGGAGAATCCAAGTCAGCAGAGCAGAGGCAGAGGAGATCTGCGGCTTGCTCAGGGTGAGGGCTGGCATATTACTTGATTGCTCCTCTCTCAGCAGGGAAAACTGCCCCTCTGGCCTGGTAGCATGTTCCACATGGGGAGCCACTGGTTCTGCTCCTGGCTGAAAACATAAAGGGAGAAATTCTGTATCTCGCTGAGCCATGTATTTAGCAGGGCCTGGGCACTGGGCCCTGCAGTTTCTACACTTCCCATGCTCCATGGTAGGATGGTTGAAATCAAGGCGATTGAAGTCAGTGATTTAAATCTCAGTTTCAGTCCTCAAGTGGGTTTAACTTATTAATTTTCATCAGCTTTTCCATTTGTTCTTTCCACTGCCAAAAGAAAGGTGCATTCTCACTGGCTGACATAACAATTTACAACATGCTGATTTTGCAACTAAATAGTCT
Organism: Podocnemis expansa; assembly: GCA_007922195.1. NCBI lineage: Eukaryota > Metazoa > Chordata > Testudines > Podocnemididae > Podocnemis > Podocnemis expansa. The sequence goes on from ML681978.1 coordinate 4,005,386, forward strand.
TTACCTGAGATTTGGTACAACCTTTTGCTCCCTTGGCTGAGTTCATTATAACTAGACACAGTTATTTAGGCAATTCTATCACTTAATATTTTCAGAGATCGTTGTTACTTGTACATTTTTAGTATGTTAAAAAATGGTGAATGATAAAGTGCTTATTTACAGCAGAATTAGCTCTTTAATCCTAATTTGTGCCAAGCGGTGTTCAGATGGTAACTGGAATTGACAAAACAGCCAGTGCAATTCATTTGCATTAAACAAAACAACCCAAAATGTTTTGGCCACTGTTATCAAAATGTGTTTCACATTTACAACTAAACTCCAACATGTTTTGTCCTCAATGTGGTATGGGTTAAATTCAGGTTTATTTTTCAAAACATTATAACTTCAGCAACAAAATCAAAAGTGTCTGATCTGAACTAAAAAAGTTCAATTTAAAAATGTAAATAATTTTTTTAAATTCCCTCTGCCTTGTTGGGTTGGCCCTTTTTGGGAATTAATTACACCTGTGGCAACAGAACCCCCAAGAAGGTTCACTGGGACTAACCACAGTGCAGGCATGCTGTACCTCTGTAAAAAACATGGGCACTGCTGCAGCTGAATTGAAGTGGCAAGAGCAGTGCAAAGCCCCTCGTGTGGACAAGCCATTTGGTGATATCTCAGGGGAGTCAATTTTCCAGCTCTGGTGTGGCGGTTGATCCCAAGTAGGAGTCCCACAAACTTGCTGTTCCCAGCCCTGCTCCATCAGTCAGGAGTGTTTTGAGCTACTCCATTCCTGTCCATAGCATTAGTCGCCTGCAGCACGCGGAGCACTTTAAATCTGAGGGTCAGGATCATTCTCAACATTGTAGTGCTGAGGGCACAATCTGAACAGAAAGGCACAAAGAATTCCCAGGACACACAGGAAGTCACTGGTAGAACTATTACTTGCTAGTCATTATTTATTTATTATAGAATAGTGCCCTGAGGCCCCAGCCAAGTCCAGTGCCCTGTTATGGTACACACAGTGCATACACTGTCCCTGTCTTGAAAGTTCATGGTTGCCATGTAGACCCAGGTGTGAGGGGAAGGCACTTGCCTGAAGTGTTGCACAGTGGCATTATCAATGATGATTTTATGATGACAAGAATTTGTAGAGGCCCTTCCCTATAGTGACCAAGTCTTTTTACATCAAAGAGCCAAACTGCCTGCAAGGTGGGGGGAGCATGTATTCCCCCTTCCCTCAGTATGGTTGACTCGGTTTGCTTGAGGAATCCCGAGATCACAGAGTGCACGGAATAGGTTCAAAAGCCAGGGGATCTAATGCCTGCCACCATTGGAAACCTGAGCAAAGAGGAGCCTCTTGCATCTTGGCCTGCTGACTAGGCAGCCAGGCACTCATGTAGCAGTGAACAGCAGAGACAGGCTTATATTGGCGGATGAATAAGGGATGTGGCAATGGCTGCATTACCGTGACCTGGTCTGCACTAGGATCATACTTCAACATAGCTCCATCGCACAGGGGTGTGAAAAATCCACGTCGTTGAGAGACACAGCAAGACTGACCTCACCCCCTGTGTAGACAGTGCTGCCAGTGACACAGCTGCCTCCTCTCAGGCAGGTGGGTTACCTACCCCAACTAAAGACTCCCTTTCTGTTGCCATTGGTGGTGTCTATGCAAAAGAGCTGCAGTGGGACAGACGTGTCCCGCTCCACACACAAGCCCTTAACTCCTCAATGAGCTAGGTTAACTTGGCTAGATTAACTCAAGTGCGGCTAATGGGGAGTGGGAAAGGTCACTCAGCAGTGAAGACACAGCAGTTAAACACCTGTGACTGGCCAGTCAATTTGGCCGGTGTAGGCACTTCGGCTGGAGCCTGGGCTCTAGCTACCTGTGAGGTGGCCCTCCACCCCACAGTTGCTGTGGGTTCTTAGCTGCAGTTTGTCCAGCCCTTCTGAGTGCCCACTTCAGTGCCAGCTGAGGCTTTCAGAGGCTGGCTTCAAAGAGCCATTTCCCCCGCCCGCATCATGACCATGTTTCTTCTGCCATCCTCCCAGAGTAGCTGCTGTGTGCAGTCACCTGGCCCTCAGGGAAGCCAATAAGCAAACAACACGAGTGCATGTTGGGGAAGGAAGACAGGTGTTGTTTCTCCACCTTGCAGGAGCAGCAACATATGTATCCCTTACCAGAGCATCATTGCTGAGCCAGAGAAATGCCTGGAGCACAGCCAGGCAGAGAGATTGTCCGTAGAAGCTGGGAGGGCAGCAGTTAGAGGGATATACTGCTTCGTGTCCTGATACCATACCACCAGTTTCCCTCCCAAGTAAATTGTACTGGCATTCTCTGATGCTTGTATTTCCTCTCCAGGCCTAGAGCTGGCTCCCCCATCTCTCTTGTGAGGTGTGTGTTTGTGCACACCCTACCCTCCCTTGGTAGGCTAAAAACTGGACACATTCCAGCAGCCTAGCCAGGAAGCTGTAAAAACTAAGTTCAGTCTCCTGATACCCCACTGCCTCCCATGCCCAGCTCTGCCTTGCACCAATGTTGCTAAGCCAGTGGGCATCACAGGCCGGGGCTGCGACTCCTGCCAGCATTCACTGGTTGCTGGAACCCTTGGGAAAATACCAGCTGGTAACTGCAGGCTGCTATAAATGGAAGATGCTTGTCCTGGTTTGGCTCTTGGGGCCTGTGCTGAGCAGTGGGAGGGAGCCCCATGTGGCCCAAGATGGCCCCAGGTGGCTGCAAGATTGTGGGAGGGGCAGATGGAGAAGCGCCCTGAACCCCCACTGCCTAGGACTGCACTTGTACCACAGTCCCATGGACTGAGGAGGAGCTGGTGTTTTTCATATGCCTCTTCCAGGGGGTGAAATAAAGAGGCTGGTGGCTACAGCAGGATTTTTCCTGTGCCACGGTGATTCTGCTTCTCTAGAAGTCCCTGGGGAAACTGCCGCTTGTGGGGGAGGGGAGGATCAGGCCCCAGACGAAAATGCCCAACTCACTGGGGGTGAGAGAAGAGGATTCACTATTGGCATGAGGGATACGAAGCCAAGATTGTTTCACCCACTTGTGCTAGCAGTGACAAGTCCAATTTCTGCAAATATGCAGCTTCCAGTGATATTTATCCTTAACCAGGGAGCGAATTGTTGCTGAAAGCAGCTGGATAAAGGAAACATAGGTATGAAAATGGGCCCCTGTGACCTCCCCCAGCGCTTAAGTAAAGCCAGTCCTGCTTTGCATAGGTATCATGGGGTATAAATCCGCCTCACAGTGCATAAGGATTAGAAAAGCCATTTATAAACCAATGGCTCTGTAGTGGGATAGTTGTCCCTCTCCGGTAGTAAAGGGGTGAAAAACCCTGCAGAAAGTGAGTGGCCAATACAAGCAGGCCAGTCAGGACCCTGGAGCCCATATAAAGACAGGGCTGCAGCTCCTGCTTGGGGCAGTTTGCCCTAGACCTGAGAAGTTGTGCTGTCAGTGTGACCATAGGAGACAGGACTCTGGACAGCTCTGTGGCAGCACTGTCAGGGTTTGGTTATGCACAGTCTTGACACAACGGCTGCAGGCATCTGGGGAGGTGTATGCTGGACCAGAGTGAGGGGGTTGAGGCAGAGCTAAATGGAATGTGTAGGATCCCTAGGCTGGGGCCCCATATGCCTCCCTTGGACTGCCAGTGGGAGGAGAGACTGAAGGTGAGTGGTGAATGGATGGTGGCAGCCACTGACCCAGATGGGCTAGCTGGAACTGGACCATACCCTAGAAGAGGGGCTGAAGGGACTCAGCTAGAAGGCTGAGGTCCTGCAAAAGACTAAGACAGCTGGAAGGGAGACCAAGCACTGATCACCAGATGGTGGACCATTTGAGCAATTCCCTGTACTATCACCAGGACCCACTCATCTGGAGAGTAATGTGCTGCCAAGGGTCTACTACAGGCATTCTTTCTGGTTTTGTTCTCATTGGCTACAGTACCAATCTTTTAATGCAACTGGTGGAACTCGCTGCTGCAGGATATTATTGAGACAAACAGTTTTCAGAAAGTCAAAAGGGTATTGGGCACTTAGAGGAATAAAAAAAGCATCACACTGGCTAGGGGGCACATTACAAGATCATGCACTTTCTTTGGAAGTATCTGGCATTGGTGCAGTAGGAGAGGGAATGCCAGCCATTGTGGTCCCTTCTGAAGCAGCAATTTCTATGTTAGTGGCTTGGTGTTAGTACAACAGGTCAGGACTGAGGGCTGTGGGCAGGCTGTTGTGGAAGGAAGCTCAGGATTGGGCAGCAGAGGCCTGCAGTGACTTCACTGAGGAAGTTTCTGTGCAACTTAGTCTGCCCCTTGCTTGGAATTTGCTGTGTTAGTGGCTACTTCATTTCTGGAACCAGAACATCAAAGATTATTTTCAGCCCACATTGATTCACTGATTCCCCCTCCTGCCACCACCATGCCTCGCTGGGAGATTTCTGCACACAGCAGTGCCTGATCCATGCTAACAAGACACTCACCCATTCAGCTTCTCCACACAGTTAACTGGGTATACAGCACCCTGAACGTCTGTGTCCCCCTCCCTGGCACATATCTCCCACAATGGTGTTCTGTTCACATCAACTAGGACACCAGTAGACAGTTCCTGGTTCCAGCAGTGCCCTGTTGATACAAGCGGGACTTGTTCACCTCCTCTCTGCCCCAGGACAGAAACAAAGCAAGGGCTGCCGCATATGAGTAATCACAACCCTAAATGATAAAGTCCTGCTCCCATGTGCTCTGGCAGAGCACTTACCTAAGCAGAATTTATACAGAGCGAGAGGGAGAGTGGATGTCCAGAGAGTGGAAACAAGCTGCAGATAAGGAAGCCAAGGTTAAATTAAACACTCCCTACAGCTGTATATAAACAGCTGTCCAGAATGACTAGGATTTTCTCACTTTGTTTGGACTGGGGTGGTTGGGGTCAGACTGTCTAGGCAAAGGATGTCTGTATGCCAGGTCTTGAGCCAGGTTTGTGTTACCTGGATAGTGTTTGTAGGGAATGGGCCACTAAGCTGAGCTGCATGTTCCAAATCCTACTGGACACCCACTACGGCAGGAAAAATGCATCTCTCATTGTGCCAAGTGCCGGCAGCCCTTGGGGAGGAGACCCAGCAAGGAACGGCAATGGAGTGACTTGTAACTGTCTACATGTGGACCCTGACCAACAGAAGGGAGGGAGTAAACACTTTGGAGGAGTCCTTCCCAAGGACTGTAATTAGAATGGAGTTAGAGGGGGGATGTGACAGACTGGAAACACACTACACTGGATGAGCACCTCTTGGTGGTATCATCAGGGAATTGCTCAAGTGGTTTTCCCCACCAATGGTCTGTGCTCCATCACTTTTTCATCTTGTTCATATATCTCCATTCCAGGGGTGGTTTCACTGTCCAGGCCTGGCCACTCTCCAGTCCACGGTCACCACTAGTCCACTATCACTCCACTGGCTGTTTGGGGTAGATGGGGAGGGATCTAGGCCCACCCACTTCTCCATGGGGCCTGCTAGGTATGCTGCACATCTCAGCAGTTCCTGATTGTTCCGTAAATGAGCCAGAAACTCTATTTGCATGGTATTGCTGGCCTGCATTCCAGTTTAGGACTGGACAGACCATGCCCAGGGCTATGGGATCAATGACTGGGTGCTGCTCAGGGGAGTAGCCAACAGCAATAGTCAAGAGGGTAGTTGTATGTGCACTGAGTGTTACAGTATGGTAAAGATCCCTGGAGAGGAAAAGGTCCCTCCTGCTACTCGATCATGCTGTGGATGACTTGCACTGGATTGTCTGAGACAGGAGAGTGCAGTGGTTTTAATTCCCCCTCCCCAAGACATCCATTGCATCATGCTGTGTAGGAGATCTAAGAGTGAGTGGATTAGCCGTAGATCCTGTACTTGAATCCTGGTTTCACCTGCAAATTCTGTCCTGAGCTCTTGTTAAAGTATAATTTGACAGGCCCTGGAACTTTCCTAATCTCTGGGCCACCTTCCTGTATTGTCTGGGCTCCCTTCATGCATGTGGTCGTGGGGTGTTCCTCCCGATTCTTCTAAATTCTGGAATCTGGACCCCAAAAATCTGGCCTGTCAGATTTGTGGGGCCTTGGAATGACGTTCCTAGGCATTCCCACATACTTTAACCCTTGGCCCTGAGTCAGCAGGAGCTGAGCCCAGGGATGCTGGGGAAGAAAGGCATTCTGATCTGCTGCCACACCCCCTTTGGCCATTTTGGGCATGAAGAGGATGGATTCCAGGCACTGCAGTATCTGGGCAGGCAAAAACAGAGGAGCTCATCAGAGCTGCAAGAGGCACTCTGAGGGTCTGTCTACACCAGAGGTCTCAAACATGCGGCCCCTAAAACTATTTCCTGCAGCCCGCAACAACACTACTGTTACTGATATTTGCAATACTGTTGTATGGAAAGGTTTCAGTGGTGCAGCCCTCGGGCTAACGTACCAGCCCTCATGTGGCCCTCTACTAGTCCTCATGCGGCCCTCATGGTGATTTGAGTTTGAGACCCTTGGTCTACACTGCAATCAGACTCCTGGGGCTGGGCCTGTGCTGCCCTGCTTGGACTCACAGGGTTGTTTAGTTGTGATGTGGACTTTTGGGTTAGGGCTTCAGCCTGAGCTCCAGACCATTCTCCTGAATGTCTCCCCAGCAAACAAACAGCCCCTTCATCCAGCCCTGTGAGCCCAAGGCAGATGGCACTGGGCAGTCATGGTTTTTATAAATCACAGTGCAGACAGACCCAGAGAGCTCCTCAGTTCCTGAGCCAAAGTGAATCACACACTGAGCCAGGCCTTGCCTACTGGAGGGAGGGTTACATGGCTGTGAAAGACAACTGTCCCACACACACACAGGGCAGGTGGGATTCCCAGGCTACTCTTCCTCCTACCATAGTGTGTGCTCATGGGTCTGAGTCTATCAGTGCCCTGCTCCTTGTAGCTCTGTGTACACAGTGTGTGTAAGGGGCGATATCAGTAGGCTGGGCCCTTACACATACATCTGTGTGCAGAGACCTGTGCCTATGGTCCTGGCCTGTCCCTCAGTAAAAGCCTACATGGATGCACTTATCTGCCTCTTCATGAGTACAGAAATCTCTCTGTTCTCCAGGAACTCTAACGCAGTTCTGTTTGAACCGTGAAATGTGATTCATTCCCCAGCAGCTGCAGCTCCCTGCTTCTTGGGGGGGTCTAGTGGAGAGGCAGCTGCCATCTTTCTCTAAATGAGATGACCAAGAGGAAAGAAAGGAGTTCCTTTTCTTTTCTGCCCCAGCCCTCTTCCCTTCTCTGCTGCACATCCCCCTGGTGCTGCCAGTCCTGTGTGCTGCGACTGTTGCCAGGAGGCCTGGCAGAAGTAGACAAACCTTTTGGGGGCAAGGGAACTTTATGGCTTGTTTTGACACATGGGGCCATCAGCCCTTCCTTCATTTGTTAAATCTTTCTGCCTTGCTGTAAAGCACTCCCCACTCTTCCAAGCTTCAGCTCTTTTGTTAAAGCCACTCCATCTACCAGGCAGCAGCCTCTGCTCTCTCCTCCTCCCCCATTACATCGAAGAAGTTGTGTCCATCAAAACTATTCAGAGAACTTTGAGACCCTGGCAGATCTCAGCTGCCACTGCTGTCCTTCACTGAAAAGAATTTTCCATCTGTTCTGTGGCCAGAATGCATGAGAGCTGGGTTTGACAGGCTGCTCTCAGGGGAGCAAATCTTTGTCAGACTGGAAGGGACAAATACATCCCTGGTAGTTCAAATGGGTAATTACTGTGCCCATCAGAGGCCGAGGTTGTTAATACCACCCAAGGAGAGGTTAAGGAACTGGTTTTCCTCTAACAAGCTGCTCTTAATCCCTTAATTTGGACACCATTGTTGGTGCACTTACCAGCTCTCTCTGTCTCCAAGCTTCCATTATTGGGGAAGGCAGTTTTTAGTGTTGGCTGGAGGTCTCTGATTTCCCTCCCTCTCTGGTTTCAGGCTTCCGTACAGCACAGACACTGCACTTGTCGTGCTGGCTGGTGACAGGCCAAGGGCAGGCATTCATGCCCATGCTTTCAGATCAGTCATCTGCCTTTGATATGGTTGCCCATGGGGCTTTGTTGACTTGCCAGCATGGTGTGAATTCCCACCTTTTAGGACCTGTTCATTCTTCTTCCAGCAGATGAATCCCTCTGGGATAGAAAGGGCTGAGCTGATGGAGGGAGCACCACATGCACCTCCCTTTAACAGCAAGCATGGATCTGGCCCAAGAGCTGCCAGCACTCTCCTGGTCTAAGGAGGCAAAAGTTGCTGCATTGGGAAGAGGTGACCTGACTTACAGCAGAGGATCTCCCAATATAAGATTGACTTGCTGCCTCCCTGAGACTAAGGGGGGGGGGTGGTCTGATTCTTCACCAGTAAATATGATGCCTCAGAGTAAAGTCTTACCAGATCAAATATTGTGCCACATGAGCCCAGTAGTGTGGGGAGCCTCTGGGACTGAGGCTTAGCTGGCTTTCAGGTATCTATCATTTTAATCGCCCATCTCCATACCTTTTCCAATTCCAATTTTTTTTTTTTTTTTTGAGATGGGGGACAAGATCTGCCTGCCATATTCAAGATGTGGGCACACTGTGGATTTACAGAGACAATATATTTTCTATTTTATTATCTATCCCTTTCCTAATGATTCTCAACATTCTGATTGCTTTTGTGACAGCCACTGCATGTGGAGTGACTGTTTTCAGAGAACTCTCCACAATGACTCCAAGATCTTTCTTAAGCTGTAACTGCTAACATAGATCTGTTAATGTAGCTGATGAGAGAAAAATCAACCTTGAGTCTCCCCACTGTCCTCTGCAGGGTCACTTTTCTGACTGCACCCACATTTTAAGAGAAAGGTGGCTTCCATGGCACAACCATTTGACATTATATCCATCAAACCCAAGTAAATCTAACAGAGACACTGTTAATCAAAGACAGCCGAAGGTGCCAGACAGTGGAGTACAGATCCAGGGGGTGGGAAAGGGCCAAGCACCCAGGCACCAGCCCACAGGAGGGTGCCTGGCTGGCCACGCACTCCTCCTCACAATGTACTTTTGGGGGTGGGGGGGGGAAGGGGACAGGGCCAGAAGCTGCACCGCCCTTCCTCTGCTGCTGACACAGAGCACTGTTCTTGGCTTCCCCATCTCCCTCTGGCTGGCTGCCCCTCACCCCAGGCAGACAGCAGCTGACACGGGGCTGGTGCTTGGGGGGGGGGGGGGGGGGACGAGGCGAGGCCCTGGCCATTCCACACACTTTGGGCTGCTTTGGCCCCAGGACCTGGAGAGGACCCGTTCAGTACTGGGGGTGCCAGGGGTGAAGTGACCTGAACTCCGCAGAACAGGCCTGCTCCAAGGCCCATCCCTGAAAGCAGCAGCCCTGTGCCAGCTACTCTCCCCCCTCCCAGGGCAGGTGGGGTAGCTGGCTGGGGGCAGGCAGTGGTAGTCAGTAATGCTGCTCCCTGTCAGCAGTGGAGGGAGGGTGGCGCAGCCTCTGGCCCCGGACTCTCCCTAAAGAGCTCGGGGCCATGGCATAGCCACCTGGCTGCCTCTGGCTTGTGCAGTGGGAGGGCAGGGACAGGGCCTACAATTCCCAAAAGCAGGCAGCCTGGACTGAGACCCCTTCAATCTGGCCCTGGTGTGGGGCTGCCAGGCACCCTCCTGCAACCCAGTAGAGGCTGTCTGGTCCCTAGGGGGCTGTTACATTTGTCTCCCCCCTTGTGCCTCCCCCCTCCACACAGAGCAGGAGGGGTCCAGCCACTGGAGGGGCTGCACAGGCCTGAGGGCAGGGCATAAGGTGGGATGGGAGAAGCAGATGTGACTTGGCCTCCGGGCACCACATAGCCTCGGTACGCCACTGGAGACTTGTCTGCATTCACGCTCCCACCACAAATGACACCAGAGTGAGCAACAGCTTAGACTGGGACAGAGAGTGTAGGGAGAACCTTGTGTGTGTCTGCATGGTCTCTGCCTAAAGAGCTCATGTCTCCTCATCACTGCAGTACAGGATGCCTTGACATACAAGTATCCCCAGCACGCTCCTGTGCTGTGGGGAAGTGCTGGTCTTCGCATTGTAGTGAGACTGAGACCTGGGTATGTCTCCACTGTAGCTAGATGTGTCACCTCCAGTGAGGGGTGACACAGGCATGCCAGCTCTGGGTGAGTTAGCCACAAGTGTGTCTCAGGGGTTTCAGATGGTAACAGGTTTGGGGATAGCTAGTCTGGGTCACTGCCACTCCACCACTATTTTCCAAGCACTAGCTCCATCAGAAGCAGGGCAGGAATTTGCTCCTGATCAGTGATTTGCTACTGATCACACAGGAGCCTGTGGTGGACCAGAGCATCAAGTCCAGGTCTCCCCACTGCCCAGGCTGGCTCCCTATTAGTCTTTAAGTGCCACACGACTCCTTGCTTTTTCCCCCCCTCTAACCACTGAACCATCCATCCTTTTCACAACAGCCACACCTTCTGGGTGATGAGCTGGCCCCTTCTACCTGAGTGAGTGTGCATGTGCAATTGAGAGCAGCGAGACACAGGATGGGGTGTGGATGTGGTTACAAAGTGCTTGTCATAGTATAGTGCATGTGCACATCACATGGCACAGTTCTATTTCAACGTTCTCCAGGAAAGACTGAAACCAAAAGCCATTTTCTACACTACTGCTTACCCCAGTAAAATCCTTGGGGGAAGAGACTTCCTCAAGTTATCTCCTGAAAGTGAGACAATAAACCTGAGCCTGATGCCAGGACAGGCAAAGGAGGTGACCGAAACAGCCACACAATAAGTGGCAGCACGCCAGTGCATTGGACGTGAACTATCTCACCCAAGTGTGTTTGAAGCACATTGTTTCTGTGAAACTATATCCTGGGCAGGCAAGTGAAATTTATTTGACATCAGTAACAATGGTTTCTCATGTCATGCAAATAGAATATGTTGAATAGGATTGTGTTGTCCCAGTGCATGTGCGTGAGTGAGTAGTACAGAAGGTGTCACTGGGAACAGGATGTCTGACTGTGTGTCTCAGTGTATATAGGAGTGATGAAGGGCAGAGACAGCGCAGTCACACGGGCATGTGTCCACGTGACACACCACTCAGCATTTTCATCTCTGCCTCCTCTACAGAGGATACAGAGCATTCCTGGCTCCCGGCCCTAGAGTGGGCTCTTTCACTCACCCTGTAGAGTACCACTTTTACTTCTGGAAGACTCCCACTGAGCTCTCAGTGTGCTGACCAAGCTGGCAGCCATCACTTCTGAGGTGCTGATACACCACCCAACACTTTGCTAGCCACATACTGGCAGGTGTGGAGTCTGTTTGTCATCATGTTTGTTATGCTCTGTGGGGCTGAGTAGAGAGGTGGCATGATCCAGTGGAAAGGGCACTGGAGTGAGACTCAGGATGTCCCCACCCCATCTCACCCCCCATGTTCTGTCCCCAGCTCTACAACCTCAGGAAAGTCACTTTGCATCAGTTTCCCTATGTGTGAAAGAGGTGTATTGATACGCTCACATCCTGTGAAGAGGCATTCAGTATGAATAGGTGGCATTCTTGGGAGACCAAATGTGCATCATTTGGGAAACTGAAGAGGAGAAAGGATTGGAGGCTAGTCTTGGAACAGCGCAAACTGTCTCTCCCACATCCTCTAATCTGGGGTTCTCAGGAACTCTCTGCTATTTCCCAGCAGAGGATGCAGGCCAGATCATTCCCCAGTTGAGTGCTAAGTACATGCACATAGGGAAGGAGGGCTTGTACCTTTCCCAAGCTGGTCTTCTCCCTCCTAGTTTAAAAGGCTTCTCAGATCCAGGTTGGGGGGAGTGGGGCTATGCAGCTGACCCCTCAGCTGTCTTTTCCTCCCTCATTATCTCAGCACCCAGCCTGTGATCTCAGGTCCTGTAAAAGCACCAATCATTCCAGGCTCCCTGGAGAGGCCCTCTGTGTAATCCCAGCAGGAGTGTGGGACCAGCTGCTTCCAGAGGAAGAGGCAGCTCCCATGGGGCGGTAAGGCAAGATTTGCAATAAATCTTCCTTCCTGCTATAAACAATTGCAGAGCGGCTGTCATGGGAGCACGGATGGAAAAGAAGGGGCCAGGGGCACTTGCTTGCTTTAGTGTCTGGCAGGAAGTGTGTCCCATTGGCCCTAGTCTCATCATGTCCCTAGTAACATCATTACTAGAGAGTTCAGTTGTAAGTATCGCTCCAATGCATTCAGCTGTTATTCTTTGTGTGAGAGTTTGATGCTGGTGACATGAGTCCAATAGACAGCTCAGTAGCTTGGAGTCCTCTCATCCCCAGAACAGGGATAGTTCGAGCAGTGGTCCCCACATCTATGGGCAGGCCAGGTCTTGGCATTTTTGGGGAAGGCCTGCAGAGCAGTTTTACATCTTTCCTGCTCGGTCATTTTCTTAAGAAAGCAAAACCAATTCAGCTCTCCAGTGTCTCCATAGACTGCAATGAAATTACATCAGGGAGGCATTTGGCAGTGTTTCTAAATGAACAGGTAACTCCCAGTCTTCCACACTCCCACCTGTCAAACTCATGCATCATAACTTGTTTGTATCTCTATGATGTTTTCACTGACTCTCTACCCCTACCCTTCCTTCAGCAAGTGATGGGATTATCAAACAATGTCTAGTGATATTGGACAGAATCAGTTTGGCCAGGGGAAAGCTCTTGGAAGGTTCAGTGCCATTTGTGTGGCAGTCAGGTGTGCAAGAGGCAGTAGATCAGACAAATCCCTGTGGTGGCAGGGGGAAAGAACCTGAGCATATCCTGGACACTGAACATAGCTGATGCTGGGAGGGACAGCTCAACCCATGAGCAAGAGAAAAAATTTCTTTCTTTAATGGATTGGAGAAGCCTGGTCTGTAGGAAAATCCAGCAAAGAAGTCCTCTCTCTGCTCTGAAATCCTGTGAGTGTAAATTCAAGAGGCCTAAGGGAGTTAATTAATGGGACTGAGCCTCTTTGAATGTCCCAGCCCATATTTCTATGTCTCAGATGTATGTGTGTAACTCCTGCTGTCCTTTCGGGGCCATAACAACACACTCTCACTGGAGGATGTGGACTCCCAGTTCAACAAAAATTTGAGGCCACTCATCAACAGCTAGATTGGGGTCTAGAACCTGTGGCTCTGGAGTCACACGCGGCTCTTTGGCTGCCTCCTTGTGGCTCTGGGGTCCTGGCTCCAGTCCTGCACCCAGGCACTGGGGGACCCTATAGGCAGCCCACTCCTGGCTCCAGGCCCTACCACCACTGGGGGAGCCTGCAGGCAGTCCACTCCTGGCTCTGGTCACCCCCTAACACCAGGGGACCCTGCAAGTGGCCCATGACTCCTCTGTACCACTGGGAGACCCTTCAGGGGCCTGCTCCTTGTTCTTGGCTTCCCCCCTCCCCTGACAGGGGACCTCGTAGCAGGTGTCCTGGCCCAGCTCCCACCACCCTCCACCAGGAGTTTACACCTACTGCAGCTCTCAAAACACTTGGTTATTTAAGGAATTTTTAAAAATGGCTCTTCTTATCTTTTGGGTTGCTGACCCCTGAGCAAGATAGATCCCAGTCACACACCTGTGCAGTGACACAACACAGACAGATAGCAAACTAAGCTAAGCCCTGGCAACAACCTGAGATTTGTGGCGAGCTACACTCTGCTTACTGGCAAGTGCCCTATGGTTCCTATTGAGTATGGTATCCTTTCATCAGTGCTCCAGACTGTTGCACAGCATTTCTATATACCATTAGGCCATTACTCTGCTCCTCCCCAGAAGAAGGTAATAAAGCTCCGTATACATTTTGTTTTAGTTTAAGTTTGCAAAGTGATTTGGGATCATTTTCTTTCTATCTATGAATATATAAATGCAAGTTATGAATTATTATGATCCTGTTGCATTCATCAAATCATATCTTACAAAAACACAATGTTGAAACATCTTTCTGTTACTAAAGACAATTCTGGTTTAGTTTCCCTAGACTCCACAGTCGTCAATAACCCAAGTACTGAAATATTTAGAAGCAGAAGGAGCATGAGTTAAATGATTCTTTCAGAAAGCACTTAATACATCTCAGGATCTGTTTCTTTTCTGCCTGGTGCATGTAATGTCCTGAGTTTCTGGGAGCTGTAGAGAGGGAGGCGTGACAGTTGGTTGAAAGGAGCAGAAATTTGCCCTGCAGAGTCAGGTTTTAACTCATCTGGAGGGCTTTGGGGTATTTTTTGTTTTGTTCAAACATCAGAGCTACCAGATAAAGTCACATGGAAAACAAATTTATTCCCCCCCCCCCTTTTTTTGCACAGGGGTAGGGGGAGAAACCAACAGAGTAGCCTGTGTTGAGTGGAACAGTCCTTCAGTAAAAATGTGACCCATAAGGTAACTTGAGAAGGTTAAAATTCATTGGTGGGAAATTAAAATGTCAGAATTAATAAGTCATATAAGTTACTGGCATGGAAAATCTTACCCTGGCAATAAAGCCTGTGGAATTGGAAGGAAGGAGTTAGTGGGGATAGAGAAGAGAAATAGGTTCAGCAGAGACTTCACCATCACATCATAAGAAGCAGAAGCGACAGAGTAGCCGTTTGCTCTTTGCCTTTCGAAAGGATAAGTCACTGTCAGAAGCTGTTTTACAGATTTAGGAGCCAGATGCATGCTCAGATATAGTGGGTTAACCCTGACATAACTCTGACTTTGATGGAGTTACATTGGATCTGCACCAGTGTAAATGGAAACACAATTCTGTTCTCACAGAGAGAAAAAACATAAAGCTATTTCAGCTACTAACAGTAGAATTTTTAACAACACTTTGCTACTCACCAGCCCAAGGGTCTGTGAACTCCTACTGATGATGAGCTGCTGGCTCTTTACCAGCCTGCTGTCTGCTTGCACGGCTTTCCTCTTCCAAACTCAACAGCCTCCACTGTGTCAGCCCAAGCAAAACAGAAGCACCTGAAATGTATAAAGAAAGAAGTTGTAGAGTAGGGGTGGAGTCAATAGGCAGTGATGTCATCCAAGGACAGCCTTCATTCATAAAAACAGTAGGAGCTGTTACCACACCATCTATTCCACTGATTTACGTTTCACTTTCAGCCCTTAGCCAAGTGCCTTGGCTCATGCAAGATTTGCTGGGAAGAGATGACCTCTAGTGATAAATGTCTGTATTTCTCCACCTAGCTGTTGGACTCCAAATACTTTTACTACACAAGCATGTATTGTAAAAGTGCAAACTGGCTGTTGATCATGGTTGCAAAGTGATTTCTGCTGAGTTTTGTATTAAATTATGTGTTCTCTGCTTTTACAGAGCATATTTCTTTTGATGCACTCCAAGCACCTGAGCGAGATTGAGTAATTAACCCTCAAAATACTCAACACTTTGTGATTATTCTTCTTTTATAGATGGGGAAACTGAGATACAAAGAGGCCAAGGGCCAAGCATTTAGAGGTATTTAGATGACTATGCCCCATTTTAAAAGTGACTTAGACCCCAGGGCATTGATCCACAAAGGCACTTGGGTATTGCACAGTGGGGGTCATGACACCAATACAATCCAGGAACAACAGTGTGATCCTCAAAGCAAAGTTAGGCACATAGGCTACAAGGAATGGAAAAAGAGAGGTGCCTATGAATGGGATCCAATGATAACCAGCCAGTGGGAGAAGCCTGTAAGAGAAGCATGCTACCCTGTCCCTCCCTTAAAGATAGTGCTTAATTCAGGCAGCAAGGGCTCTTCTTGTCAATCCATGAATGGGTACCCACTGCCCGGAGCCTATACATGGTTTTAGGTACTTAAGGCATTTCCTCTGGGAATGAGTTTGGTGTCTGCTTCACTGGCTGCAAATTGGTTGGTCTAGTGGTGAGGGCACACAGCTAAACTACCTGTGGACCTAGCTTAATTTCCCAGCATGAGCTGAGGTGGAGAAAAGGAGAGGTGTGTCTGAGAGTGCTACAAAGATAATCCATGGAACAGAGAACCTACCTTATGGGGCACTTACAAAAGTGCCACAGAACTCCTTGCTTTTTTTACCTTATGATAGGAGATTTAAAGAGCTTGGCTTGTTTAGCCCAACCAAAATAAGTTTGAGGGGAGATATGTTTGCTCTCTATAAATACACCAGAAGGATAAATACCAGAAGGGAGGGGAATTATTTGAGTACAGCAGCAGCATGGACACTCGGACTGTCACTGCCCCAGGGAAGGACCCGGTGCATGGGCCCAGGCCACACCCCCAGCCCCGATTCTGCGCTCAGGCCCAATCTGGCCTTGGGTGCCTGCTGCCTCCAGCCTGGCTCCGGATCCCCAGCCGGGGACAGGGCAGGAGTGGCAACTGTTACTGCAGGCGGCCTGGCCTAGGATGGGGTTGGAAGTGGCAGCTGCTGCCATGGGCAACCCAGCCCTGGATCTCCAGCTTGAGATGGGGCCAGGAGAGGCATGGGCTGTGCCAGGACTTGGGGCACTGGTGCTGGGACTCGAGGCACAAGCCCCATGTGCCAGGCAGCAGTGATGTCCCTTGTGGACACAAGAACAAATGGATAGACATTGTCCCTCAAGAAGTTTAAACTTGATGCATGTTTCTAACCATTAAAGGAGTGAAATTCAGAAACAGCTTTCCATGAGGAGATGTGGGGACAAAAAACCCTTGTCGGCTTCATAACTGAGCTTAATAAATTTATCAAAACAAGAAAAGAGCCCCATGGCACTTAAAGACTAAGAAATTTATTTGTCATGTGAACTTTCATGGGAGAAAATCCCACATCAGTTACCCTATCTTCAAAGCATCTGACAAAGTGGGATTTTTCTCCCATGAAAGCTCATGCAATAAATAAATTTGTTAGTCTTTAAGTGCCACAGGACTCCTTGCTTGTTTTGCTGAACTAGAGTAACATGGTCACCCTCTTTGGAACTTAATTAATCTATGGAGGGGATGGTATGATGGGACAACCTAGTTTGGCAATTGACTGATTTTTGAAAAGAGGTAGTGGGTATGCCAGTGACCTAAGAAGGGACATTAGATGGGTACATTGAGTTATTAAAGAGAATTCTTTCTTTGGTATCTGGCTGGAGTGTCTTGCTCACCTGTTCAAGGTGTAATTGATCACTATATCTGGAGCTGGGAAGCAAACCCAGGGCAGATTGGCAAGGACCTCTGTTTTTTTATTCACTCACCTCTGTAGCATGGGGCATGGCTCATTGGTAGTGGAATCTCTGTACCTAAAGTCTTTAAACCATGATTTCGGGACTTTAATAACTCAGCCATAGGTTAGAGACTTATTACAGAAGTGTTTGGGTGAGGTTTTTGTAGCCTGCATTGTTCAGGGGGTCAGACTACATGATCATATTGGTCCCAACTGACCTTACAGTCTATGAGAGTGCCCTAGAAGGAAGAGAAGTGAGTAGCTGTCCTGGTGGCCCAGGGGAATCCCTTCCAGCTAGGGGTTAAAGTAAGCCAGAACTCAGCAGAACATTGTTCTGGGGCCCACTATTTTTAGAGGTTCAGCATTCCAGGCCCTCTAAAAACAGAAAATGGTGCCAGAATGCCGCATTGTGGGAACCACTGTTTAAAAATAGCAGGCCCCAGAGTGCAGTGTTTCAGCTCCATTTTCTATTTTTAGGGGCCTGAATGCTGGTCCTGTAAAAATAGCAGGCCCCTGAACGGCATTCTGCTAGGTTCCGGCAGCCAGAGGGCATGGGTGTTCCTGGGTAGCCTCCATCCAGGATTCAAGCCCTGTCCCAAACCCCTCCCCTTCTAGGCCCTGCCCTAACCTGGAGACAGGGGCCTGACACCTCCTCACCAGCTATGCTGCAGCCCCAACCTGGGGCCTACTGGCCCCACCTTCCCAGCTGTGCTACTGCTGATTAGTACTGGGGTGGCCCAGCTCATGCTGGGGGGGAGGTATTGGAGGCAGGGTGTGGATATTAGGGGCAGCTAATGGGGGCAGGAAGCAGATTTTGGAGGTGGGTATTGGGGGTTGGGTGGATTTTGGGGACAGGGGCACGGATATGGGAGGCAGTAGCTAACGTGCTTGAGGGGGGCCTGGATTTGGGGGAGGGGGACCCACCCATGTGGGAAGACAGCCTGCCAAATTATACTTTAACCCCTACTTCCAGCATGGAAAACACAGCCTGAAAGGGTTTGTTTGGCTACCCCTGCCATCTGGCTGCAGTGGGTGGGTCACCTGCTGGCAGATACTGGTGGCCCTTCAGGCTTGTAAAACATGACGCTGGAGGCTTCAGGCCGAAAAGGCTGGTCAAGAGCAGGAGCACGTCTCCTTCCACCAGCGGAGGGAACGAGGCGCCAGCGCACGCGCGCGCTGTAACACCTTTAGATAACTTCCGCGGGCCTCGTAGCCTCAGCCCTATTGGCTGGAGCAGCACCTATCAAGTGGCGCAGAATTTCCCTGCCCCAAGCCGATTGGCGGGTCACTGCCATGATGCGAAAGGCTGGGGGGAGGGGCACAAGAAAGAACATATACGGGAAACTATGTCCCGGACCTACCGTTGGTTGTGATGGTGATGACGCAAGAGAGTCGTGATTCGTGGACGCAGTCGGAGGGAGGACTCCATGTCGCTTTCCGGTTGTGATTGGGTCAGGTAAAGTGACGTGTGTGGGCCTCGCTGTGACTTGTGGAAAGCTGAGGGCGAGGCGGGGCGGATTGCTGAAGGGCCAGGGAGGGGGCGTGGTTACGGGGCGGTGGGCGGGAGTTTGCGGCCCGGCTGAGGTGCGGCGCCGGAGTCAGCGGCGGTTGCTCCGGGTGGGGGATGGGGAGGCGGCGCTGAGCCGCGCACCCCGGGCTCTGTTGTCCAGCGGACCCGTCCAGCCATAGGACGGGGTCCCGCGCCCGGAGCTACGCCTGGCGCCCGGCCCGCTAGCTCGTGCGCCCTGGGCTCGGCTCGCTCGGTGCCGCCTGTCTGCGCCCGGGGTCGCCGCCGCCGCCGCCGCCTGTGCGGGCCCGATCCGCCCCTTCCGTCCCGGGCCGGGGGGCGCCTCGCCGCGTGTAGCGAGCCCGCAGTCGGGCCTCCTGAGGCGGCAGCCGGCCACCCAGCAGGGGCGTCGCTGGGGCCTGGCACAGGGGGCACGTGCCCCGAGCCCCAGCGCCACTGCCCCGAAGGTTTGGGGCAGCCCCTGCCTCTACCGTCCCTGTCCCCGGCCGGAGATCCGGGGCCCGGCAGCCGGTGGAGGCCCCTGCCTCTCCCACCCCATCCCAGGCCAGGCTGCTGGTGCCAGCGCCTGCCACTGCCAGCCTGTCCCCAGCTGGGAATTCAGGCCGGGCCCCCTGCAGCAGTGTCTGCGTCTCCCAGCCCTGGGGATCCAGGCTTAGGCTGGTGGTGGCAGGAGCTTGAGGCTGGATCAGGCCCTGGTAGAGAACTGGCACCATGAGGGGTGTGTTCCAGGGCTGGGGCCTGTGCTGGTGGCCTGGGTCTTTCCCTGGGGCAGCAACAGTCTTGCCACCCACCTGCCTGACCCCATCATCTTCCTGGGCACAGCGGCCCCCACATCTGTGGTGACTGCCACTACCCCAGCACATGGGGGATCCCAGGAGGATGGGGAGGTCTGGGGGGGGGGGAGGCTGACACCGGGAGCTCGTGAACACTGTAGGACCAGGCTGTGGTGGGTCTTGGTGTGGGGTGGTCAGTGTGCGCTGACATACTCTGAATCTGCAGGGGGATCAGTGTATGTGCAGTGTCCCCCAGGCGGGGGGCTGATGTGCGAAGCTCAATGCCTCAGGGCAGTCAGGGCAGTAGGAAGCCTGGCGGAGGTGCTGTGAGTGTGGAGGCAGCCCTGCTGGACAGTGTTTCTGCTTAATATGCAGAAGGTTCTGGGTTCAAGCCCCAGGGGGTTGGACTCAATGATCTCCTGCGGTCCCTTCCAATGCTATGTTTCTGTCCTGTTCTATTCTATGTTTGACAGCACCAAAGTTTTCCTACAGTGCAGCTTCTCTGTGTGAGGCAGAGGAAATCTTTGATGAATGAGCAGGCAACCAACATGTCAATTTTTTTTCTAAGGGTGCCCAGTGAGTCCTCCTGCATCCATCATCCCTGGGTGATCCCTCACAACTGACCTCCACCACCACTACACAAGCTCTGGGCTGCTCTCTGTGGTTTTTGTCTAGAACCTGTCAGCATGGTATGCTGTGGTGTGAGACTCCTCACAGGGCAGCTTTCAGTAGACCCCAAACAGTAGCTGAAATAAAAGTCCTAACTTTTTTCTGACAGAGTGGGATTTTCTCCCACAAAAGCTAATAAATAAATCTGTTAGTCTTTAAGTGCCACAAGACTCCTTGCTTTTTTTGCTTTACTAGACTAACGTGGCTGCCCCTTTGGAACTTAACGTTTTTCTTTGGTTGTAAACACAGATGTGACTAGCCCGCATTTGTAACCAATGGCATCAGGGCCCAAGGACTCATTCCACTCCAGTTGTTTAGTAAGTACCTGAAACAATAATCCTCTGTTTGTGTCATTGCAGCTGAGTACATGTCACAGGAGATTGATTCAGGTGTGAAATAAAACATGGGATTGGGTAGGGTTACCAGATGTCAGGCAAAAGGAGGACATGTCTTCCTTTTTACCTTCACGTCCTGAGTCTGGCAGGCATTTTAGAATATGTGATTTTGTAGGGCTTTCTACTTACAGGGGTGAAAGTATGCCGGAATACCTTATTTTTAGATGAAAGCATTTCAGGGCCCCCTAAAAACAAAAGAATATTACATTACATACTACGTTTTCTCTGTGTATCCTCCAGTGTCCTCCCTTTCATCCTTCTCTGTCCTCCTTTCCAGGATTTGGTATGTGGTAACTCTAGGATTGGGCAAACTCCCAAAGGAGCAGAGAATCTATTTGGATGCTTGGAATCCTAGGATGGGCCCCTTTTCCCTTCTCATCACCCCCTTAATTGACCATCAACACTGCCAAAACTTTCTGAAGTGAATGTGGTCACATGTTTTCCATAAAACATCAGTGGCTCTTTAAGGAGGAAGGAGAATGCATGCTGGCTTCCTGGACTGTGCACGAGTGCTCTGACCTCATCAGGCTGGTGCATGTGAACCAGGAAGCGGAACATAACTGAAATAAACAGGACAGGTTGGGAACTAAACAGCTGTGTGAATGTGATTTGGTGACGGATTCCAGTTTCTTTGCTTGTCAATAATCTGTGAGTGGATGGGCTGATTAATTACTTGGCGGCTTGGTTTGCTTGCCTTTTGATAATTTTTGAAAAGCACAGATTGTAGCCCTGTCTCCATTGTTCAGTGTGCCAGCGTTGCCTGCTTCTCTTTCTTTTGTGTGAGGCTTACGTGTGGGGGTGTGATATAAGCGTTGTGGTTTAGTTACTAACATTTGTACTGAGTAAGCTTTAGAAACAAATAAAAACATAGGGCCAAATTCTGCACCCTGTTATCTGCATGAAAGTCCAGAGTAACTATTGATTTCAATGGAGTTACTGCAGATTTGCTCCAGATTTAATTGATAGCAGAATTTGGTTAATGTCTTGTCCTTTAACTAGCTGCCTGAGTATGGGCAGGCTTGGAGGGAACTGCTGGGGTGTTACCTAGCTGCACTGCTATTTTAGTGTGCTTGCTGGAGAAGAGCTTGTGTGAATCTGTCTTTCTGTGCTGGGAGGGTACATGCCCAGCTGTAGTGTGGACATATTCTGCAGTAAACTGGTGGAGCTGGGTTGGTATGCAGAGCACCTCACTACACTGTGTGGCTAAGCTCAGTAGTCCTTTCTTGCCACAAAATGTTGTGACTTAGATTTTGGAAAGAAATCTCTTTTTGTCTTTTATTTTTAAACTCCTTTTAAATCCTGCGGGGAGATCTGCAGCTTTCCAAGGTGATCTTTTTCTGAATGGAGTTCTCAACCAGCTCTGATGTGGCCGAACAATCCCAAACTAAGGGGACTTGTCATTCATCTCAGGAGACAAGGGGAACTCCTTTTGATTCTTTTCCGAAAGGGGGCACAACCATGCACACAAAGTGGTTGGAATTACTGTTATTTCTGACGTGTGTGGTTGGGTGGGGGAGGTTGTTTTCATGCTGCAGTTCTTAACAAAGGAAATAACGATACTGATACTATCTCCCTCCCATTTTAGAGACACGGATTCTCAGAAGTCTAGCAGAGACCATGAGCTGTTGCTAAGCGCTGGTCTTCTGTCTTTCAGGTGAGTAGGAACATAAGGCACAGCAGGTCAGATTACACCCTGGTCTAATTCCACTGAGTGAGTGGAGTTAGACTGGGGAAGGATTTAGCTAACTTTGAAGCATTTGGTTTTTGATCCTTCTTTCACTGATGTGTTTGGCAGCAGGACTGGCCTCTTGATCGATGTGAGAAAGTTGTTTTTTTTAAATTCATGAGGCTGTATAAACAAACAGCTCAGGTGGAAGTGTTTTTACAGAGAAAGTGAATTTGTCCATATCATGGGTGAATGTCTGCACCCTGGGTTATGATCTATACGATTTTCCTGTTCACTTGTACACTGTGATTGTATGATTTGTTGCTAGTTATACCATGCAATGTATTCTTATAGATGCTCAGAGCCTATTCTACATAGTAGTATGATATCACGTTTCTTACAGCTTCATGCATGTGTTCAGATGTGTAACATGTTTAGCATGGATCGGGGGTAGGGTGACTCACAGAGCTCTCCTAGCTGCAGTGAGCCTGAAAGAGACTAAAAAAAAGCAAGGAGTCCTGTGGCACTTAAAAACTAACATTTATCGCATGATCTTTCATGAGAGAAAATCCCACTTCATAATACACTTTGAAGACCGGGGGGGGGAATTTACAGAAAGTAAGTCACAGTGGCACAGGCGACTCCCCAGATCCGGTCCGATATGCTGCTGTGACCTCCCAGTTGCCACTTCTGAACCCCAGTTCGCCCACTTTGCCAAGTGACCACTCACTCCTGAGTCAGTCCACTCCCGCCTCTTGTGGGCAGTCGGTCCAAAACAGTGGATATATGTCCCCTGGCTACTCGAGGGACAGTCCCCCAGCAAGCACCCCCATCCCCAGTTACTGTGCTGTGAGCCACTGTCTACAGAGATTGGGAACCACCCCCAATCATCATACACTCAAGTCCGTCCATTTAACAAAGAAATGGATTGTGCCCAGCCTAGTTCACTCACACCCTCTAAAGATCACACAGCTTTAGATAAAACAACTAGAAGTTTATTTATCAGATTATAATTCTAAGTGAGAATATGGCCAATCATGGCAGAATCACAACATAAATGAGTTAGGAGAGAGCACAAGGAAATAAAAGGTAAAATATGCATGCTAGCCTAATATTTCTACTTAAACTAACCACATAGTCCAAACAAGTTTATGCTCAAGGTGTTCAGCACTTAGATGTTTGCACAGTCAGTCTCTGCCTGAGGCCGGGCAGGGCCCAGATCTTTCTTAGAGTTGTTTCCAGGTGAAGGGTCCTAGGCCAAAAGCCCCTGAAATCTTCCAGGTCTCTGTCTTTGTTTCCAACACTCCTCTCACCCCTCCCCATGCAGCAGAGGTGATGCCTTTGTCTCTTCTCAGCCACTGCCATTAGGATACCTTTGTCTTTCTCAGGCTCACTGTGGCTGGGAAGAGCTCTGTGGATCACTCTGCCCCTTGAGCCATGCTAAACATGTTACACATATGAACACATGCATGAAGCTGTAAGAAACATGATATACTACTGTGTAGAATAGGTTATGAATGTCTATAAAGAAACACTGCATGGTATAACTGGCAACAAATCATACAATCACAGTGTACAAGTGAACAGGAAAATCAAATAGATCATGGGTCCCAAATTTGATTTCTGCTCAAAACCCCATGAGCACAGAAATGAGGTTATGGGAGAAATAAAATCTAAACTTATTTTGTTTATTGTATTTGATTGAAACTTCCCCCTGCATTGTTGGGAAGCTAAACACAACAGCAGTCTGCCCATGTGTGAAAACCCAGGAGTTAAAGTAAGTTGGAATGCACCGGAACGGCATTCCGGGGCCCATTTTTAAGGGCCCAGTGTTCAGGGGCCTCTGAAAATAGAAAATGGAGCCAGAATGCTGTGTTCGGGTTCCATTTTCTATTTTTAGAAGCCCTAGAACATGGAGCCTCTAAAAATAACAGGCATCAGAAAGCTGTTCCAGCACGGCAGGGGAGAGCGGGGTGGCGTGTTAGCCTCCCCAGCTCCCCTGGGCATGCACAGGCTGTGTTAGAGGCAGAAGCCTCAAAGTGCAGACTGCAGGGAGGGGAGTTAGGGGTGATTCTTCCCTGCTCCGGCACGCATCTGCGGGTGAGTGTTGGGGCAGCCTGGCTACACTCTCCTTTGGGAGCCTGAAGCTCGCGTTGTGGGGGGGACTATGTCCCCATCGGAGGGTGCCTGAGTTAGGGTTGGGTGTTGGAGGCCAGGTGTGGATTTTAGGGGTGAGTATGGGAGCTGGGGGAATATTGGAGACAGGAGAGTGGATATTGGGGGTAGTAGCTGGGATGGGGGGCAGGGATTTGGGGGAGCAGTAGCTGGGGTGAGTGAAGGGGGCCTGGAAATTTAGGAGGGTACTAGGGCTCCTCAAATTACACTTCAACCCCTGTGAAAATCAGCTCAAGTTTTAGTGCCCAAAGTGAAAAGAAGACAGCAAGCAAATAGCATAAATGGTGAAAAGTCAGTTACAGTTTTAGAAGCTCTTTCAGATTTAAAAATGAGGTGAGGAAATAAAACGAGTCTACATTGACAGTCTCTCTTTAATGTATGGGGTATTACCTATTAAATAGTACCTTTCACTTCTGGCTCTGGTACAGTTAGAGTGGTCTGATCCAGGGATGTGCATGACACACAGTGTAAAGCAGGGTTTGGCAACCTTTCCAAACCCCTGTGCCAGTTCCTCCTTCCTGACCCACAGCTAGTGCCAGTGGCCCCCTCTGCTGAAAAAATGTGGCTGCTGCTTGAAAGTTTGGCAGTGGTCACGGTAGGAACGGGAGTGCTTCCCAGCCATGCCATGGAAAGAAGGTGCCTGGGGTGGCTCACCTTGGCAGTGTGTCTGGGGACGGGTGTCCCCAGGCATGCCATGAAAAGAAGCGACTCCTTTCAGGGGTTCCCATGCATGCTGCAGAAAGAAGCTGCCCAGAGTGGCTCCTTTGGGGAGCGTCACACTACAGAGAGGAACCACTCTGGGCAGCTTTCTTCTGTGTCACACGGAGGCATAGGCATGGGGGGATCCCTTGTGTCTCAGCTGCACCCGAAGGAAGCCAACCAGAGTGGCTTTTGGTGGCAGGACTGGCAATTTCTGTGGTATGCAGAGGGTGCTGCATGCTGCTCTGAATGGTCTTGGGTGACACTGTTGGCACATGTGCCAGTGGTTTTCTACCCCTGGTGTAAAGTCATGTTCCTCATATTGCAGTTCGCTTTAAGCAATGGCCCTCTTCCACAGAGCTCTTTGCCTGTAGGTGAAATGGGAAACAAGCAATTTCTTTCATTAAAGTTCTTAACCTTTTGCCTAGCCCATTGTACATAAAGAAATCCACCAGTGTCTGGATTCTCAACCTGGTTAGTTGTTGGCTTTGTCTGATTACATCTTGGGAAAGGGGGTGAAGCATCAATGGTCTTCTGCTATCTGGGAGATAACAAACACTGTCTGGTAGTCCCCTTGCTGTTTAACATTTTCATTCTCAAGAGGCAGTCCCGTGGTGTGGTTTGCATAGCGTTAGAAAAACGGAATGAATTAAAAGGATGTGGTGTAGTTTGTTGAGTGCTTCTGAGATGGCCTGAGCTGCTGTTTCACTTATTCATCAGCTGTGTGGGAAGAAGAGGAATTGGAAGCAGAGGGTGGGTGATTTGAAGCAGACTGCTGTCTCCAAAGATTGGCTTAAATCTCCTTTCCTCTCTTCTTTCTACCATTTCCAGTGGTTTGTGAGGAGAGGCCTGAGGTGTCTGGGACCATGGCGGAATTGGTGCTCCTTGGACTCATTGGGGCATTGGTTGTGCTCCTGCTGCTGACGCTCTTTGGCTTTGCCGTCTACTCGGGGCTCTTCTCGGACGTGGTTGTGAGTGCTGGCTCGCCCCCCATCCGCAACATCACCTTGGCTTACAAGTTCAACATGGGGCCCTATAGCGAGTGTGGCAAAATATTCACAGAGAGCTGCAGTATCTCTCCAAAGCTCTCCTCCATTGGCGTCTATTATGACAACCCTCGCATGGTAAGAACTGGATGGGAGCTCTTTGCAGCTGGCCAAGTCTGTAAGCAGTGCTGCTCCGGAAGGGGCACACAGCCATGTGGGCTGGGCAGAGCTCTGAAAGATGGGCCTTGAGGCTCTCTGTGCATGGTAGGGAGGCCCCAACACGGTCACTTCAAGCACTTACACCTAGTCTCCATAGATGAATTTTGTAATCCTCTGGGCCAGTGTTCTCCATATGGCAACTGCTGGATTGAACACCCTTGTCATCCTCTTGGGTGTGGTGCCGTGAGAATAAAGCACTGGGTCCCAGATCCCTCAGTATATAGAAGGGCAATCTTCCTTTTTGGGCCATTTATTGTTGTTCTTTATGGCTTAAAACAAATTGTATCTTCATCCCTCTACATGCTTGCCCCTGCCCCTCGGTTTCTGACCCTTCTCTAATCTTTTCCCACCTCTTGCTTGTGAGATGAAGTTTGAAAGATTTCTCTCTCTAGATGGACAGAAGACTTTTACTGTGTACTTTTTTGCTGTTGCTTGCCTATTGGAAGATAAGATAGTGAGTCCTAATGAGATTCTGAGCCAGATATGGGGCTTTCCTCTGTAGTAAAATGGTTCCCTCTGGCTCAGACTCTTCAGAAAGTGGGGAGAAGTTCATTGTTTAAAGAACTCTAGTTAGCAGTTTAGTACCATGGATTCTTAGATGGACTCGGCCCAGAGAGCCAGAGGAGTAAGGTAACCTGCATTTGACTTTCCAGGAGGATACAAAAGCTGCTTGACTGATTGGTTAAATGGCATCACTGAGTTTCTAGAGACCAACAACTTGTGGGCATTTGCCTGTGACAGACATGCAATGTTTCATGAGTGTGACCTGTCAGGAATGGGGGGCACCTGCCAGTAGCTCTCAGTAGGTGAAATGGGAACCCAGACACTGGTGGATTTCTTTATGTACAATGGACTAGGCAGAAGGTCAAGAACTTCAGTGAAAGAGATCACTTGTTTCACATTTCACTTACTGGTGCTGGGGAGCTGGGCCTGCGGACTAAGGGTTAGAATGATACTCTTGCTTGGCTTTTCTGGTCCCTGCTGAGCCTCAGTGGCTGGTCTAGTGGTGCAGGAATCTGCCTTGAACATATAATGTCTGCCTGTTTTACTCTTTGCAGGTGGTGCCTTTCAGCAGCTGTGCTGTGTCACTCAGCCCAGCTGCCAGCATTCATTTTGCATTCAAGGGACACCATGCACTTGAGCCTCACTTGTTTGCAAATGTTCTTTCCTCCAACGCTACTGGTGACCCCTGCAGTCACTGCAGTGTGAGAAGATTGGAGGGGAAGAGCCTTGGGTCTTTCCCAGTACGTTACATGAAGTCAGCATGGTGGCACTGCCAATATCTGCCCCTTGCTGGGCCCCTTTACTCTCATCTTTCCATAGCTCATTGTGGGCCGTGGGAAGCAGAGAATAACCATTGTGCAGTGGACTCTTGCCCCAGGCCTGCTGCATCCCTCTCCTGATGTGCCCCAGGCCGTAAGCAGAGATGGGGGCTGACATAGATCCTGTATGTTGGTTTATGCTAGCGTGGCAGCGATATGCATTGGTGGCTATTTCTGCCACCTATGAAGAGTGGCACAGTTGGTCTAGGAAAAGGGGAGAGGTATTCCAAGTGGGATGCAGGATGGGGGGGTGGCACGTTTGGGCTGGCAAAGAGTGGGATCACATTTGGGGCTGGCAGGGATCTGATTGCCCCATCCTATGACATAAGCACTTACCAGATTGTAAATGCTGCTGGAGAGCACCATCTTTTTAGTTCAAAACCCACTAATACAGTGGTTTTCAAACTTAGGGTCGGGACCCAGTACTAGGTTGCAGTCACTCCGGTACTAGGCTGCAGCACCTCTTGCTGCTGCTGCCAAAAAACTGAAATGCATTGCTCAAAGATGTAGTTGTTGGGTAGTGGGCATAAATGATTTTTTCAACTGGGTCTTGAGAAAAAAAGTTTGAAAACCACTGCACTAATGGATGTGGATGGGTTGGTTGTGGATAATCCCTCTTTCCTGACTTATGAGGTGCCGAGTGTCTGCTCTCGAGTTGGCCCTGTGTTCACAAGTGACACCTCTGGAGTTACAGGGAGTAAAGATTCCACAAGTTGACCCAGTAAAACCAGGGCTTCGGTTCAAGGCTGAGCTGCCCAGCCTTTCAGAATTCTTCCACCTATCTTGCTGCAGCTGTCAGCCCTCTGTTTCTGTGACTTAATGCCATGGCTGGGGGATTGTTGCCATTGTCCACGTTCCCACATCAACTTGGCACGACATCAGGAACTGAAGGGTAATAATTCCAAAGCAGGAGCTGTTGGGAGGACAAATCCCTTATTCCAGCAGGAATCTCTTTACTACTAGTGTTGGAGGCCATGCACAAGTACTGGCCAAGGAGTTTGATCTTGGGAGAACTGTCATGTGGGAGGTGCCTTCAGCATGAGCATTTCTTTACACAGCAGTGTGTATCTCTGGCAGTTCTGGGCCTGAGCAGGACAGGAAGACAGGCTGCAGATCAGCTGTCAGACCTTGGCTGGGACCAGCAGAGAGGATGTGGTCGGAGCTCTTGAGGAACCCCTGCTTTCTTAGCAGACCCATAGGTCTTCTTGTTTGTGCCCATTATCTGTCTGCAGACTCCCACGATCCCCACCTGGGGACTGACGTGGACAAACCTTTGAAATCAGTTTAATTTCTTTTAGTGATGTTGTCTGATGGCTGGGAGCCTGCATCAGCCACCTCTGGGGTGGAGCATGGCAGCTTTGTAGGGGTGCCCAGCAATATTGCATAGCAGTTTAGGCCTGGAAATGAAGATGAATATTGCATGGAACTATCCAAGTGAGAATTGGGCCAGCACTAAGGGCTAGTACCTCAAGGGCTTTGGTGAGTATAAATGGTCAGGGCCTAAGGAGAAAAGAGAGTTCCTGTAGCAGTAGAACCCCTCAGCCATGTGCTAGAGCCGGGGGTCGACATTAACTCCAGTCCACCAGGCTGGGCAGAGTGGTGGTAATGCAAGGCAGGTAATAAGCGCAATTCAGAGATGTTCTGGGTGTTAAAAGCAGCTGGTGAGCAGAGACACTCCTTGCACCAGAGCTAGGAGGGTTTCCTCTGCCATGCCAGCCCTGGCATCTCTGCCACAGCTACCAGGGTTAAAGGGAAACCAGTGCCCTGCCCCCAGGCAAGGCGCATAGCTCAGCCTCCCTGCTTTTTCTGCAAGAGCATGGCATCTCAATGTGTATGAAATAGGAGAAGCAGCTCCCAGGTGAGGATGGGAGGGGCCAGGGCGGAAAGCTGGGGAGGAGAGAAACAGGACACTGCAGGTTGGGAGCCAGCTGGGAAGGCTGGGTGAGTTCTGGCATTCCCTTTTGATCCTTGTTAATGAAGCCTGTCCCATTGATGGGTGTTCAACATACCAAAGCCTAGGCCAAAATAACAGGGAAGGCCAAGAAGGGGAGAAACTGAAGCATCTTTAACTTGAAGGCAGTGCAGATAGGCAGCACTGCTAAAGACATGATCAGTTGTAGGCGTTTCCACTGAAACAGTTGGTTCTCATGCAGCAACGGTGCTGGTTTTGGGGTTCCAGCTCTGCCAAGAGCTGGGCATCACCACTCCTCCACTGTGTATCCCACTGACCCAAAAATAAGTCCCGATGAGGTGGCATTCTACTGTAAAAACTCTTTGGGAAGCTGCAAGGGAGGGTTTGGTTCTACAGAGGAAGGAGGACTTGTGGGTAGAGAGCCAGTCAGAGAGATCTACTTAGCTGCTGGATCTGCCAGACTCTCTGGGTAAAGCCACAGACTCTGAGCCCCAATTTCCCATCAGTGCAAGGGGGAGGATAGCCCTGTCTTGCCATGTGGAAGGGTTGTGAGGATAGAGACATGGTGGATTATGAGGAGCTCCAGTGGCTGATGTGAAGCTGGGGACCAGGGAAGTACCTGCCACAGACAGAACTGGCTCCACATGTCTTCAGCTCACTCTATTGAGCTGTGCCGGAGCTGGGAAGCCGCAAAGTCCCCACTGCCAGCAGCCCAAGGGCAAGCTGGAGCCAGGGCAGCAGAGCAAACAGGACAGAGGTGAATATCAGTGCCCCCTTGCCCCACTCTCCCCCCTGGCCCTGGTACTGCAGCAGCAGTTAGGTGTGTTTGGTCCCATGTACCTGGTACGTGGGGCAGCACCTAGTGATCAGATAGGACTACTGGGCTGGTGTGTCAAATGGAGTGCTTTTCACTGGATTCCTTCCAGAGGGTCAGGGTGCATGATGGGCCACATTCTCAGCTGGCCCCTTCATGTGTATGTTGTGAGTCAAGGGGGTGGTCTGGTACAAGGGGAGCAACACCTCTTGTGGGTCACGGCACAGCTTTGGTGGGGAAGCTGCAGAAAGTGGGAATGAAGGGGTGGATCAGAGGCGGTGGATCTAGCCCCCACTGCCCATGTGCAGATCCTTGTCCCTTGACTTCCCCACTTCCTGGCTGCTGAGGCAGGCTCTGCAATGCAGCACGAGAGTCCAGGCCTGAAAATGTGTTCCAGGGATGCTGTGTATCTCTGGTGTGTGGTGTTCCAGACCAACCAGTATGCAAGGTCCCCGCAGTCTCCATTGGGAGTGCTGCTTCTTGCCAGAGCTCTGGGGAATCTCCAGGAATATTACTTCTCAAACTGGGACTTGCAGAAAATAAAGTATCTTTCACCACCTTGTGGCCCCCTTGCTATGTTCCCACTCAGCCCTCCTCCCTGTCTCTGGGGTGATTTTGAGCCTCCCTCCAGAAGGGACCCTCTCCACTGGGTAGCAGAGAGTGCTGGCCCTGTGTTTCTGCTGGTGACTGATGACCAGAAATAGATGCCTTTGTCATGAGACAGGGTAAATAGCTGATGACCTGTCTGTGTCCTGTGGCTCTGGGCAGAGAACACGCTTCCTCTGGGTAGCTGAAGACAGGGAGGACAGTGGGATGGGGGAAAAGGGCCCTGGAGTCCAGATGACCTTCCCTGACCCCCTGGAAGGCAATCCTCTTGGCACAGGGTGCAGCACCAGCTATTGGTCCCAAACATTGACAGCAGCAAAGGGTCACTTACCTTGTGTGCTCTGGGCTGAGACGGTGGTGCGACAGCTGATGCTTGTGGGGTATCTACACTCAGAAAGAATGTGGAATGTTGCCTGGGCTGCCCCAAAGGGCTCAGTTCTGTGCAGTGGTTAAAGTATAATTTGACAGGCTTTGGAACCGTCTTAATCTGCGGGCCCCCTTCCTGTATTGTCTGGGCCCCCTTCATGCATGTGTGAACCCCAGCCCAGGCAGGCATTTGCAAGCACTTCTCAGTATCACATGCATCTGTTATTGCTCCATAAAAATATTTATAATTTTATATGGCATTTATGTCCATAGCAGTTATTGTCACAAACTAGCAAAGACTGCATAACATAATAAGTATTGTGATTAATAACGGTGAGACATAGGATTTGCCAGCAGCCAGGACAGGGTGGAACACATGTTCTGCTAGATTTTTCTATTTTTAGGGGCTCTTGAATGCTGGCCTCTCAAATTTGTGGGCCCCAGAACGGCATTCGTGTGCGTTCCCCCTTACTTTAGCGCCTTTAATGCCTGCATCCCCAATATTCCCCCAGCCCCCAATACCCACCCCCAGAATCCACACCCTGACCCCAACACCCAACCACAGTCCCCAATATCCACTCACCTGTCCCCAGTATTCCCCCAGCTCCCAATACCCACACCCCAAAATCCACCCTTCAGCCCCCAATATTCACCCCCTTGTCTCTGGCTGCTGGAGTGAAGGAGGGGCCACGTCACTTACTGCCCTGTGCCGGGAGCCGAGCGGCACTGCTGGAGCGTGGCAGTGTTTGGTGGGGCAGCAGTGGTGGCAATGTGTGTGTGTGCTACATAGGGAGCAGGCTGTCTGGTCACCCCTGGTGGGGAGTTAGGGAGGGGTCACAGTACCTTGTGAGGCAGCTACAGGCTCAGAGGGAGCCGGGAAGAATGAAGGACCAGCCCAGGCTGGGATAATTAAATCCTCCCTGGCAAGACAGGGAGGTGTGAACCAGCCCAGTGGCTGAGGTTGTCTCTGCTGTGCTCAGGGAGGTGGTGCGGGAAGGAAGGGTTGCAACCAAGCTCGCTCCAGGGAACACAGTGCCACGAAGCTTGGCCCTCATCCCCCTCCCTTCACTGATGTGTCCGTCTGCACCACGGTTGGGGGGGGGGGGTAAGGTGTCTTACAAAATCACAGGCGGCAGGTTAAAATAAGGTGGAACACACTGGAACACTGCGTTCTGCCTCATTTTTCTATTTTTAGGGGCCCCACAATGCTGGCCCCTAAAATCTGTGGGCCCTGGAAAGGCGTTCAGGTGTGTTCCACCTTACTTCAACCACCTGGTTCTGTGTCTTGTGCTTCAAGTTCAGCTTAATTTCCTGGCACCCTGACCTGGGTGTGATCTCCACTTTGTCTTCTGTTTTTGATCTCCCAACACCCTGACTCAGTCAACTCCTGTCTCATGGCTTCCGTCCAACTACCTGCTCTGGCTGCCCATGGCCCTGCTGTGACAGTCATGAATTATTTACTGGAGACATTAACTGGCCAACAGACACACAGTACGAGTAGCTCCTACATCACATTTTCAGAACAATGGGAAAGGAATGTATTTTTTGGACGAAAGAAAAAAATCGGTATTTGACACAAATTAAAATGGAATACTTTCAGTCCTAGTTGTAAAGACCAGGTGGGGGAGGTGATCTCCTTTATTGGCCCTGCTTCTGTTGGTGAGACAGAGAAGCTTGTATGTTTACACAGAGCACTTCTTCAGGTCACCCAGTGTTACCCTGGCATCTACAATGCTAATCCCAATTATCGTCGGTATTGCTGCCTGCTGGAAAGAGGACTGAACTGCAGCGCCCAAGCCATAGGGCAGTCTCGATGCATGGATTATTCACAGTAACATAAGGTTGACTGCTAAATTCACTTAAAAATTAAAAGACCAAACGAGTGAGCTGCCAATGCTGTGCTGCTAGCAGTTCGCTTTTTGTTGAATAAAATCGTCTTTGCTCACCGTTTAATTTACGTCACTTGGTATTTCTCTTAGTTTTATCTGCCTTGAAATGTGAACACTTTAAAGGGACTAAAAAGAAGTTTCATTTTCCAGGGGCTTTGCCTTTGCTGAAGTGCTCTTTAGTCACTTCTTAAAATGGTCTTGGAATTGACAGAATCCTGCAGTGACAGTGTGTGAGGAGATTTCTTTTCCATCTTTCTCCACTTTTAAGATTCCCGTTAGTGCCTGATGAGAAATCAAGCTACTCACCAGCAATTAGCTAATAAATAACTGAGCTCATCTGCCCAGGAACCAGTATGGGATTGGATCCTGCAGACTGTTCTGCATGGCTTTGTCTAGTTCTAATTGATTCAGGCAGTGGGGCTTTTGCGAGTTTGCCTTGGGTGACTATTTCACACGTGTGTAGATCTCACTGTTAGCGAGCTTCCCATGCTGTTTCAGCCCAAATTGTTCTTTGCTCAATTGCAGCTGAGATTTCTGGTTATATTTTAAGGGGTTGAATAAATCCACTTCTTCCAGGGGTTTACATCAGTCACATTCTTAGAGAAACAATAGTCACAGTCACCTGGATGGGGTGTTGTTAGTGATCTTATCTTGGGTTCTGCCGTTGGATAGCAACCTTTGAAGCAGCAGCTTTGGCTGTGAAGTGGGGAGCTGAGTTCCTTTGCCAAGTGCTCAGATGTCTAATGGTGCCCTTTGCCCTATGGAAGTCAGAATGCTCAGATGTGTTTCATAGGCTCTGTACTGCTAATGGGAGTCTTTTGTGGTTCATGTGGTAGGTGATTTGGAGAAAGTAGGATCTAATGAGTCTGTGTCCTTTGTTGCCTTAAAGTTCGTAGTGGCCTTGGTTTGCAGCATAGTGACAGCTCTGAACTCCTAGGTGGCTATATGCTTGTTGTGGTTCATGCATGAATCTGCTTAGCAGTTAATCTCTTTATTCCAGGGATCTGATAAAAATGTGGATAGGCTTCTCACAGCTCTCTTTTCCAGAATTGGGCACCAAATATACGGTCTGATGAAAATGCAGTGCCCTTTCCATAGAAGAGCTCCACAAGCAGGTCCCTCGTGTGGCACTTGGTGGCAGCAATGTACTGTTTAAACCAGATCTCTGGTCTGGGGATAGTAGCTAGGATTGCTTCTAAGAGTCTCTTTCTCCATTTACAGCTGCTTTTTTCTTTTTAGAAAAAGAATATTCTTCTGCTGCGGCATCAAAGTGCATCTCTAGGTGTGTGTGGGAGTGAGGGGAAGGAAGGGCAAGGAATCCTGCGAGGTATAGATCTGTTGCAGAGGAACAGCACATGCTCTGCTACAAAATTGGAGGCCTAATTTCCAGCAGAATCAGGTTGAGAGAGCTTTGGAAAATCCGGGGGTTGGCTGAAGGGAGGGAGGGGGAGATTCCTACCATGGGATGGATTCAGGCAATTTGGTGGGTAGCACTGGGGGAACCACTTAGCTGTGTTCTCCTCAGAGCCCAACAGCTGTGAGTGTTTCTAACAATGCCCTGGACCAGAGAAGGCCAAGGGCTGTGCTCTGAAAACCCTGCTAGCTGCATTGATGGAGAAAGAGGCCCAGTGCTCCTGAACCCTCAGCCCCTGCCCCTGGCCCTTCTCTTTTCATAGCATCACACAGCCTGCCCCATGGCTGCTTGTCTTTTGACCCAGACCTTGTGGGTAAGTGGCCCACGGAGCTACTAGTGCAGGAGTTGCCATAATTGCTGCCCTATCAGCTGGTCTGAGTTTCTGTGTTTATAGAGAGAGGGCTTGGAGCTGGGCACTCTAACACATTGGTCTAATTTACATCATCCCTCCGACTTGTGCCGCCCGCACCAGGAAATCACAGGCTGATTTGAGTAGATGCAGGCAAGTTTTGTCCCCTGAGGTGGTATGAGTTTGCTGGGTTCAGCTTCAGTCCTTAAAGGAAAAAGCTGGGACCAAGAAGACACAGATGTCATCTCTGTTTCCTAAGCACAGTGAGTTCAGCGCTGCTAAAGGGGAGCTGGGAAAGCAAAGGAGGCAGCTGTGCAAAGTGTTCCTGTGCAGCTCTGTCCATATGCCCTAGTGTGCCCCGCGGGGCATGGTGGGATACCTTTCCCCAGGACTCAGGCCGTCCTTGACACCTCTACTAAGCCTGACAGCAAGGGTCACTGGTGATTGTGTGATATGGACACCAGTCCCCTGGGACTAGCATGAGATCCACCAACTGGTTTACTGCAGGAACCACCAACTGACACCCTGCAGTTTTGGTCCCTGTGGGGCTGGATTTGCCTGCATTACCCAGAAGCAAAGGGCTCCCTCTCTGTTGCCTTGACCCCCTTGTTTCCCACTGATTTTTCGGCCCTGCTGTATCCATGGTGAGGAGCTGTGTGCCCAGGGATGCTATTCAGTGGCCTGCTGGGCTCCTGTGGTAGCAGGGAAGGTGGGACTGTGTCTGGTGCAATGCTCCCTGCCCAAGCCACCCTGTCTATCTGTATTAGAGGCTGGAATGCTGCATGGGGGGAGCAGACAGAGATCTGAGTGGTTGGAGCAGCGAGTCATAAGTCTGAAGGTTGCCTGTGATGTCAGCTGTCTGATTTCTGATGCATGAACACCAATTTGCTTGGCTGACAAAGGGGAATGTCAGGTATTTGACCAATGGTTGCCTGAGGTGGTTGTACGATAGCCTCTGCTGTATGCCTCTGCAGTGTGATTGACAAGCCCCTGTCGTAGACATGGAAAGAGAGAGCTAACTGGAGTGTGTGAGAACTCTCTCTGACATGCTGTGCCTCTCCCCATATAAGTATCCTGCCTGCCCCACTCCTTTCCGCTGTATCTGTCTCTTCTCTCCCTCCCACACGCCCCCGCCTGTCTTCCTCTGCGGACCCTGTTTCTTCTCTGTACTCTCCAGCCATTTGTCAACACAGGGATTCAAACCAAGGAGCTTCTAGGAACAGCTTCTCCAGAATGACTGTGTATTGTTCCTCCGGGGTGTCTGGCTCATTTCTTCAGGCGTGGGCAAGGGAACCTGGAGAACTGCAGCTTCTTATGGAGACAAACACAGTGCAGGCTTCTCATATCGTTGAGTTGAGAACTATGCATTTCTGTCACCCAACATTGGGGCTCAGGCCAAGTGCTCCCTATCCAGGAAGGAGAGGGGCCAGGTTCCCATGTAGTGGCCCTGATGGCGATTTTGTCTGGATCAGCTGCATTCTTGGAAGGAGGCTGCTGTGCTTGTGCCTTGCTGTTTGTCTGGCCTCTGAGACAGTCCTAGGTGCAGTGATCTTGGATTGCTAGGCTCTGCCAGTGAGAAATGTCCTGTTCTGGGGTGGCGTGGAGGGAGTCGGTCTTCATAAGACCCTCTATCTCAGTGGGTTTTAATCCTTTTTCATTTGTAGACTCTTAGAAAATTTCAAACGGAGGCATGGACCCTTTAGAAAATCTTAGTCTGTGGACCAAAGGTTGAACACCACTGTTCTGTAGGAACAACCACCTTTAGTGGACCCCTCAGCCATAGTCTGCTGAGTCCCAGGGTCCTCAGACCACAGGTTGAAAACCACGGGCTGCCGGTCATGATCTTGCTGCCTCTCTGATGGCAGAACAATTTAACTCTGCTTCCTTCATGGATTGATGAAATTCCTTGCCACTGAGTCTCTATATCAGGCTAAGCTCCTGCCTGAAATGCCTTGAGAGATGCGACTACCATTCGTCATGCATAGGTCTTTCCTTCTCTTCTCTTCACCTTCAGGATAAACTGGGCATGTAGGGGGTTATTTCTATTTTTAACAATAATGTAATGTACGATGAGGACACCCCTGGAATTATTGAGAGAAGCCGCACCAAGCAGTGAAGTGGAGGTCTTAGTTCCTGGAGGAATGAACTTGTTCTGCAGTGTTGAACCAACTCTCAAGAAAGTGCTATCTCCTGAGCAAAGGAGATTTCCCTTGCAGTGGACAGTTAAACTGCAGCTGAATGCAGGTAACACCCAGCTCTATATCTCCTTGGCGTCAAATGCGAACTGTGCCATGCCACCCCTCCAACCTGTGCATGTTCTCAAGCCCTACCAGAAACCAGGACCTGACTGAATTGGAGCTGGCTTTAGATGAACCTAGGAGAGACTGAAGAGACACTGGAGAGGAGGGAAGTGCTCTGAAGATTATCCTCCCAAAGAAAGTCCCTCACTATCAAGGGCATTGGCCTGCAGCTTGCTAGGGAGGTCAGATCCTTGGGGTCCTTTTGGCCCCTCAGTGCTATTGGGGGATCCAATCATGCACTCTTTCATCTGTGACTAGCCAGCTGGGAGATAATTCGCTTGCTGTGCATTCAGACCTGACTGTGTGATCCATGCATTTATGATTTCCAAGCCCAATGTTTCCATCTTTTTACGGCTCATCTGCATCCTTGGAAAAGTTCCAGGTGGTGCCAAACACTGGCTACTTAGTCTGACAGGCCACTGCAAGCAGATTGTCCACGTACCCTGCCTCCATTGATTTGAGGGCCAGTTCAAGCCATCCGTAGGGGTAGCCCAGCCTATCTCAGATATCATCTCTACCTCTATGAAGGTAACTTCCCAGTATGGCTGCGTTCTACCAGAACAGGGACTCTCCTGATCAGTGGGGAGGGAAATGGAGCTTTGCTGGGGCCTGTGGGTCTAGCCCATGTCTAAGAGGGGAAGGGGCTTTGGTGTCAGCATACAGCCTATGACTGAGGCTGAGCATCCCCTCAGTGAGTCCTGCACCCACTGGCACTTAGGAGTCAGTCACATGATTTCTTCTGTAGGTTGGAAAGGAAGCAAAAGAGACAGATTGTTGTTGTTTCTATTTTTAAACACTCACTAGGCATGGGGGTGTGGTGGTGATGGCACCACGCTGGTACCCAGCTTCTCTAGATAGCTAACATGCTGTTTTTGTGTGACGTGGGTGACTCCACGTGGACCGAGACCTACTGTGCGCAGAGGCCATGAAGCAATCCGCAAAAGGCACAGTGCCCTGACTTGGCTGGAGGGCCCCATTCTCCTTGATTTCTGCTCTCCTCTCATCCAGGAGCCAGAACCCTGGTTTCTGCTTTAGAGGGTGTTACCCAAGCAATACCCTCTGCTCAACTGAGTCCACCTACCAGCTAGGAGGCATTCAGATGAGGAAGTTGGACAGGCTGGCTCTCTGATCTCTCAGGTGGGGCCCAGGAGTTTGATGGCTGTCCTGCTGGCCTCTGGATGCTCATGAGTGGGAATGGATCTAGACAGTGACTCGTCACTCTCTTGGCCCATCCTGCTTTGTAGATGCTGCTGTGTGTGTGGTTCAGGTCATAGCATTGAACAGGAATCCCACTTTCTCTAGTGGATGTATAGAGATTTGACAGGCAACGTTAGGATTGCAGTAGGAGCCCTTTGCAGCTTTAAGGGACCCCCATGTGCTCTGTGTTTAAACCCTCCCTGTTCATGGCCACAGGCTTCTGGGCAGAGGCAAGCTAGGCAAGCCTGCCCCCACTGGCAGGAATGCTATGGACTGTGTTTGCTGAGCTGTTCCATGGGGGGGGGTGTAGGAAGACCACAGAAGAGAGGCAAGATGGTCCAGTGGTTATGGCCTTAGACTGGGGAGACCCAGGTTCAAGCCTCTTCTCCACCAAGACTTGGGCAAGTTGCAGAGTTCTTTGCACCTCATGCTGGGTCCACACTACAGACCTCACAGTAGCATGGCGTTCCTGCCAGCATAATTAAACCATCCCAAATGAGCAGCAGTAGCTATGTGGATGGGAGAGCATCTTCTGCTAACATAGTGCTATCCACACAGGTGCTGTTGTCACTGAAATGGGTGTCATTTGGGGTGTTGTGCTTTTTTCACACAGCAAACCAACAAATGTGTTAGTTAGACAAAGGCTTGGTTTCTCCTCAGTACAGTGGTGCTGCCCTCCTCACTGTGGGGCTGGGTGGATAAGTGCAGCCA
The DNA here is from genome assembly GCA_007922195.1 of Podocnemis expansa. NCBI lineage: Eukaryota > Metazoa > Chordata > Testudines > Podocnemididae > Podocnemis > Podocnemis expansa. Next base: position 4,044,495 of record ML681978.1, read on the forward strand.
TAGGTGGGAGGTACTTGGATGCAGAGATGATGGAGCCAGAGAAGTGCCTAAGACAAAAGTAAATGGTGTGTTTTGTCTGGTTCCCTCAAGCTTGACTCTGTGGCAAATACATTAACCTCTCACTGTTTTTCCTTCCGTATGAGCTGGACAGCCACTGATGGCCAGCAAAGGGAACGCTTTCTTTGTGAAGAGGCAAGCTAGGCTTGTGGTTGGTGGCAGATAGCCAAAGTTCTGTTTGCTGCTCTGCCACTGACTCGCTATGTGGCTCTTGGCAAATCACAGCTGTTTTGGGCCTCAGTTTCCATCTCTGTTTACTGCCCCTCCCTCCGCAGTTATAGGCAGTCTTCACTCTGGCATTTCTTCCTTTCTGAGTGCTTGGGTTGGGGAACCAAACAGCTGTTCTTTTTATGGCCATTTCCCCTCTCCTGAGTGCAGAAGGGTTCTGCTTCTTGCTGATCACATCAGAACACTGTTTCTTAGAGCCCTGCACTGTGAGATTGCTGTGTGTGGTCAGTGTTAGCTTTTTGGGGGGGGGGGGTGCAAATTCAGCTATCCACAGCCTCGAAGAAGTGGGGGCAGGAAGGCTGTGGGCCAGAGTTGTTGCCTGAAGCAGGGATATCACTTACCCATCTGTTGATTGTAAAATGAATGCATGTGACATTGCTGAAAGTGTGTATCTGAAATGCTCCACCCTGTTAGCTGTGGTTGGTCTTGCTGGAAAAGGAGGAAGTGGGGTCTGCTGGTGATTGTAATCCCCAGAATAGCACGGAAATGGGACTGACTAGGGAGAAAGGAGGAGGATCCACGTTGCAGGCTGAGCCATGCTGATGGGCACCCAAGAGACCGTGAAGGTGAAAGGGAGAGGACTTGAGCTGATCATTTCTATGTTATGGTTAATTTCTTTGTCAATAAAGCTGAGTCCCAAGAAAAGGATGGGTTTGGACTCAGCACAGTGTGTGATCTAAGTCAAGAGCCAACTAGGAAAGACGCATGTGACGTTCCTATGTAGGTCCATCTGGCTGTCAGTAGGGTGCACAAGAAATGTGTGGAGCAGGCAAAGCAACAAACAGGAGTCCTTCCCATCCAGTCTACCACATGTGAGCCCCAACACTCCAGGATCCAAATGATCTCTGTTATGGGAGAGTGATTGCTCCATTGACTTCGCTGGGAGCAGCATTCAGTTAAGATGAGATAATTTGTCCCAATCCAATAGAAACCAGATCTGCTCACTGGGCCCCTGCACTATATGCCAGATTTGTGCAAATGATATCACTTGGCCACTTAAACTTGCTCTCTGACCAACCTCACAAAGCAAGTAACATGTCCTGCCCTTTGGGTCTGGATTTGCCTACTTAGAAGGTGCTGAAAATCTGTTTTCCCACATTCTCGAGACCGATTTAATATGCCAGTCAGTGGGTAAAATAAAGTAGGCCAGTTAAGACTGTGCACCTAGTTGAGATGGCAGAGCTGGTTCTGGGCTGCAGCCCCGGGAGCTTCAGGGGTTTGTTTAATATTCAGCCAGCAGATTCCTAAAGAGCCAGTCTGCACTGTGTGGTGCTTGGCTTGCAGGGTAGAAGAGGCTAAACGTTGGAGAGGGTATTGCTGCCACTCACTTGTTACCATTAACATAAATAGTCAGCATCACAGGATAATCAATGCTCACTCATTGGGTTCTGTTTAATACTGTCAGCTTAATCTGTCTGGCTCTTGTAAGGAAAAGTAACAAATGAGATCACAACTGCAGAGGGTCGAGAAGAGAATATAACATTCAGGTTCTGCTCCTTTCTGTTGCTTTCCTTCGGAAGAGCTCATTCTGCAGGCATTAAGGTTCATGAGAGGGGAAGACAATACAATGGGGAAACTGAGGCACGGCAGCTACATGACTTGGAGTTGTAGGTAGCACTAGGAATGGAATCCACACCTCTTAACTTGGAGTCCTCTACTTCCAATGAGAAGCAAAACTGCAATCCTTTAACAGAGAGAGTAATGTGGTCTGGGAAAGGACAGGTAGCCAGGCTGTCCTGAGGTCCGATTCTGGCTCTGATGCTCATTCTGTGGGTGGCTGGGGCCTGTCCCTCCCCCTCTTGGCCTTTCCTCCAGCTGTAAGATGGGGGTCATGCTCCCCTAGCACAAGGTTGTGGGGATTTGTGTGCCCGTGTTTGTACTGCTGTTTTTGTCTGTTGACTTACAGGTTGTCAGCTTCCAGAAGATGATACAAAACCAAACTGTGTCCTCTAATTGGTCCCGCTCCACAGAGCCATGTTCTTGGGGTGCCCACCTTTACTCCACTGAGGACTGCATTGGCAACTAATTTGCATCTATTTTACATTAAATTCCCATAAAACTAATACGCACTCCCCTACTACTTGCCTATGGTTGTCTCTTCCTTGCTGGATGAATAGATAGTGTTTGTGGGTCAGATTCATTGGCAGTCAGATCAGCTGACTAGCTTTGTCCCTACCTGCTTGCCAATGTGTAGCTGCTTCCCTGCCCAATGTCCTTGAGGTGTGTTATTCCTGTCCTGTGGGGGTAACTACAGTGCCAAGTAAGTTAACAAGCAGCAGGCTCTCCCCTATCTATACCTGGTGGGTGGGCATGGAGCCTTCTGAAAACCATAGTGTGGATTCTTCTCAGTCTTCTTTTTCCCCTGATGCCACTTGTCATTCCCTCATTTCTTTAGGTGCCACCTGAGAAATGCCGCTGCATCGTAGGCTGCATCCTGAGCGAGGGGGAGGAAAAGCCATCTGAGGAGCTGATCCAACTCTTTCAGAAGTTTGGTTTCAAAATCTTCTCCTTCCCGACTCCCAGCCATGTGGTCATGGCAACCTTCCCCTTCACAACCCCCTTGTCCATCCAGTTAGCAGCAAGCCGTGTCCACCCGGCCCTCAACGCTTATATCAAGGTGAGTGACCATTGCAGGCAGAAAGTGCCAACTTCCTAGCCTATCAGGGAAACACCTGCTCTGCCATTGGCTGTTGTGAATGCAATGGGTTATTGTCTGCTAATTTCCTCCTATTTTGATCACGTGGCATAGAAGTCTTGCCTACCATTGGCTGTTGCGGGAGCAGCAGGTAACTTACCCATAATAACTTCTTCCCATTCAGTTGTGTGTCTGTAGGCCCTCTCTTGCCATTGGCTGTTGTAGATACAGTAAGTTATTTGGTAATAATTTACTAGTCTTCTCCTGGGTTCTGTTCAATATTTTCATCAGTGATTTAGACCAGTAGTTGTCAAACTTAGGATCAGGACCCAGAACTGGGTCACAGACTATTAGGCAGTGGGTTGTGGTGCCGTCTGCTGCCACCACCAAGAGAATGGAAAGCTCTGCTCAAAGATGGAACTGTTGGGTCATGGGCATAAATGACTTTTTTTCCAACTGGGTCCTGGGGAAAAAAAGTTTGAAAAACCACTGATTTAGATGATGGCATAGAGAGTACACTTATAAAGTTTGAGGATGAAACCAAGCTGGTAGGAGGATAGGATCACAGTTCAAAATGATATGGATAGATTGGTGAAATGATCTGAGGAAAACAGAATGAAATTCAATAAAGACAAGTGCAGAGTACTCCGCTTAGGAAAGACTAATCCATTGCACAGGTACAAGATGGGCAACGACTGCCTAGGAACGAGTACTGCAGAAAGAGATCTGGGTGTCCATAGTGGACAACAAACTAAATATGAGTCAACAGTGTAACACGGTTGCAAAAAAAAGCGAACACCATTCTGGAACATATTAAGAGGAGTACTGGGGAAGTAAGACATGAGAAGTAATTCTTCCGCTCCACTCTGCCCTGATTAGGCCTCAACTTGAGTATTGTGACCAGTTCTGAGCACCTCGTTTCAGGAAAGATGTGGACAAATTGGAGAAGGTCCAGAGAAAAGCAACATGAATGATTAGAGGTCTGGAACACTTGATATATGAGGGAAGATCGAAAGAGCTGGGTTTGTTTAGTCTGGAAAAGAGGAGACTGAGAGGGGACATAACAGTTTTCAAGTATCTAAGAGGTTGTCAGCAAGTTAAGGAAGCATGGATTGGATGAAAGGCCAAAGGACAAATGGAGCTGCGGCTAGCGAAGGATGTAAAGGATAACAAGAAGGGGTTCTACAAGTATGTTAATAACAAGAAGAGGATCAGGGATGGTGTAGGTCCCTTGCTGAATGGGGCAGGCATCCTCGTGACAGAGGATGAAGAAAAAGCTGAAGTGCTCAATGCTTTTTTTGCTTCAGTTTTCACAGGCAGGGTCAGCTCCCAGCCCACTACCATGGGTATGGCAGATTGGAGAGAAGAAGAGAGACCCTTGGTGACGGAAGGTCAGGTTAGGGACTGCTTAAAGAAGCTGGATGTGTACAAGTCCTTGGGGCCGGACGAACTGCATCCAAGGGTGCTGAGGGAATTGGCCGATGAGATAGCAGCACTGTTGGCTGTTATCTTTCAAAACTCATGGAGAACGGGGAGGTGCCAGAGGATTGGAAAAAAGCAAATGTAGTGCCTATTTTCAAGAAAGGGAAGGAGGAAGATCCGGGGAATTATAGACCAGTCAGCCTCACTTCAGTCCCTGGCAAAATTATGGAGCAGATTCTTAAAGAATCCATCCTCAAACACTTAAAAGAAAATAAAGTGATCAGGAACAGTCAGCATGGATTTACCAAGGGTAAATCATGCCTGACCAATCTCATTTCCTTCTACGAGCAGATGACTGGTTTTCTGGATGCAGGAAGAACCGTTGATGTGATATACCTTGATTTTAGCAAGGCTTTTGATACAGTTTCCGACAGCATTCTCATTGGCAAATTAAGGAAGTATGGGTTGGATAGGTGGACTATAAGGTGGATAGAAAACTGGCTAGATCAACGGTTTCAGCGTGTAGGAATCAATGGTTCCACGTCTAGCTGGCAACCAGTCACGAGTGGTGTATCCCAGGGCTCAGTCCTGGGGCCCGTTCTGTTCAACACTTTCATTAATGATCTGGATGATGGGATAGATTGCACACTCAGTAAGTTTCTGGATGACACCAAGCTGGGGAAAACAGTAGACACACTGGAGGGCAGGGATGGGGTTCAGGGAGACCTTGACAAATTGGCACAGTGGGCCATTAGAAATCTCATGAGGTTCAACAAGGACAAGTGCAAAGTCCTGCACTTGGGATGGAAAAACCCCATGCACTGCTACAGGCTGGGGAGCGATCAGCTAAGTAGCAGCACTGTAGAAAGGGACCTGGGGGTCCTGATGGATGGGAAGCTGGATATGAGTCAGCAATGTGCTCTTGCTGCCAAAAGGCCAATGGCATACTGGGCTGCATCAGAAAAGTGTTGCCAACAGGTCGAGGGAAGTGATCATTCCCCTCTATTCGGCACTGGTGAGGCCACATCTGGAATACTGTGTCCAGTTTTGGGCTCCCTACTACAAAAAGGATGTGGCCAAATTAGAAAGAGTCCAGCGGAGGGCAGGAAAAATGATCAAGGGGCTGGAGCACAAGCCCTGTGAACAAAGACTGAAGGAACTAGGTTTATTTAGCCTGCAGAAGAGAAGACTGGGGGTGGGATTTGATAGCAACCTTCAACTACTGGAAGGGATGCTCCAAGGAGGATGGAGCTCAGCTGTTCTCAGTAGTAACAGAGGACAGACAAAGGAGCAATGGTTTCAAGTTGCAGCTGGGGAGGTCGAGGCTGGATGTTAGGAAAAACTTTCTTACTAGGTGAGTGGTGAAGCATTGGAATGGGCTACCTAGGGAGGTGGTGGAATCTCTGTCTTTGGAGATATTTAAAGCCCGGCTGGACAAAACCCTGGCAGGGATAATTCAGTGGGAGTGGTCCTGCTTTTTTGGCAGGGGGTTGAACTAGATGACCACATGAGGTCCCTTTCAACCCTATGATTCTATGATCGTCACAAGGAGGAGGGAGAAAAACTGTTCTCCAACTGCTGATGACAGGACAAGAAGCAATGGACTTAAATTACAGCAAAGGAGGTTTAGGTTGGTCATTAGGAGAAAATTCCTAACCATCAGGGTGATTAGCCGCTGGAATAAGTTGCCTAGGCAGATTGTGGAATCTCCATCATTGAAAGTGTTTAAGAGCAGGTTAGACAAGCACCTGTCAGGGATGGTTTAAGAGGGTGCTTGGTGCTGCCATGAATGCAGGCGACTGGACTCGATGACCTCCCATGGTTCCTTTCAGTTTCTATGATTCTATGATTTGGCCATGTTTATTAGCCGGTTTCCTGCTACAAGTACTGCCCTATGGTTAGGTGTCTATCCAGTGGTTCTGTGTATCATAAGTAGACGTATGCTTGTGCCTCTCAGGTTTAATTCCCTCCCTCCCCTGTGGTGAAGGGAGCGCAAGTTATTCCAGTAGGTCTAGGTAGCAGTCTCCCTCTGGTTACGGTTTTGTTTAGTGTGCACATTTCTCTAGGCTGGGCATGCCCCTTCTCTGTGTGCATATGTGGCACAGCTGCATGAGCCAGGAACTTAGCACGCTGCTTGTAGGATTCTTTTAGTTTTAGCTTTGCCTTTCTCTGGAAGGTGGTTGTCACTGAGGTCCACCAATGGCTATGAGTTGGGATGGGAAGAGATGCAGCCCCATGTTGTTGGGTGTCCTTCGCTTGTGACTGACAGAAACTGGGCGTGGGTTACTCGATAATTGTCTTGTTCTGTTAATCCCATCTGAAGCACTTGGCATTTGACATTGTTGGAAGACAGAGCACTGGGCTAGATGGACCATTGGTCTGACCCAGTGCAGCCATTCTAATGTTCTTATTATTATACTCTTCTAGATTAGGATGGTGTGCTAGGTATGGGGTGTATGTTTATCTCTCTACCACAGCTCTTCTGGGCATTTCCTGCTCTATTACATTTTCTTTTTTATCTTCCTGGCAAGCTGTATTGTCAAAGTCCTGGGCCCCCTCACCTAAATCTCAAAGCTGTCTGCTGAAGACCCTTCCCCTGTCTGCTCTTGGGAAAGCTGTTCCTGGCAGAGAACAAATCCCACAGCAGCCTGCTACCTCTTCTGGGTTCCAGCATTCCCCCATCCACGGAGGCAGGGGTGCCTGTAAGCCATCTCAGACAAGGGAGCACAGCTGAGTGGAGTTGCACCCTGGGAGAGGGACCATTGTGCATGGCAAGAAAAGTGTTTTCAGGAGGTAGAGCTCTGTAGGCTGGGCTGAAACCTGAGTCCAGGCCCCAGAACGCTGGGCTGTGGAATGGAAACATTCAGGGTTGCTTTGCTGATTGGCCAATCTTGAACAGGATAAGCTAGGAACAGCCTGATTGCATGTAGGAGGACACACCCATAGCTTTAGGGATGTATCTCAGTCCTAGTCCACAGCCCACATAGCCACTGTCCAAGCCAGCTAGTATCCCATATGCCTGCCAGTACACCGTGCGTTTGACCTACAGCCCCTACCTCTGTCCTGCCCCTCTCTGCCAGCCAATGCATCTCAACTTTGACTTGGCAACCTTCTAGCTATTTCTGACCTGGGTCTTGCAATGTGCAGTGAAGTTCTAGGACCCTGCAGGCAGAGGCAGGGCTTTTCTACTGGCTGCTTGACCTGTTGGTCCTTCTTAAGTCCAATCAAGGAGCAGGAAAGGGTGGCTGTGTTTCTGAGCACAGAGAGAACTGAGGTCTGGAATGGTGGGGGTCCTGCACAGAATTCTTCAGGAACATCCAGGCTATGAGAGAAACTACGGCCTAGGCTGAGTTTTGTTTGGTTATTTAACACAGTGATGGAGGCAAATCTCGGGAGGGGTGAAGTAGGGATACTCCCCAGTGCATGTATAGTTGGATCAGCACAGAGTGGTAGCCCTCCCAGCACAGTGGTTCTCATCCTCTTGTGGGTCGCAACATGCTTGACAGTGTGTTACAACTCTACAGGATATGCCAGGCCACCCACTGCAGGCCAAATCCAGCCATATCCCCAGCTCTCTGGAGCACACTTATGGTTGTGTGGTGACACAGTAATGTGTCCTGACATAGTGGTTGAGACCACTGCCCTAGTATACAGGCTTTTCTTGTGCAGAGATGATCTGTCCTGGCTAATTGCACTGGGGGCTTAATGATATAGACAAATGGAGGTGCCAACAGGAGCACTGGCTTTCTTTGAATGTAGGGGGCCTGGACTGGGATTTGAGGCTGTGTCCAGAAGGAGGAGAGGCCGGTGAGCTTGCCCTGCTGTGGCTCTTACCCATCAAACGCCAACATTTTTATCCGTTCATATGGAAGCATCTATTTATAAACCTCCCATTCCTGGCGCAAATCCCAGCCCTGCGGGAAACAGAAATATCTTCATCCTACTTTGTGCTGCAGGCTTGCTGGTTGGCCGTTGTGGATGTACAGGGCCACTCAGGAGAACTGACCTTTTCTTTTCTGTCCTTGGGTAGATTCCTGGGAGGGCCAGCAGGAGGTGCACTGTTCAGGCCCTCGTCCTGATATTAGAAGGGCTGGCAGAGAATCTGGAAGAAGCATTCTGTGCTGTTCCCAGTTCTCTGCTATCTCCCTGTTCTCATAGCTTGGCCCTCTCAGTGTCCCCTCTTGGAAATGCTGTTCTGGGTGGTAGGTAATGGGGAAGGCAGTGGATTACTTCGGAACAGAAGGGTCACGGGGCTTTGCCATGGGTGACTTCTGGCCCTGAAGTAGGTTGTCGAGATGACAGGGGGTGGTGTGGGGGAGTAGCTGGGAGAGCCTCAGGTTTGTTAAATTGGTGCTTTGTGGTGCAGAGATGTCGTTTTCTTGCTCCAGGAAAGGTCCTGGAGAGCGCATCTGTCACACGAAAGATGAAATCATTAGAGCTAAAAAAGAGAGCCACAGATTGTGCTGGGAACACCTGGCAGCTTTTTAATGAGAGCTGCCTTTTTTGTTTAAAAAAGAGAGAAAATCCAACATCTAGGGATCTCAGGTGTTCAAAGCAAATGGAGAATAGGAGCTTGTCCAAAACGGAAACTGTTGCCTTTGAATCACCATGGCAGGGCTTGCTGTACTCAGGCTAATGCCCCCCAAACTCACGTGGGCTGTCAGAATGTGTCCTCTTCAGGATCTGAAACCAGCAGGGGAGCTGGAGTGGGTTTTGTTTCTCGGCCCCCTGCTCTGAGGTGATGAGTGATGGGACTTAATTCATTGTCTCTTGAGGAAAACTGGGGATACAGGTCACACTGGGGGTTGTTGTCCTGGCTCCTGGTCCTGAGCCAAGGCCCAGATCAGACCCTCTTTCATTTGGAGGAGAATCTCAGGTCAACAGGAGCCTGTGTCACCCCAAGTTTGGAGCCGCAAGTATTTAGGTTATAGATGTCATCTGTTGATCTCTAAGTACTTTCCAGGGGCCCACCCTTCTAAAAGCACCATTTTCCTTGTTACACTGATGGGGCCAGGGGGACCAAGGCCAAGTTTGCAATGGCACAGTCATTGAATCCAGGAGTCCCAACTGCCAGTCTCCTGCTCTAACGCCTAGGCAGAAGATGGAGACAGGGTGGGGAACACTGTGGGAACGATGGCCCATGAGGGTACATCTCTGCAGAGTGATTGAGCATATCTCCGTGTGCCTAGTAACCCCCAACCAATTCATGTTTTTTGGGGGGATGAGTGCAGATTTTTTTGCACTAGGCCACTGTCAGCAGGATCCCCTCCTCTCCCCTCAAGGCCAGCTTAAGGGGTGAGCCAGCAGTATACTGGCTTGGGGCGCTGGTACCAAAAATTGAAAGCAGCTTAGGGGCGCCGGGGCCAAAAATTGAAAGCTTGGCCTGGGAACAGGTTTCCATGGAGATGCTGCCACGTGAGCACCAGCGTAGCCCCACCCATCCTGCCCTTGTAAGCACGCTCCAGATGCATGAGATGGGGGTGCAAAAGCAAAAGTTGGCTTGGGGTGCCTCAAACCCTTGAGCCAGCCCTGTCTCCCCCAGCTCCCTAGCATTTGCTTCTGAGCTGGGACTCATGCTAGGACTCTGCTGCCTGGATGCCCTGTGCCAGTGGAACTGAGAAGGGCTTCTTGCACTGGGGGTGTCCAGGAAGGTGTGGCAATTCTTTTCTGAGTTGGCAGGCTGATCAGAACATTGTTGATAGATAAGACATACAAATTGATATTTTTAATAAACGTTAATAATGATTACTGTAATATTTTGCATTGCTTTTGCTTGCAGTGTGTACAGAGGACAAGGGGCAGTGGTGCCTGTGTGAGGGAGCAAGGCAGGACAGGGGTGCATGGCAGAGGAGTGGAGGGAAAGAAGAGTGAGGTGAGGGGAGCAGAGCAGCTAAGTGGCAGGACTAAGCTATTTCCTGATATGGAGCCCACCAGCTCTGCTTTCCTCACTCCCTGCCAAGCACTGTTCAGGGAAAGGAGAGCAGTGCTGGGAGAGAGCTAGAGGAGAACAGAGTCAGTCAGAGACAGGACAGAAACCCTGGCAGTTCTGCAGTGGTCACAGGTTTTGGCATTGGGCATCTCTGTATCAGAAACACTGATGGGTAGCAATTTCTACAGAAGAGTTTTTACACTAAGGTCAGGGGAAGGACAGGGGAGCTGGGGTTAAGGGTGTGGGAGGAGAGCAGAACTGAGGGGATGTCCAGGTCAGGAAGTAGCTGAGTCCTGCCAAGCGGCCTCACTGCTCCCCTTGCCTTTCACCCTCTCAGAACTGCCATAGTTTGTCCTGTGTTTCTCCCCCTGTGTTCTCCTTACCCCCACTCAGCCCTGCTCTCCTCCCCCTGGATTCCACTTGCCCACCAGACTAAGCACAGTGCCAGCTCAGCTCACACACCTCCACCCTCCACAACATAGCACCTTGCTCTTGCAGCAGCACCCTGTGGGCCGGATGAAAGCCCTTGGTGGGCCGGAGTCTGGGCCCTGGGGTTACAGGTTAGACAAGCCTGCATTAAGATGTCTGGTCCCGTTCTGAAATCTCCTCCCAGCCTTGTTAACAGTTTCCAGGCTGGTGGGTGAGGACCCTGTGACTGTAACAACAGCTAGCTAGACCAGGACATGATGTAAGTAAAAGCAGTGCCAGCTTCTGTCATCAGTCACACTAATGCCCTGGACTTCCAACAGCAGTGCTCTCTGTGCCCCTGCATTTCCAGTTCATTCTAACTGCTGCCCCCTGCTATTCCAGCCCCCAGCCCCTCACACAGGCTGGCCAGTGCTCCTTGGTCCTGTTGTGCATCCCCAGATTGTTTCAGCCTGGGGCTTGTGTGGAACAGAGACACTCCAACAGCATCTGCTCCCCTGGCACCTGTTAGAGAGGTGAGGGGAGGAAGGGAATCAAGAAAGAAACTTTCATGCAAACAGGTGACCTGTGCACAGTTTCTGCAGGGAATTGGTGTTGCCATGGAGATAGCTTCTCCAAAGAGCTTCCCCCCATCTTTCCCTTGAAGAACCTGAGGCACAAGCGAGAGGGTTTTGCAATGTCAGGTTTGAAAAGATTCTTTTAATGAGAGTTGGAGGGCAGGCATGCTGAGTGGAGGAGACCCTCTCTCCGTTGTGCTGGCCCCACGGGAGCCACTGAGCAGGAGAACAGGATTAGCAGAGAGAAGAGGCATCAAAAGGCTGTGGCACTGGAGGTGAAATGCAGCCTCTGTTTGCTTTTGCAAGAGAAGGCATTGGTGCATAGGGGGCAGGGAGGACAATGGTGCAGCCCAGTGATGAGGAGAAGGGGGTAGGAGGAGGGGTGGGGGAGGGAAAAGGTAGAGCTGAAGAGGTTGAGGGACCCAGGAGGCGAGGGGGGATTTGGTCTGGACTGGAGCAAGATTTGGGGGCACAAGTGAAGAAAGCTGGAGTTGGTCTCTGTGGCTGTGAATCTTCCCCGGGCTAGGAGGCCCTTTGTCACCACCTGTGCCCCAGCTTCCCAACCCCCCCCAGGCAGCAGGGACCCTCCCCTCTTGAGTGCACAGCCACAATCTCATTCTGTGGGCTCCCTGAACATCTCCCTGGAGCGTCCAGTCCTTGCTCCGCTGGCCACTCGTGGTGTCCCTACTTCTGAAGAAATGGCATGGCCTGCATATTGGCTGCACCTCAGATCATGCCTCTGCATAACACCCAGCACTGAGACGTGCTTAGAGCGAAATCCAGTGTCAGTTCATTTATCAAAGCAGAGAAGTTTATGGAGAAGCAAGTGGCAGTGTTGGAAACAGATGGTTCCATAGCAGATAAAATCATAACGTGCATTCTGGAGCCTAGACTGAATCCCCCTGTCTTGTAGTGTTTATCCAAGACCTAAAGAACATAATATTCATTACAGATACAGAACTTCTTCAGTATTTCAAATATGCCTATTGCCAGTGATTGTGATGGCCATGGGCGTACTGGCCCTTGGTAGAGATCTCACCTGGCACCCTTCAGTGAGCTGTTACTATGCCGTTAGGCAGTCCAGGGGGTCATGTAAAACCCGGTGTGCTCCTGTGCCATTCAGCCCAGGGGTCCTGGGTCATGGGGAGGCAGCAGGAGATAATATCATTGCTGTGTCTGGAGTGTGGGTGTGCAGTAGATTCATCAGAAGGTCCATAGAGACCCAGAAGGACCATTTCCTGGAGAGATCCAAGGCAGGAATCTATCCATAAGCAGATGGGCAGAGACCAAGCAGAATCAAACCCAAGTTCCATGGTGATGCCAGAAGCTTGAATACCAGCACCATCTCTCCTCCTAACAGTTCTCTCACAGCACCGTTAGTTGGGGTGCACTTCCCCTTGTATTGGGCACTTTGACTGTAACAGCACATAGGAGCCATGGAGATTGGGAGGAAAGGGACAAAGTACTCGGTGCCAATCTCTGGACCACAGCATACAGTTGGCATGTCATGTCCCTGGCCTGAATAATTTTTAAGGTGGCCTGTGAGCCATGTGTCCCTGAGAGTGGCTGTACCCACTTGCTTAGTGCCACAAGTGTATTACCACCTTTATCTTCATCAGCACCATTACTTGGCATCGCTTTGTGCTTTCCCTCCGAGAAACTTCCTACAGAAGTGAGTGAGTTACACTGCACATGGTCTGTCCCTTCCGCAAGGTTAGTATTACCCTTGTTTGACAGATGAAACAACTGAGGAGCAGGTAAAATGCATCCTGGCCCTTGCTGTACCTACTAGCGGTGCTGCCTCATCCACATTTCTCTCAGTCTTCACAGACAGACTCCTCTGTGCACCCAGACGCATCAAATGGGACCCTTCCTAGGCACTGCCACTGCTGTGTGGCAATCCAGAGTGCCACTGAGGCAGAGGCAAGGCCGGACCCAACAGAGCACAAGTTAATGCAGTGCAAAATGCACAGATGCAGCTATGTCTGAGTGATCTGGTGGATGTGAGAGTCAGAGAGCAGGGCAGGCTGAGCCTGGCAGCTCTGGTGTGCTTGCATACTCTTCTTCTCTAAGCTGCCAAGTCCCTGCTGTAGCCAGTCATTGAAGGCAAACGAGAGAAGACGCTCTCCCAGGGCGACAATTTCTAATGGCACTGTGGACGAGTTATTAAACTGTTACCTCCTGCCATGTCAGGGAGCCTTGATTCCTGGTGTGGGTTTAATTAGCTCCCCAAGGCTGTCTGCATGGGCCTATGGGCTGGACTCTCAAGGGTCTCCTCAAACCCAGACTGTTTGTTAGAAGGCATGGAGTCTTGCAGCTTCTGGGCAGCCAGCAAGGTGTTTAATTGCATCTTGTGAGGAAGTCCATCTGGTTTGGACAGCTCTCTGCTGGGGATGCCCTAGTTTCCAGTCACTTTCAGGCAGACAGGTGTCCTCTTACAGCATTTGGCTCAAGCTGGCCTTTTTAGCTGGGAGTCTCAACAGAGGCTCTAGGCCTTTATGAGCTAGAGAACTTGTTTTCCCTCCAGGTCAGTAGTTGGAGAGTGTTAAGACAAGAAACCCCCTCATCATCTAATGTGAGCTGTTTATCATAGGCCACGAACCCAACTCAGCCTGGCACTCCAAGCCCAGCAATCAGAATTAGATCTAAGTATTACAGTCCTCAAGAGACTAAGCTATGGTGTGCCACAGGCACAGACCAGGAGAGACCAAGTTGCGTTCAGGCACAAGGCCTGTGTGTTAGCAGGGAATTGAGTAATTGATGGATATAGGTGCAGGAAGATTGCACGCTTGATGCTTATGCTTCCACTGTAGATAGCTTCAGTCTCCTAGGGTTGCTCTTCTTGCATCTTTCCCCATAGGCCTGATCTGGGCTTGAGGCTTCTCTGTGGGACTTTTGAAATTGGCATTTAGGCTTTTAAGTTGTCCAGGCATTTTTGAAAATGTTGCCCGTGAAATCCGTTGCGGATACCCCTTTGCAACACATTCACTGCCCAGCTAAGTGGGGTGAGAACATGCAGACCCCTGCTGGCATCCAGTGCTTGGTGAAACCATGCTAGAATACCATGTTTGGGCCCACACGTCTCATAGGGCATGGTGGGTTGACTTAAATCCAGACAGCTTACATCACAATTTAAATCACCCAAAGGAAAACCTTAATTTAAATGATTTTAATCAACTTTTCCATATGTGCATTGGTTAGTTTATAAAGAAAGGTGCAAGCTCATTGGTTAGTATAACTACTAAAACATTTTCATTTACAATTAAGTAGAGTCTAGATTTGGTAGAGCATTTTGCTATCCAAGAGGGTTTGCTATAACTATATACAGGTATTTAAGCAATCATATAGTTTAATATTTTCAGATTCCTATGAATTACTTGTTTGTTTTTAGTATGGTAAAATGGTGACTGATATATTGCTTTTTACTAGATAATTAACATTTTGCCCCTGATTTCTGCAAAGCTGCATTGGGATGGTAGCAAACTGAAATTTAAACACACAAACCAGCATATAAAATGTATTTTTATTAACCAAACGAGTCCATAATATAGCACATGACTTCCTGTGCCATTGTCTATAAAGCTGAACCTCAGAAGTTAGATCTTTCTCCCCAATTCTTTTTATATAAAAAGCTGTCTTTAACTCAATTGACAGCAGCTCATGGATTCAGCCTATTTCTTTTTTTATTTAAATGTTTTATGATATTACAACCAGTTTAGTCCTGAACATATTTTGTGTTTGATTCTGATTCCATTTTAAATAGATCTGGTTTTTAAAAAGAAAAGTCTGTAACTGAAAGAACAAAACAAAATCTGACTCAGATACCTCCCCTCCAGCAGGCAATAGGTTTTTTGTCCACTCTGCTTAGTAGGGAGCAGCATGTTTAACATAACAAACCCAGGTCCTGGTATTGTTTGAGAGACTATTCTGAGGCTCTTTGGAATGTAAGTGTTTGGGGGATCCCGTGGGCATTTCTGGGGCTCACAGAGAACATCTGAACACACTGGTTGTGTCATTTTGGTGGCTGTGACTGATGACAGAGCAGTAGAAATGCAGAGAGAGAAATTCTTTTCTATCTAGGAAGCTGAATTTGATGGCATGAAATCAAATTTGGCCATGGTGTAAGTGGGGGCTGTGCCCATTGAATTCATTGTGAGTAGTACTGAATCGTAGCAGGGGTGAATTTGATCAGCACTGAACTGCTCTATAGGTAGTTATAGGGGAGTTTCCAAAGAGCTGGAGAGGCAAACAGTTGTTCTCACTTTGAGGTCAGATCATCTAATCTAACCTCTTGCACAGTGCAGGTTCTTGGTTTTGTTTACACTCAGAGATCACATCACCAATGGGCTCTAGAGCATCTGACCTAAACTGAGCCAGCTGTGTTTTCTTGGGACCATGAGGAAATTCAGATCTCTTTGTCAGAGGGGAATGACTGAGCTGGGCCTGCAGTGCCTTGCTCACAGGTCTGAGATCTAGTTCTGGATCTGCTAGAGATCTTGGGTAGATTACTTCAGGGCTTTAGTTTCCACTTTTATAGAATGGGACTAATAAGGTTTCCCTGCCTCACAGGAGAGGTGGTTGGGGATTTTCTGCTGAAAAGTTTTTTTCTTTGGAAAATGCCGACTCATTGAAACCAATGAGGACTGGACACAGAGGCTGAAACCTCAGCATTTTTCATGAAGCCGAATGCTTGTTTCCCAACCAGCTCTATCCATGTGCCTTCTTTCCTGAATGGTTTGAAAGCACTTTGAAATTGGTGGCTGTAGGGTACTGGAAAGCACAAAGCATTGCAAAGATTTAAAGTTCGTTGCTAGCCAAGTGGTCCAAATGTACTTCTCTGCAGTTCTTATAAAGCCAGTTCTGTTACCAAAGAGCAATGTAGGACATCTTGGGAGAATGGGGTACTCCCCCCCCCCCATCTCCGGTGCCTGTGACAAATCCCCTATAGTCAGTAAAAAAAATCTTCACGCATCAATACAAGCAGAAAGAAAGCGCTTGGGAGAAGAAGAGGATTTGACTGGTCTGACAAGGCATTCAAAGCAGAGATGCGACTGGTACTGACAGCATCACAAGCTGTCAGACGCAAGGGCTGGGAATAAAGATGTGGACCCCAGGGACCAGGCTTTGAGCTGTCTGGGCAGGCATCTGCACGTGCTGTTATCACGAATGTAGATCCTGTTGTGGTACTGCACATGCAAATCACCAGTTACGTGTCTAGCTAGCCCTTTGCACATGCACGCTGCAAACGTGTCCCCAAATGGGGTAAGCAGAAGCTGCAGTGGCCTGATGGGTTTCTGTAAATCATACTCTGGTTGCCTAGAAGTGGAGACAATTGGATTATCACCTTGGGTGTATCACCTTCCAAGAAAAAAGGCCTGCATGGAAACAGTATTAGTTATGTTAATACTAACTGCTTCTATATTGTCCTTTTAATAGGAGGAACTTAAAGCACTTTCCAAAGACAGGGAAATAGAATTGCCCTCATTTTATAGATGGGGAAACTGAGGTATGGGGGAATGGTATGGTGATTTTCCCTGTATGTACCTGGCAAATAGCAGAGGCAGAAATAGAATCCAGATCCAGGTCAGGGTCTGCCACCACTGATCTTTACTGCCTCTCAGCTTTAGCCATGTTGTCCCCTACTAAGTATTGCAGCAGACTGTCTTGTTTGCACCACCTATTTTAGCGCTGACATCACCAGTCTCACACCATTAATTTAAATAGATCAGATGTTTCCCCTTCCCCCATATTTAGGGGTTTTGGCATCTTCACAATTTGTCATTTGTTTTCTACAAATTGGCTCATAGTTGGGTATGAAAAACAGTCATTTAAATAGTTTTGTCTCAGGTCTCTTAATTTTTGCCCCACAAATTAAAAATATGCAGTAATGGGTTTGGAAATAGCATGATGATGGGATAAAGGGGAGGGGGGCCTTCAGGAATGCGTTCCACTTGTTTTTCTTTACAGAATGGCTCAGATACTACTGTCAGGGACCAGTTCAGCTAGTGAGGGGTTTTGGGGCAGAGCACTGGGGACAGTATGTGTCTCAAAGACACTGGCACATGTCACTGAAGGTGAAACCACTTCCACATGGCATTTTCCGTCACACACATTAGACAACAGTTCAGTGGTCCCCGCCCTATTGCACTGCATTCCTCTGGCCTGGCTGGAACATTACTGATAGCTGGTATGCTGGGGTACTGCCATCTTGTGGGTGAGGGAACAGAGGGCTTCCTTGGATTGGAGCTCAGAAGAAATTTTGCCCCTCTGAATCCAGACTTCAAGATGGTTCTTGGTTTGGTTTTCTTCTTTTGTTTTAAATGGAGTTCAGGAAATCAAAACCATTTCACCCCTCTGATACCCCAATGCCTGGAACTGAGATATATATAGTTTGAAAAGTCAGTCCAAATAAATAATATTTTTGCACTTCTATAGCACTTTCCTTCCAAAGTACCTTACAAACAGTCACAAAGACTTTCAGTATGCCACTGAAGCATTGTGACAACTGCTCTCTGCCTCAGTTTACCCATGACTTGAAGAATCAAGTGACTCACCTAACATCACATGGTGATTAGCAGCAAGACAGGGTCTAGAGTCCCATAAGTCCTGTGCCTCCAGGAGTCCAGGGTCCCTGGTGTCCTGCATGTCTCAGCTGCGTCCCAATTCTCGAATCCCCTGTCATGTTCAGATTATTGTTGCTGATCATTTAAACATGGCGAGGGCCAGTTAATTCTGACGATGTGAAAAAGAACTGGAGCTTCCAGAGGCAGCTGATGCTGTGTTTTTCTTTTCATCCGTGTACATTTTCACAGGCTCCATCATTTCTACTGTAAAACCAGCCCACGTTGCCTATTAAGAAACTGTTTGTCTTCTCTCTCACCCTGGTGAGGGTCACCCCTTATTTATGCAAGTGCATATGGAGAAGAATTAGGCTAGAAGCTATGGGTACTGGCTGCCTGAGAGATGGGCCCTCTCCCAACATGCAACAGTGATGACTAGCTGTTGACAACAGTCATTTGAGTTGACAGCAGGTGTCCTTCATGGAGGGGCCTTCACCCTGGATTCGCTTCCCACTTTGGTCTTCTGGAACGCATCTGCTGAACTTTTGGCTGTGATTTAAAGCTGGACTAGTTTTGCCTGAACACAAGGAATTGGTGGAGTGGTGACAGTCTGAGTTGTGATGCTGTTAAGACTCACTTGAGTGCATGGCTGTGATTTCAGCGTATCTGCTTAGGGGCGGTGTAATGGCTCCATTATAGCAATCTCCCAATAACACCAAAACACACTCAGGCTGAGGAAGGTGTTTCCTGTGCACCTTCTCACTGCTTTTGCCATGTTTTTCACTATCTTCTGCAGACAGTAGGATCTCTGTGGTTTTTTGACCCATAAGCTTGATAGTTAGCAGACCATGGCTGCATTTTGGTTCATAGCAGTCTATGTATTCACAACTACTTTTAAATTACTTTTTAAGATAAAACTGCTAAGGATTTTGTAGCATGTGATCTCAGGAGCACACCAGAGTACTTCCACAGGACAACTCACTTGATGAGTGACTAGATCATGCCTCAGAAGGAGAGGTGGTCCTGTACGGGAACACTTGATGGAGCACAGACCCAAATTCTGCCATTAGCCCCTTATGTCTGGAATAGGTCAGATCAACCCCCTGAACAGAAAATCTTGTATGTTTGGATTTTGGATGGCTCTGGATGACCTCTAATGGAAAAGTGTTCAGCTGTGTCCAGGATCACATTTCCTAGTCTGATGAGGGTCTCTGGGCTTGCTTCTCATTTCACTTACATGGTTGTAAAATCAAGGGAAATGCAGCTGAAATCAATAGAGTCACACTAGTACCAAGTGGTGCGAGGCTAGTGTGTCTTGGGGCCTTTGAGCCTCTGGGGGAGTCAGTGAAGTGAGTTTCCTAGGCAGTCTGTGTTTAGCCTATTTTTGAAGACCATCCTGTTCCTTTCATCTCTTTAATGGCCCACACTGGGATCCAGTGCTCTCTCTGCTCCTGCCATTCACAGCAGGTTTCCTCTCTTCTCCATTGCTCCCCATCTTCTCCTGGAGATGTTTGGTGGCCTTGAGGTCTTTGTCTTCAGCAGTCAGTGCTTCCATGCTTCTTGCAGACAGGCAAGTGCCTATGCTGCATAAGGCCGGAAGCTTTGCTGAAGGGAGTGGGGGTGAATGACTCAGGCCAAGTGGGATGTGACTGGCCAAGCAGTGTGCCAGCAGCTCATATCTCAGGTGCAGTGAGAGCAGCTGAACTCTGTACCTGCTGCCAGGCCTCCTCAGGCTGCAGTTGCCTCACAGCCCCCCAGTTAACTGGGCTTAGTACTTCAGTGAAAGACCCCAGGACCCTACCTTGGTGGTAGAGTAGTCTTCCCTGCTGGATTGTTTGGAGCAGACAGGAAGCCCCAGGGCCCTGGCTATGTGGTGTTTCCTGGGCTGATTATAGTGCAGGACAGTACATGTTCCTTCCTGTGTCCCTCCGCCATTTCAGCACATCCCAGTGCAACGTCTATGTCAAATGTGCCGTACAATGATGCTTCCTCTGGTCTGAATGGCTGTCTACAGCACAGGACAGCAGAGAGCCAGGCCAACAAACTTACAAAGTGCTAGGAAAGTCTTACCTGAGGGCTGGAATAACAACAGCCGTGCCTTCTGCCCAGGCACTACAGGGTGGGAGCTACTAGTCCAGGGGTCAACAACCCAAAAGATAAGAAGTGCCATTTTTAAAAAATTCCTTCAATAACCAAGTGTTTTGAGAACCACAATGGGTGTAGCCTCCTGGTGCAGGAATGGAGAAAGTGGACCAGGGTGCCTGCCGCAGAGTCCCCTGGCAGGGAGCGGGGAGCCTGGAACCAGGACCAGGCCTGTTCAAGGTCCCTTGGTGACTGGGGGGGGCAGGGTGGAGCCTGGAGCCTGGCATAGGCTACCTGCAGGGTTTCCCAGTGGTAGAGGAGGCCTAGAGCCTGGAGCCGCAAGGGGGCAGCTAAAGAGCCACATATGGCTCTAGAGCTGCAAGGTGCAGACTCCTGCGCTAGTCCATTCGAGGCCTGTCTACTTTTCCCAGGTGGATACCTGCTATGGGTTGTCTTGGGCAGTGTTCCTCAATCTTCTGATACCAGGAGCCAGCTTCCTACACTGCATCAGGGAGATCCCAGGTTTCCTACACTTTGTCAGGCAGATCTCAGGGACTGGTGCCGGTTCATGGACCAGTCATTGAGAAACACAGGTCTATGGGATGTTGATGCCCTCTCTGTTCCACCTTGTACCAGCTCTAAAAGCCAGGACTGGGTCTCCTGCAGCTGAGTGAATTTCCCTCTAGAGCAGCTGTTGCTGTGTAGGGTGCAGAGATGAGCGAGTTTGCTGCCTGTTACCATTTGTGTGGAAATTGAGGCCAGATTAACAAATGCTAGATCCCTTTACAGCACCACAAAAAACAGGAAGAAGATGCGGGCAGGCAGAGGCTTGGAACCCCACCGTGCTCCTTTCCTCTGGCTCCATTGACAATCCTTTTGGGTCATGGGATCAAAGCAATTGGGGTGGCTTGTTTATGTGAGGGAACGAGTGAAACCAGGTTATCATTTGAGCCAGCAGAGCCTTGGACACAGATGTGAATGCAGCATCCTGCCCTGCAAGGCCTCACTAGTGCAGAGCATGGGGGGGGGGAGCCACTGATGAGGGCGATTCTGATCTGGATGGTAGGGCTGAGCCCTACTACTGAGTTCTCTTGCCATCACTAATAACTGTGTGTCTGGGGAGTTAGCATAGGTGCCAGATTGACAGGCCTGGGGCCAGCTTGTTTTCTCCATGCCCAGAAAGGGGCGAGGGCTAAGCTGATTGACAGGTACTCACTTCACTTTACCTAGTCCCATCTTCTTTTCCAGTTGTGCCCCACAGTCTGGCTAGTGGCTAAGCACTCATCTGCATGAGACGGCAGCAGTTTGGGCGAAGCACATCTTTGTAGGGATGTTTTTGGAGGCTCTTTTTGGCCAAATAGCTGGCTAGCCCCTCACAGCAGCTCAGAGGCAAAATTCCCAACAGGTGTGGATGTTTAGCAGCAGCCTTATACCCAAAAGCGATCTTTGCGGACACTGTTGACTGTCATTCCCTTTTCTGTGGTTGGGAAGCAGGAGTATGGAAAGCAAGCCATAAGTGAGCTCACTCATAACACAGCTGCTTTTTATACTTGGCTACTCTTCAGCCCTGCAACCTTGTCATGAAAATGTAGCTGCTCAGGCACAAAACCCTCCCCCCAGCCTTTCTAGTAAGGATTAATGAGCTTCGAGAAGAGTGGTGATATTTCACTTGGCCATCAGGAAATAATAATAAAATAGTAAAACGCTGCAGTGCCTGCTTCTCTAATCTCTTTATCTACTCAATCCATGCACTCTGGGGTGTGGATTTATTGAGCGGACTTCGTGATTTCCTATGGTCTAAAGGTTTCTCTGGCATGAATTTGGGAAGGGCTCCGGCTGAGAAAACCTCTAGATCACCTAGTGCTGTCCTATAATTTGTATGTTCACACATGTTACAAGAACACCTCCCCTCCTCTGTGTTTTGGGCATGTTGTAAAGAGCTTCATGGAGATTTTTTCTTTTTAGTATCCTTTCTTGGGTAAGTCCAGGTACCAACTACTATGCTTGGAGGAAGACCAAAATTCAAATAAACACATGAAACAACTTCTGAAATTACCTTTCTGTATTTTAAAGAGTTTCTATGTCTTCTAAAGCTCCCATTTTGATTCTTGCAATAAGACTTCAAAGCAGTGACTTTTTTAGATAGAGAAAAACTATCAAGGAACTGCAGTAGGTGTAATATTTTGGTACATTCCTTGTTCGGGGGTGGAATGGAGAGGAGATATTTCTTTGGCAGGTTGAGTATAGAAATAAAATAAAATTCCAACTGCTCGGAGTTGCTCAGCTGTTTAGAACATGCGACTAAATCCTGAGACATGGATTAGGGGAAAGGTGAATGGATTACAAGGAGCTATCACCTCCGGTAGGGGTGATTTTTTAAAGAGGCAGTCAGTTCCTTTCAATCCCACACTTGGATGCTCATGTTGATGCTTAAGTATATAAAATGCCCATTTTATGTGATTTGGTGCCAATCTAAGCATTCAGATTTGGGATTTGGACTCTGTTATCCCCCATTTGACAAGTGGGTGCAGCGTGCCTATGTCATCTCTGGTCATTAACAATAAGCATTCATAAGACATTCATCACCTTAGCAGCTGGGTAGTCTTACATATAACCAGTGTTGATAGTACTGCCTTATGTTAAGCCAGACTCTTCCCATTTGCTTTTTACTTTGCCCGACTTTAACCATTTAGGCTGAAACTTTCCAGGCTGTGTATGGTCCAAGGACATCTTGATGCCACATGGCAGGGATACAGAGCTCCCATGGGTTAACCAAAAGGGATCACATAGGCTGTGTACTGAAAGCATGTCTCACACTGTTCATCATAAGTGTTGTGGAATGTATGTCCAGAAACTATGAAGAGTGGTGTGTATATATGCTAACATCTGTGGTCTCTGGGTGTGTAGCTAAAGGTGGGTCACTCAAAGCAGGTGGGAGACACTTCTCTCTCTGGTGGACCATTGTGTGTGTAATGTGTGTTGTACAGTAAAAGTCTGTTAGCAGACTAAGTGAAATGTTAATGAAGATCTGGCAGAGCTCAAGACAAATTGATTGGGAGAACCCTGTTTTCAAGTGAACATCAAATGACTGTTCTGGTATGTTGGGGGGTGCAGAGAGACACCATGACTTCCTTCCATCTGTGAAGACAAGCTTACATCAGGCTTGATCCTATGAAAAGGGGATTGGCAAACCATGTTGAAAATGCTGGGAAGGCATATTGGGGTAAGCTGTCTTGTAAGAGGCAGGAGAACAACTTGGGAATTAAGTTCAGCCTCTAGAAAGTGTGCTGTGATTATATTTCGTGTGTAACCATTTCTTTCCAGTGTTCTCTCATGTGAATCTCTTTTCTTCAGTGATAAATTTATTCTTTCTATCTGTCTGTCTGTCCCTCCCTCACTGCAGTTCTCGTCAAAGGTTAATGAGAACAAATTTTCAACCTCCTCTTTTTAACAACCTTTTATGTACTTGAAATTATCGCGTTCTCTTCTCTTCTCTTCTCTTCTCTTCTCTTCTCCAAACTCAGCAACCCCAGTCTTTTCAGTCTTCCCTTATAAGTTCTGTATTCTAGACCATTCTGTTCCTCTTCATTGGACTCCTTTCTCCAGGTTAAATACCTGAGTCCTTTGGAGCAGATACCTACAGGAATGTTTTTTCTAAAATCTAGGGAGCTGCTCTGACTCACATGGAAAGGGGCATTTCTTGGAGAGGGGCAGAACTTGCTGAGACAGGCTCAGCCAGCTTGATTAGTAGGTGTTAGTAAATTGGGGTTTGTTTGGAAACACAGCTTTAAAACATAACTGTTGCCTGAAACATGCATAGGCCATAGCACATGGGGTTGCATTACCCAATGAGAGGTGTACTATCAAGCTCTGTAGTTTCTTCTTGTGGCTTCAGGTTCTCACAGTGTGGCCTAGGGGTAAGGCACTCAGCTGAGGTTCAGGAGACCTGGGTTCTGTTTTCAGCTGTGCCGCTGGCCTTCTGGGTGATCGTGAGCAAGTTACTTCCTCTTTCTGTGCCTCACATTCCCCATCTGTAAGACACATGGGAAATGCCATATAAGGCACTTGGTGAAAAATCTATGGAAGAGGCATGTATGATGATGATCCAGATGACGAAGTGGGATTTACTGCTTGTTTGTTTTACTAAGCCTTGATAGTTAACTGGGGATGGCTCTCTGGCCTTTGAGCAGGTTTTCACCTGCCATACTGCATCCATCCTACTGTCATACTGATGTACCTGCTAGCCTGGACACATCCATGTTCAGAACCAAACTTATTATCACATGCACTGCCTTCCTTTTATGGGTAGTCCTCTAACCACTGGGCAGACCGCTTTGGGCTGCTGTAAATAGGGGGAAGTGCCAGACAACATTGAGAAAACTTACCGCTGTTTTGCTCAGTAGGTGCCTCAGGTGGCGCTTCAAGTGTGGTCTCAGCTCCAAGGACGCATGTCCAGCCCAGTCCTTTGGGGTTCAGATCTCACTGATGGGCCACAGCTGCATCCAGTTGTCTCAGCTGCAGGGTGAGTTCTATGCGTGCAGGAATGTCTGACATGAAGGGGACTGACAGCTTATTCTGGGTGGCACAATTAAAAACGGAACTGGATTCTGATGCCAACATGCAGCTGAATTGAGTTGCAGCTCCTGGAGGCAAAGAAGAACTTGAACTGGATTCCTGCACCCACAAAGACCAGACAGGGTATGTAGCTCCTGAGAGGAGGAGAAAGTGACCAGGATTGATATTTTCAAAAGGATAGCTGTGTTAGTCTAGTCCAGTAAAAAAAACAACAACAGGGAGTTGTGTAGCACTCTAAGACTAACAGATTTATTTTTTGCATGAGCTTTCGTGGGAGAAGATCCCACTTCCTCAGATGGTTCGAAGACAGGTGAACTTACAGAAAGGAATGAAACTAAATGCAAGGGGGTGTAAAACATAGGATCAGGTCATAAAGTAACAGCAAATCAGAGCAGTTTTCAGGCTCAAACCCCCACCTGACTTGGACTTTGGGGGACAGGTTTTAAGAGGGAAGAACCTGATCCTCTGGGTTCACTGGGAACAGACTCCATATGCTTTCTGGGAAGAGAGGAACCTGATCTGGATTTTTGTGATCTCGGGTAATAGACTGTGTGCAGCACTGGGAGCAAGAGAGAGCCTGAGCTAGATGGATAGGTTTAGAGAAGAACCTGGAAGGGGTGATATCCAATCTGAACCTGCTCTGAAGGGCAGTCCTCTGTCCCCTCCATGGGAAAGCAGAAGGTCCCTGGCAGGCCGTGGACCACAGACTGATAAGGACAAAATTGAAACCTGCCCTCCCTGCCTTTGTAAAGGAGAAACAGAAACACTAATGAGTCTTGGGTTGCCTTTGAATCTTCCAAACCACTGAAGTTTGACTGCCATTAGCTCAGTGTTGTGTGTATGCTTCTAAAGCTTGGTGAGGCCTTTGCTGATCTAAGGCAGAGAATGCTGATGAGCTTCAAATTAAATTATGTCAGATGGCACAGCTTTACATTTCAAAGAGTTTGAGGGAGAGTTGGAACAGTTTGGAGTTTCTGGGGTTTTTTGGCGTAACAGAGGTGATTTTATGACAGATTGTACTATTTCTGTCAGATGCTAAATCCACAGCTGGTTTAGTGCTGCTTGTTTATCTCCAATTAATTGGAAGAATTCATAATGACCAGTTAAAGAAGTATTGTAGGGTGACTTTTTTTTTTTTTTTAAGCACAGTGTCATGAAAAAGGTAGCAACCCCTTTCTCCCGCTATGTCTTGATCTCGTGCTGTAACATTAGCCATAGCAGTCAGCAGCTATGGTCTCTTGTCATGTGGCAGAAGGCGTTAACCTTTTGTAACTCTCAGGGCCAAACCTAGAGGGGTGTGTGGCCCAGGGCAGTCGGCCTGTTGGGGGCCCCCAGGTGCTCCCCCAGTGAAGGAGGGGGCAGGCAGGCCCAGAGGCTGGCCCTGCACTCCCACCCCTCCCCTCAGCCAGGGGTGGAATGAACTGGTGTGGGGGCTGGCCTCTGCTCTCCTGCCCCACCTCTGGCCTGAGCCTCCCTGCCCCTAGGTTGGAAGAGTCGGTCCAGGGGAGGGGCGAGAGAGCAAAGCCTGGCTTCTGGACTGGTCTGCTCTGCCTCTGAGCCAGCTGTTCCCTGTCCTGGGGGCGGGGTGAGCCGCCCCAGAGCAGAGGCTGGTTCCACGATTTGCCCCCACAGCAATGCTGCGGGGGGCAGTGGTGTGGGCTCCACACTGCCCTGCTCACAGCAATACAGCGCTGGGCCCATGGAACCACAGGGCCAGGGGCGATTGCCCCTCTTTCCACCCCGAAGGACAGCCCTGGTAACTCTGATTTCCCTGCTCTCCTACACATCACACGTTCGTTACTCCCTTATTTGAGTTTTAGTGAAACCAGTCAGGACCTGCCTCTGTGCTCTTGTCAGGTTCATTGCAAATGTTGCTTTCTCCTCATCCGTCCCCTAAATTCTTCTGTCAAGAAAAGCAACCTCCAGTGTATTTGAGTGCAGTTGCAATTTCCATTCCATGGCATCCTCCCTGGTTCCTCTGAGTGTCTAGCAAGGTAAAAGTGTTATATGGATCTGTCCACGACTTTGATGGAAGTATCCAAGGACAGGTGTCAGGAAGGGGCGATAACATCTCAATCACACATCATGTTAGGGAGTTCCTGGAGGTCTTACCTATCAGAGGAGACTTAAAACAGAGGTCTTAGTCCATTGCAGCTGTTGATCCCATAACACTATATACAGAAGGAAGAACATAGTTAGCCTTGGCCTATTGGCCAGACTCAGTCTGGGTAATAATATTCTGCCTCCCTGAACTTCCCAGTTAAATAATATTCACTTCCTATCCTTTACTCCTGTGCAGTGTTGCTTGATGCTAGTAAACAGCTGTCACATTCCAGCCATGGAGGTTAACAAATATCTCTAGGTAGATAGATGGTCAGTTACTCTCAGCTTCCCCTCCTATTTATCCAGAGGGGTTGATTGTGTTCCTTGACATCTAAGAGTTGGATATTTATCATATGCTGTAGCCAGCTGTTGCTCTGTTAATGCCTTGTGAGTTCACAGTTTGTGACAACATCTGTCCACCATTAAAGTGAAGCTGAGTTTGACCTGAAGAACGATTCTTTCTGATGCTTCACTGTGGCATATTAAAACCAATTTAGGAAACTGCCCCTGTAATATTTAGTCTAGAAGATCAAAGTTCATGGAACAAACATCCAAACAATATAGAAATGGGCCCTCAGACTCTCCCCCATAACCAGATGCCCCACTCTGTCACTTTCTGTTGTGTTGCTTACCTAGCACCTGTTTCTGAGTCATGACATTCCCTTGAGCCGTTCCCCTCCTGGTTCTCTGAATTCTCCATGGTGGTAGAAGCTCCTTAGGTCAGCCAGAATTTTTTGCATCTGAATGTTGTGATTTTGTTCCCTTGGCACTGCCCATCCTAGAACTGAGCACAGTACACACCCATTCTTTGTCAGCAAAACCTTCTGCCACTGCAACGACTCATGGCATGCTGTCTGCTCTGCAGCCACCAATCACAATCCCCTCTGCTGTACACTGACATCCTGTATCCTCACATTTGACTGCACTGCTTGCTTCTTGCTCACCTATTCAAACCCCTCCTTGGCACATCTGCCATCCTACCATGTTACATTGTTTGACTCTGAACCTGAATGCCTATGGTTGAATACTGGAAGATAGACAAAGGTGTGTCTATGCATGCATGGCTTAAAGTCTGGGGCTAGAGTGATGGGCTGTGGACAAATACAGATCTTTTTATAAGAACCATAATAGGAATGGTGCCAGAAGTTCAGTGTTCTCTGGGATCTTGAGCAAGGGCCTTACCATTCAGGGTACAGGTCAGATCTTGGAGTTGGCAGAAGAGAGAGCATTTGGGGGATTGTGCAGGATCTATGTGAATTTTTTTGAGCTGTAAGTATTGTAGGAATGGTGCTGAGGGTAACCAGTATGGTTGGGTTTCTTGCAAGGGAGGATTGTGGGGCAGGTACTGAGCATGTAGAATATTGCTGGGATCTCAACAAGTAGTCACAGTATGGAGTGCACGACATTAAAAGGGTGCTTGGAGTGGATAGTGAAGCGCAGTGTGTAAGCTGCACCATTGGTTGCCAACAGCTGCAGATAAAGCTGGAGGTCTTAGAGGGAAGAAACTGGGGCCCCGGGATGAGTCTCTTGTTTCTGGATTCAAAAGGAGTATTTACATCTCAAGCTTTTCTTGGTTATTCAGCATCTGCCAAAGCATTTGGGTATGGCACAACAGACAAGTGGCTGTCAAACAGGGAGGTGAGCCTGGACCCTTGTATTATTCTTTTCAATTTGATTTTCTCATTGATCCACATGGTGGAAAGCGCAGTTCTAAGCCTGTTAAGGGAAAGCAACCAGTAACCTTCCCTCTGCCCTCTCCCTGTGTTTAGCTTTCTAATAAAAAAAAAATTCCTATATGACAAGCTTGTTTTGTGTGTCTGCTTCTCTCCTCCCTGACAGCACAGGCTGGTAATTGGCTTGCCTTCCATGCTAGCGCCATCACAGAGAGCTCTCTGGGTTGATGTAATGAGACCCCCCGGGATAGTGCACATGAGCTGCCCGGTGTGTGGACTGAATGTTGGGAGGGTGATCATAAGGGGGAGTGGGAGCAATGCATGGCTTTCTTTTCACACAGCATGAAACCCCTGCCCATCGCCTGTGACTAGCTTCCAGCTTGGTTTAGTTGTACAGACTCACAATGCCTTCCCAGGGCACTATCACCAAGGTGTCCTCTGCAGTGAGCCAGTACAAATGAGGACTGAAATTCCTACTAATATGGCCAGCTGAGAAGTCCATGCAGTTCACTGAAGGATGAAGAGAACTTCTGCCAGTTTCTAAGCACACCTGTCAAACTTCTTTAATTCCAGATGTCATTACATTCCAAAGCTGCAGTGACAGGATGGGCCTTTTCTCAGGTTCCTTTTGCTTTTTTCTATTTCTGTGGACCAGAATAGGTGCATGGCTTTGTGCATGCAGAGAAAGGACATCTTGTCCTAGAGTGAGTGAAGCAAAAAATAAGGCTAGAAGAATATTTCTTTCTGTTGCATTGTTCATAGGACTTCAGGTGACTGCGGATTAGTCTCCAACCTAGTACCAGACAGCAATTTGTAACAGTTTCCCTCTGCGTCCGTTTGAAATGTAGTGGCAGACAAGTGACTGCGTAGAAAGGGCATTGGCTTGGAGGTTCAATGTCTTTTTTCCCCCCCCGTTGGCCCTGATCAAATTTACTCCATTTACACATTAAAAGATGGCTTTCTTCCATCTGGCATTAGAGCTAACTCAGCCTGGGACTTGATAAAATGCAACCTGACTGCTCTTCTTTCACATTGAAAAGTTCTGCTGATGTTTTATCAAACCCTTTCCTCCTTGCTAAGTTGGAAATGCAGTTTGTGTCTATCTTCCACATGGAAAGAATGACCCTCTCAAGTAGAAATGACTTGGGCTTGTTCTTCTGGTCTTGGGAACACCTGAAAGAAATGTTGTGTAGGAGCCAATCCAGGAGCTCTGAAATCAATGAAGTTTCTCATTTCCCCTTCCAACCTCTCCTTCTACCTGCTTTTTTCTCTCCCCTCTGCCTCCCTCACCTTTTTCTCACTCCCTCAGTTTGGTTCCATGTTTGCATGTTCTCCATACTCGGATTGTAATATGGTGCTGCTCTTTCAGCTCCCTTCATTTTCACTTAAGTTTGACTCCAACTATAGGCTTTTTGTAATGCAACCTAGTAAGTTCTAGGCTGGCTGTCACCTCACTGAACTTCTCTGTGCTTCTTGCTGCCACCTCTTTGTTCTCTGTTGCAGTCTGCAGCTGAGATTTCCTAGTGATAATAAGTAACACAGTTGGCATATAGTGTCTAGGAAGTTGTAGACTCCAGGGACTTCATTTGCTGTTCTCCAGTGTGTTCTCTTCACATGAGAACTCACCATGATCTCTGGCCTCTTTGCTGTTATGTGCCTTTCTGTTTGCCCTCAAGATCCATTGCTATTTTACTGAAAGAGTCATCAATTCTCAAGCATGGGACTCAAAATGTTGCTTTCCTGGGAGGCCTACAAGGAAATACGTCTTCATTGTTTGCTTGTATGGGTTGAGAAGGTACTTATCCTGGGCTCAAGATGCACTTGACATTTCTTTAGAAACACAAATTCTAACATGAAGAGGCAAATCTAGCATCAGCTATACCTGAAACAAATGGTGAAAGAGTAAAAAGGAAGGAAAAAATACTTGTGTCCTCAGGTCTCAGTCCTCTGGGAACACTGGCTCTCTCCTGAACAAGACTGAAAAATTCTCACCAACAGGATCTTGTGTCTAAATTGGGAAGAGAGAGAGGGAATTGTCTTGTGGCTAAATCACAGGCCTGGGAATCAAGTGATCTGGATCCTGTGCTGGATCTGCTGCAGACATACTTGGCCCAGTCTACTCACGCAAAACTCCTATTTGAGATATTAGAACTTTTGCCGGAGCTAGGTCATCAGGTTTGGCTCTTTCATTTCTCTGTGCCTCAGTTTCCTCACCTGCAAAATAGTGTTATGACAGCTACTTCACAGGGCTGTTGCGACAATTAATTCAAATCTTTTTATAAAATGTGTTGAGCACATTGGAGCAAAGGTGCTATAGAAGGATAGAGCTTTATTATGATTATGGCATTGGACTTGTGGTATTTATTCCCTTGTTTTTCATGCACCATTACATGACTTTTCTTCCATGACATGTCATCCGAACACCTGTTCTGAAACACTCCTGGTACCATAGCACAGAGGTCACAGAAGAGGGGCCAGAGAGAGACTTTTGAGACAGTAAGACCTTATTTGGCGATTAAGAAGCAAACATCTATGAAAGGGATGGCATTCTGTAGGGAAGGACAGAGAGTACAGCAGGACACGAGGCTGGTGCAATAACTTAGGTTTTTGCCAAAGGCTCTTATTCCTGGTTGAGGCAGCAAGTCATGTTCTAGGACAGGCATGGCCAAACTGCAGCTTGGGAGCCACATGTAGCTCTTGAATGAAAAAGTGTGGCTCGCCGAAGAATGTCAGCAAATCAATTTAGTAGGTAAAAGTATATGGCTATATATGCCTCAGTGTGGCTCTTGAAGGTTTAATAATCAACTTGTGTGGCTCTTGAATTCCATAAGTTTGGCCACCCCTGTTCTAGGACCTACAAATATGAGTGTGTTTCTGTAATGTTCAGACTGCTCATGTGGCATTGCATGAAGATGGCAGCATGGGAGCTGTTGTCAATCAGGTCATAAATTTGAAAGCTTGAAACAAAAAGATGAGATGGAGTGCTCCTGGTTTTAGTATGGCAAATAGACAGGTGGGTGGAGCCCCCATGAGACAATATCAGGAATGGGGTAAATCTTCTAATCTGCTTGTTCCTACCAACTAATGTATTCATTGGTTGGTAGGAACGAGCAGATTACAAGATTCACAAGCCCTCTTGACTACCATCTTTGAAACAGGCTCGGAGGAAAAGCCTCATTTTTAGCCCCAAACTCCATGTACTGGGGTTTACAGTGCTGCCTAGTCATGGGCACCCCAAGGCTGGTGCTGTGGTTGCTCACTGAACTGTTCTGTGGTGGTTGGTTTTGTTCTCCCTGACAGAAGATAGTAGAAGAGAAACTAGCTGGGGCTTTAAAGAGGTTCTTCCCATTGGGCTCGCTCTCACATCAATGTGCTAAGGAGGCTGGAGTTGTCTATGAGGACAGTCATAGACCCTTCTTGGTGAGGGGCAGGGAAACTGCCACAGCTGTAGTGCTGGGTAATCTCATCAAGGCGACAAGAACACGCAAAGCAATTTAGCTCTGCTCCATTCATCTGTGATACCAGGGATCATTTCTCCGACCTCTTCCCCAGCTTCCTGATTAATTCTGGGTAGCAGAATGGTGCTGGAAGACTCTCCTTGGAGGGCTGAAAAGAATTGGTCTCTTGGGACCTGTACTCTGAAATAGATGCACCCCCCCACCCCTTGCTGAGATACAGATCTTCCACAGTCAAAAGGGTTTCTTATCTGAAAGCAACAGTGGCTTTGATGTATGACTCTTGTACTACAAACTCCAGCTGCAGAGAAGTTGCAGAGGATAACAAAAATAAGGTGAGATGTAGTAGGTCTGGATGCTTCCACCTGAGCAGAGGTAAAATGGGCATTGTTTTCATTATATATGTTGTACAATGAACATGTATGGCACTCCACAAGCAATTAAGCACAGTATCTGATTCAGAGAGCTTATGTTCTCAATTAGATGTGACATGGGGGAAACCAGTGAAGAAAGAAGGATGCTGTTGGGACTATTCCTTTGGAAGGGGAAAGAATGAGATGAAATTTGAAGGAGCTCTGTGAAATAATAAATGGCACACAGTATGCTAATAGGGTGCTCCAGCCAACCCCCTTGCCATAGGGCAGGAGCAAGAAGGAACTTGCAACATGGTTGGGATTAAAGGAATGTGTTTGCTTTAATGCAATGTGCTTAGCTTGTGGAATTCTTTGGTGCAGCATGCAACTGAATAGCTTTGCAAATATTTTAAAAGACTAAAAACAATGTAAGAGTAGTCATCTGCCAGTACTTCACCTAGGATAAAAGCTGTGAGTTGCTGATCCTCATGCTTCAAGGTGCAAGTGTTTAACTGTAGTGAGGAAGAAATTTCCTGAGTGGTACAGACTACAGCGCATTATGGGGAGTTTACAGACTCTGCCTCAAATTGACCACTCTTGAAGGTAGGATTCTGGGCTATTCAAGCAAAGCTGCTCCTATGTTAGTCTGGTTTGATTGTCTACTTGATTCCTGGCCTTTATAAACACCTGTTTTTCACTGTTTCTTAGGCTGTCATGGAGGACTTTTTAGTGGATGCCTTCTTTGAGAAATGACCTTTTCTAGGGAAGGATTATGGTCACAGTAGTGACCAAATAATTCAGGGGTGACCTAAATTGACTAGCAACACTGCATTAGCAAGTGGGGGCCTTTGTGGGGGGCAAAATTTGTGTATGAGAAAGAAAGATCTTTGGTCAAAGATGGGGGGCCAGATTGTTGAGACACTTACTATACAAACTTGTGCAAAGGTTTGTTAGCATTAGGTTGGGATTGAGAGAGGCTTTTGGAAGTAGCTGTGTTGCACTGGGGCATTTCTGTCTGCTTTCAGTATGTTGTCCATAGATTGCTAGCTAGCTGCTGATTTCCAATTTTGCTTCCTCAGTCCCTTAACGTCCCACCCTCTCTCTCAGCTCTGGCTGTCCCTTGGCAGCATTCTGAAATGAATGTGGGGTCTGTTCTGATGTCTGGAATGGTGTCTTCCCATTGAATCATTGTCAGATCCCAGGCTTCGTGCTTGCTGTTGGGTGGAGAAGGAAAGGGTTGTTAAGGTTGGGGTGGAGAGAAGGAATCCTGCTGATGTGTCCTTGTTTCCCAGGAGACAGACAGAGGAGGCCTGATATTTTAGTTACTTTTATGGCAGCCTCCATCAGGCAATCCATTCACTTAAAAAGAGGCTGCTTCCTCTGGTCTCTGTTGGCTTGCAGAATGTGCAGGATAGTTGACTGGAAGAACTAAGAGAGGAAAGGAGGGGTTAGTTAGTGAGTCCAAGTAACCTTCTCTCAGTGCTCTTTATCCACCAAGCTGAAGTGAGGGGGTGGTTTCCTTGCTGAGGAATTCACACTTGGCCATTCTTAGACTTACCAGTTTCGCTGTGTCTGACAGCTGTCATTTTCTAGCTCATCTGGCTCTGCTGTTATGTGTGTGCCTGGGAGGGAACGGCCAAGCGTTTCAGCAATGGGAAGTGTGAGGAAGACAGACGAGGTGTAAATTGCATGGTGGCTGCCTCAGCCAAGGTGAAAATGAAAAACTTGCCCGTCTTTTGTGCCAGGGTTTCTCAGGTTCCAGATTCCAAATGGTCTTTCTCCCTCTACTCTGGAGGGTGTCTTGTGCGCTGATTTTTCCCATGCTTTTCCGTGGCCTGGATTGTTATTGATTCACAGGATGGTGCTCTTCTTTCATGTGCCCTCACAGAACAATTACTTCTTAAATATAAATTAAAATTTTTACCAAAGCAGAAGGGCAATGAAACTCGTCCTTGTCCAAGCACAGAGTTCCAGGCAGGGGTTTTGGTCATGGGAGGGGTGTTAATTGCCAACTGATACACTTTGCTATCTGGAGAGTTTTGCCATCCTGCCTTGATTTTAAATTCTAGCCTTACCTGTATCTTCTAAGCTGCAAGACATTTAATTACTTGATACTGTTTATAGTGTATGCTTTGCCTGCTGACTGGCACCCAGGTAGAGGAGAAATAGGCTTACAGATTCTTTCAAGTGAAATAATACCATCATACATTTACATAGCACCTTTCACCCCAAAGGATCTGCAAGCTTGTTACAAAGCATGTCGAGATGGGAATTGCTTCACTGAAATGCGGCTGTCTCTGGAGAGGAACGCAGCAGGCATTTAACAGTGCATAGCAACACTACCTTATTTCCGAAGAGAATGTTTATATGTTTACCTCTCAGGAGCACGAATTGTAGTTTGAGCAGACTTTAGGCCTACAGTTTACAAACTTCCTTGGAAAATGTGTCTCTTGATGACCACAAATGGTCAAGGCAGTAGTTTAACAGCTCTTCCTTGATTTGACCACGTCTGACCCTGGCTGGCTGCTGAGAACTGTTGAACTCAGAACTTATGGAGGGCTGTCTTCTGGCTGAAGGCAGGGTTCCACAGCTACTGGGTTACTGGGCTGCACAGGTTGTGTGACAGTCCATGCACTGACACCTGCCTCCAACCAGGCAGTGCCTCCATGCTCAGCCATCTCTGAAAATATCCCAAGCTGCCTCTTTTATTGTCATGGAGGATACAACTGTACATGTCCATCATCTGTCTGCCAGCATCAGCCAATTCTTTGTAAGGCCAAGACAGCTGCCCTGGTTCAGTGCATGTCGAAGTGGCTGGTCAGGGACAGCCAGTGCAGGTTGGTAAGTCAGTCAGTGTCTTCCCTCTGACTTCGCACTTGGGATCATCATCCCAGGACACCTGTACAGTATGGCACTGATCGTATGTTCTTTCTTGGCCTTTCGCCACTGCTGATGCATGAGGCCAGAGCTGGTCTCTGCAAGTGTCTGGGTCAGGTGTAAAAATGTTCTAATTTCCCAGGTGATACAATAAAGCACTAAGGACTCCTGTGATGGCTTAATTAAGGACCAGCTGAAGGCTTTTCTGAGTTAAATGAGGACCAGGTAAAGTGAGGAAGGTTGTTTTCCAAATGTTCTGTCTGGGAACAGTGGGTTACTCACCAGTAACTGTCCTTTTTCGAGATGGGCTACTCGGATTCATTCAGTAATAGGTGTATCTGTACCGCAGCACGCAACTGGTCGGAAACCTTTTTGCCCTAGCCTGCCAGGAGAGGGCTGGTGGCCACCGCCCCCTTGCCACCCTGTGGCTATATATATGGCTGCCACCCAGTCCCTTCTCAGTCCCTAAAAGTCGCCAACTCCAAGTTGCGGGGATGGGAGGAGGCTTGTGAATGAATCCGAGCAGCCCATCTCGAAGAAGGACAGTTACTGGTAAGTAACCCACCATTCTTCTTTGAGCACTGCTCAGGTACATTCAGTAATAGGTGAGTACTAGCCATGCTGATGGATGGTGGGTGGAATTGGTTCTTCACTGCCTCTCCCTACAAAGGGCAGCTACCCACGCAACCAAGGTCCTTGGGAAGTGTCTAGGATATTGAGATAAGGACCATGGACCAGGTAAAGAACAACCTGAGGCAGCAGGATCTGACCCATGTGGAGGAAAAAAGGCCTACTTTGCTTGGGTACTGGCTGACCTGTGAGGAGCAGGAGCAGCCTAAAGTCAACTTACCATAAGATGTCAAACAAAGACGCATTATGAAGTTATGATTGAGAAAAGCGTCTTGAAGCAAGGACTGGAGCAATTGGTAATACAAATCTGCTGAGGCAAGAGAGCCAGATACTCTGGTGCTAACATTATATCAGGTGCAATAATTGCGAGGGAAAATAATGTGACCCCGGAGCTCTTGGTCTACCAGTGGTGGATACAGGATGCTGCAAGAAGCAAAGGAAAAGGGAGGAGAGGAGAATGCCACCCTTTTCCTAGTCTGGCAGGGTAGAGCACAGGGAGACCAGAGGGAAGAGACGACTGCCTATTACAACACGATACCTGAACAGCCGTCTTAAATCAACGTAAGGAGATGAGGGTACATAACCATGGCTGTAACAATGGCATGACTGGCTGTGTCTGAGGCATCCCATTGCCACTGTAAGGGCATTGCGTGAGGCCAAGGCACCTTTCTCAAAGGCATCATAACCCTCCAAGTGTTCTTGTGGAATGGAGCTGCTAAAACACTTTACAGCGTTACATAGGTCTAGGGAATATGTATTAACCCAGGCCTGATGTTAGCAATTCGCCACAGGCACAGAAACGAGGACTTGGCTATGAGAACAATACCATAGAGCAGAGCAAGAGATTGAAACATGGATTCGGAGGCCTCAAGTGGGCCCAAAGCCCATCTTCGTGGCCCATGGCACTGGTATTGCTTCCGGTATTTGCGACATTGATGCATGCAAGGGCCACAGTGACACAGACCTGGCGTCGGCACACCCACCCTTGTGATGAGCAGAGGGGTTGAAATCCCACCATAGTGTGGGGACCAAAAGAGGAAGATCTCAGGGATCTAGGACACAGGGAAGGGAAAGTTTCCCCAGGCAAAGATGGAGTTGAGGGTATGTCTCCATGCTAAGATGCAGCCTTGCCCCCCTCCCACCATCCCTTTTCACTTTTTTTTTCTTGCCGCTAAGGAGCGAGTAGGAAGAGGACCACTGGCGAGGGTCGCCTGGCTCACTGAGATCCAAGGTCACTACCTGGTATTTCAGAGATGGAACTGGTAGCATGTTCCCACCATCCGTTGTAGGGATCTCATAACCGCCTGGTACAGAAAACATATGTGTGCCAAGAAAGCAGCTACTAGTGCTGGAGAAGACCTTCGGGGGGTGGGGGGGAGGCAGAAACTACCTCCCAATGGATGCCAGGAGGGGTAACCACAGCATTACAGGTACCGTAAGGGCGAGTGATCTATTGGGGAATGCCCACTGGGTGAGCAGGTCCAGGAGGGAAAAGGAGCCACATAGGCCAGTGTTTGTAATGAATACTTACAGCTGACCTCAGGGTCAGTATTGGAGGGACTGTCAGCCAGAGTTGGAAGGAAATTCATCCCACGTGAGGAAGAGAGGATGGGTGGTCTATAGACTACCCAGGCCCTGTTACAAGGAAAAAGGGTAGACCCAGATGTCACTGAGCCTGTTCTGTCAGTGAATGGGTGGCTCCTAGGTGTGTTCCCGGCACCCCTAAGGTACTCGCTGAGAGGCCTTAGGTCATTTTCTTTCAACAGTGAAAAAGTCCTTCTGAGGATTAAGGGACGAAACCCTGGGTCGTGAGAACCCGGAATATCCCAGATCACCCAGCAAAACAGCACCCGTGACTCACTCAGAGGTCCAGCGCTGTGGCATTAGGGGAGCAGAAAAGCTCCATTTCTGCTAAGAAGTAGGGAATTCCCCTTTCCATCTTGGAAAAGAAGGGAAAGCAGGGAAGGCTGAGCCAGAGGTTCTACAGTGATGAGAGACTCTCAAGCATGCTCACTCCAAGAGCTGGGGACAGGCTGACAGGGGACGTGACTGCGGAAGGGGTTGATAACCCCTGAGGTCTCTGATCCGGATATCAAGCATCTGATCTGAGAGGCTTAGCATCTGGCAAACAAGGACTGCTGTCTCAATTCCATGCCTGAATGAGGCGTGTTCCGTGAGCATGGGGAAGGGTTGACTAGTCCAGGAAGAGGGGGAGAGGAGGGCATCGGACCTGCCAGACAACCACTTGTCAGGGGAGGGCATGTTTTGTGTCCCCTATTGCGAATCACCCGAGCATGGGTTTGTCAGTGCTCAGTAGCTATGAAATTGTGAGGCACAAAAGGGAAAAAAAGGGGTATCTCCAGAGGGGCGAAAGAAGGACCCATTCGGAGCAGTATGAAGGGGAAAAACAGCCTGAAGAGCTCCATACAACAATAAAGAGGGGGGAAAAAACACCCTCCAGGAAAGGAGGGGGTGGAGATTCAGAACCCACTTAGGAATAAAACCCCTCTGGACATCTGGGCGCAGGGACCAGAGCTATGGCCTTCATGGATAAACGAGAGTGTGTTCTCCTAAGGAACAAAGAGAGTAGTGAGGAAAGAATCCCCTAACTTTAACTCGGGGAGGCCTGGAAAGGAACGCTGTACCCTCCAATAGTAGTAAAGATACCCTGGTTTTTGCCCTGTATGCCCATGATGAGGAGCGAAAGGAGGCACTGAGTGTGGTAGAGTTGGAGGGGGGGCTTCCCCCACCAATGGGAAAACCATTAATAGATAAGGGGGTGGCACAAGATGAGGAAAGAGTATCCTTCAGCAGATGTTTTCCTCCCTCTATTCCCCAGTGGCAGATGAGATTGTGTTGAGGCCAGGGGTAGTCAGTGGTCCCTGTGCGATGATAGGGCCAATGGCCTATCAGCTAGAAAAGAAAGGTCTGAAGTCGTTGCACACCTGGGGGGGGGGGGGGGACAGGGGGTATTCTCAGGAGGTCTCCCATCCCAGTACTCACCTGGCCGAATCAAACATAGCTTCCAACCTCAGGTGGAATCAGGTTATGGCCCTACGGGGTCAGAGGACAGGCAAGGGGCCCTGAAGAGAGGAGACCTGGGTACTTTATCTCCCCCTGGGGGTCCTGGGCACTACCAAGTACGGCATCTGTCTCTGCCAGAAAGAGAGCCTTGCCATCAAAGGGGAGGTTGAAAATGACCTGCTGAGAGGCAGGGGGCACCCCCACTTCTCTGAGCCAAGCTGCGTGCCGGAGGGTCACGGCTGAGGCCATGGTGCAAGAAACTGTGTCTACAGCGTCCCAAGTTGATAGAAGAAGGTCTTGGGACACTATCCTGCCCTTCTCTAGGAAGGCATCATAATCCTCCTTAGTCTCCTGTGGGAGTAGGTGCCTGAATTTATTCATTGATTCCCACACATCCATTATATATCTAACCACCAGGGCCTAGTTATTGGCCACACGTAGCTGGAAAGTGGAGGAGGAATACACCTTCTGCCCCAGAAGATCCAACTCCCTCACATCCTTTGGTGCCGGGAGGGGGTCACAGGGAACTCGCCCTGGGTCCAGCACCGCTTCCACCGCCCCTCGGTACCGGGTGATGGGTGAGGGAGGGAAACTCCATCCCTGGAATCTGATATTTGAGGCCCACCATGTCAGACAGCGGGGGAATGGAACCGGGGGCTTGCCAGAATGATGAGGCAAGATCCCAAACACTAGGGTGGAGGGGGACAGTAATGGGTTCAGCGGACATGAATAAGGTGTCAGTGGGCCCTTCAGGGGATTGAACCTCACATGGGCAGAAACACGTTGAAGAAGGTCGAAGTGTGCTGTGAGATCCCCCATGTAGGAAAATGGCACAGGATTTAGGGCTCTGGCCGGTGCCAAAGTAACGTACCATGCTGGGCGAAGCGGTACCGTGAGGGCCCATTGTGGTGTCTTGAGGAACCATTCATGAGGCCAGTACCTAAAGGATGATGGTAATGGAGGCCGGGGATAGGCCGTTTACTTCCCCTTGAGGCACCTTCCTCTGGGCCTGAAGGGGGGAACCCCTTGCGGCCGCGACGACAGTGCCGGTGACAGCACAGTGATACAGTGCCGGGGGGAAAGGCTCAATGGTACCGGGGGTCTTGCGCATGGGAGGTTCCAGTGTCAGGGAACTTGGCACTGAGACCGGAGACGGTATTTGGTGCCGGTGCCGGTGCAACCGGGCCCTCGAAGCAAATGCTGGTTTACCCCTCTTCCTGGCGGATACCGGAGAGGGTGGTGTGGACAATAGGAGGAGCGCCTTCACTGCCTCGAATGCCTCCGGTGTAGCAGGGAGTGGCACTGACTACTCCTGGTCCCGTGGTGACCCCTGTGTGGGGGACTGAGAGTGGTGCTGACGCTGCGGTACCGACACCAGTACCAAGCTGGTCTTCTTGCACTCTCTTGGGAACCAGCTTCGGGAAGGCTCCGGTGCCAAACAGGAGACCCCAAAGCCTCAGGAGTAGGCTGCCACTCTTGCTCTGAGGCCAACATACAATAGTTTTGCTCTCTGTCTTTGATTGTCCTAGGCTTAAAGGACAGGTAGAGCAGGAGGTGACCAAGGGGGCTTCACCCAGGCACCAGAGGCACTTTGCGTGGGGATTGTCCAGCAGGAAGGCCTTGCTGCAGGCCACACAAGGTTTAAAACCTGGCATGGCAGGTGGCAGAGGGGAGTGGTGGTGTTGCTCTGAAGCCAGACGCTTGGAAGAGGAAATGCTCTTCTGTGGAACAATATCCACGAAAAGGTGTTCCTAGTCGAACGGATGGCTCATAAAAGGGAGAAGACAGAATGCTTGGATGATTGCAAGGAGCGGGCTGTTCCACAACCCATTGCTAAGGCAGAAAAAATGGAACTGAGGAGGGGTTGAGCAGTGGCCATATATATATAGCCATGGGGTGGCAAGGGAGTGGTGGCCGCCAGCCCTTTCCTGACAGGCTAGGGCAAAAAGGTTTCCGACCAGTTGTGTGCTGTGGCACGGATACACCTATTACTGAATGTATCCAAGCAGCCCTCGAAGAAGAACTCTAGTTACCTTCTTGGGCGGATTAATGCATGGACCTATGGAGCCTGGGCCTAGGGGTCCACACAATGTGGGGGGCCCTCCACCATGTGGCGCTGGGGGGAAGCAGGGCTGGGCTGGAGGCTGGGCTCTGCATTCCTCTTCTTCACCAGCCCCACCGCTGGGCCGGACTATCTGCCCCTGGGGGCTGGGCCGCTGCTGTGCTGTGCAGTACAATACAGTCTCCAGTACGGCTGGGCTGCACCTGAAGCCGCCCCATGTGTGTGGACCATTTCGGGGGGGCTGATCAGCCCAGCTGGGCCTGGCCTGGCCCCAGCCAGCACTGCCCCCACCACAACCGGCCCATCTGCAGAGGGCAGGACAGTAGAATGGAGGGGGGCTGTGGGCCCAGGTAAGGGAAGGTGGGGCCCCACAGGTAGGGCCCCCCAGTGCAGGAGGCCCACGGGCCCAGAGGCGCCTAATTCAGTGGTTCCCAGCCAGTGTGCTGGGGCACACTGGTGTGATGCAGCAGCACCCAAAGTGTGACGCAAGCATCCCAGAGAGCTGGAGTTAAGTTCCCTCTCTGCTTAGCCCAGCCATGTGGGCTGTGCAGGGCTGAGAAAAGGCAGGGCTTAAAATATGGGGCCCGTCCTATTTTTAGGCAGGCAGCATTCCAGATCCCCCTAAAAATAAAGGAAGGCCCTGGCATGTGGAGCTCCAGGGGTCCCCCTAAAAATAGCTGGAGCAGCTGGAAGGCAGCGTTCCAGTGGCTCCACCTTAGGCCCAGCCAGCAGAGGGGGGTGGGAGGCTGAGAGTGTGTGAATCTCTCCCTGCAGGGTGTAGCAGCTTGTGTCAGGCAGCCTCGTAACAGCCCAGGTAAGGGCTTTAGGGGGGCTGCTGGGGGCTGTGTGGGGCAGGTGTGTGTGTGTAGCAGAGGTGGGTGGGAGTGGCTGTGTAGCAGAGGGTGTGTAGCTGGGGTTGTGGGGTGGCTGTGTGTGTGGGGGGTGTAGCTGGGGGGTGGAGGCCTAGTTCTGGCCTCTGCAGTGATGGGAGGGTCCATCACAGGCAGCAGGGGCCTGGGGGTGGGAGGATAGGACCCACTGGGGTGGGAAGGAGCAGCAGTGGGATGAGGATTTGCCCTGGGTTGCAGGGAGGCACTGTGGAAAAGGGGGAAGTGGTGCTGCACCATGCTCCTGTGCCCTACCTTCCCACTCCCCAGCTTCCCCCCGTTCCCCCCACAAAACAACTCTTGTTGTCCTTTCCTCTCTCCTCTTTTGCCACCCTTGTGCTGCCCCCCCACATGGCTCCCCTTGTCCTCTTTTGCCACTCCTGCCCAGCTCTGCTCCCCACACTCATTCCTGCCACTGCATACAACTCCTGTCCTCCCCTGTTTTACCACCCCTGCTCTGCTACCCCTACTACCTCACATAGGAGCATTGCTGAAACACTGTGCCATGGTTCATGAATATTCATAAGTAATGTAAGTTAATTTGAATATTTGTGGATTTTTTTAATTGTGATGTGCCTCGAAAAATTTGAGGGTATCATGGTGTGCCACGGCAGAGAAAAGGTTGGGAACCACTTGCCTAATCTGCCACTGGTCTCCTTGCCTGACTTATGATGCCTAAAGCTGAGACACTTATTCCTGCTACAAGCCAAGCGTACCCACCACCTTTTTCAGCATTTCTTCTCTTTAGCTCATAGAACTTTAAGGGCATGTGTTCCAAACTGTGCGCTGGCAGAAATGCACACAACAACTGTGTTTGCAAATGTTTCCTTTGTCTGACTGGGCATCTGTGCGCACAGTGGGC
This sequence comes from Podocnemis expansa, assembly GCA_007922195.1. Lineage (NCBI taxonomy): Eukaryota > Metazoa > Chordata > Testudines > Podocnemididae > Podocnemis > Podocnemis expansa. Next base: position 4,086,892 of record ML681978.1, read on the forward strand.
GTAGTGATGCACAGATTACTTGTGAATTTACTGGGCATTGTGTATTTCTCAAAATCAAGGCCTGAAGGCTGAGCAACCATCTTGCAGAGGTAGGGTGGTACGGACCAGGGGCTGCTAGTTATTGTTAGGGGGAATGGACTGTAGCACTTTTGTTCCCCACTATGATTCTCCATCTGTTCCTTATCCTTTCTGTGATTTATTTATTGCTGTTTTGTCCATGTCCTTCCAGGGAAGGATACTTCCAACCTCAGTGTTGCTAGCTATGGCAACCAGGGGTTTCCTCAACACTCCCCCTACACCCTCCCTGAATTTCCCAGTTGTCAGCTAGTAACACAGTGTTATACTAATTTAGCCACTGGTTGGAAATGACTGAACTGAACTCACTAAGAGTGAGGGGGTTCAGATGCCGGACTGATTCTCAGTTGAGAGAGAGAGAGAGAGAGTAGGGGATGGGGCGTCGTTGGCGCTGGGCACACGGGGTATGTGCCCCGAATCCCAGAGCCAGTGCCCCGGGTCTGGCGGGGTCCCCTCTCTCCTGGTCTCCAGCCCAATCGAGCTGGGGATCCGGGGCCCAGCCACCCGCGGTGGCTGCAGCCCCATCCCCAGGTGGGGATCCGAGGCTCAGCCACCCGCAGCCATGGAGGCCGCTTCTGGACCTGGCCCCGTCCCCAGCCGGGGATCTGGGACTCAGCTGCCCACAGCAGTGGTGGCCACTCCGGCCCTGGCTCCGGCTGGGGATCCGGGGCCCAGCCACCCGTGGCCGCTCCCAGCCTCGTCCCCCAGCAGGGGATGCTGGGCCCAGCCACCTGTGGCTGCTCCCGGCCTTGTCCCTGGCAGGGGATGCTGGGCCCAGCCACCCATTGCCACTCCTGGCCCTGTCCCCAGCCGCAGATGCAGGGCCCAGCCGCCCGCAGCTGCTTCCGACCCCATTCCTGGCTGGGGATGCGGAGCCCAGCCACCTGCGGCGGCATGCAGCGCCTTCCAGCCCTGTCCCTGGCCAGGGGGTGTGACCTCTGGGCTGGGGGCATGGCCTGGGCCTGTGCCCTGGGTCCTTCCCTGGGGCAGCGACTCCCCTGCCTGGCCCCCTTTTTCTTTTCTCATTAACCAGCACAAAGTGTCTTCCTTACACCCTTCTTGACTGAACTCAGTAGTCTCTCCCTCTCCTCCATCCCCGCATCTGGAGTTGGCGACTCTGAGGAGCTGGGGAGGGGTCAGGAGGTGGCCATATATATAGCCATTGGGTGGCATGGGGGACGGTGGCTGCCTACCCTCTCCTGACAAGCTAGGACAAAAGTTTTTCCGACCAATCTGGCGCACCAGCACGGAGACACCTATTACGGAATGGATTCAAGCAGCCCATCTCGAAGAAGGACGATTACTGGTGAGTAACCCACCATTTTACTTGGTGTTGTGGGCTCTGCCTGAGTTACAAGCACTGTCTGATAGTAACCACCTCTGTCTTTTAAGAAGAATTAGGCTGTTCAGTTAGTGCTTGTCCATTAGGCTCCATCCAGTCTTTTGTTATTTTAAGTGACCATTAAATCTGAACTAACTGTTCTTCGAGCGCTGCTCGGACGCATTCAGTAATAGGTGTCTCTGTGCTGGAGCACTGGATTGGTCGGAAAACTTTTGCCGTAGCCTGTCAGGAGAAGGTAGGTGGTCACCGCCCCCCGCACCACCCAGAGGCTTTATGTACGGCTGCCTCCCAACCCCTCCCCAGTTTCATTTCTTCTGCCTTGCACATCGGATCTGGAACGTCCGCTCCTTGCGAACGCAAGCAGCCTGTCTGTCTTCTATGAGCTTTTCGCCCGACTGGGAGCACCTTTTTGTGAACGTAGTTCCACCACAGGAACCCTCCCCTTTCGAGTTGGAACATTGTAGATCGTCCATCATGCCAAGGTTTAAACCCTGCTCCGAGTGTGGCAAGGCCTTCCCCCAGGATGATCCCGACGGGAAGTGCCTCCGGTGCCTAGGTGAAGACCACCTGGTCTCAGCCTGTTCCCTATGCATGTCCTTTAAACCTCGGACAATCAAGGAGAGGGAACAAAGGCACCGTGCCCTAGCCTCTGAATAGGCTCAGCATTCTCCACCTGAGACTTTGGGTTCCCGCCTGGTGCCGAGACCTGGCTTGGCACCATAGCCGGCATGGCACCGTGCTGTTGGTGGCTGTCGAAGAATGACCTTGGTACCAACCCCGGTACCTCGGCATCACTCGAGGTCGCCCCTGGCGCTGCAGCCCTGGCACAGCCCGGTACTGCTGGTGCAGGGCTCGCCCCGGCACCGATCACAGCTGGCACCTCAGGCTCACCATAGCCTGGTACTGTTGGTGCAAGGCTCACCTCGGCACCGACCACAGTCACCTCCGGCACCACGGGCTCGTCATAGCCCAGTGCTGACAGTGCAAGGCCTGTCTCAACTAGGCAGCCCTCTCTCCCTGGGTAAGGATTTACCTTGGGCTCATTTGGGGTCGTTCCCAATACCAACAACCCCAGAAGCAGTGGAGGCTGCTCATGCACTCCTCCTACTGCCCACACCACCTTCCCCAACAGCAAATAGAAGGGGCAAACCAGCCTTTATATCCAAGGCCTGGGTCCATCGTGGACGTCACCGCTCTCCCTCACCTCTAAGCCCTCCATCTTCCACTCCATTAGGCCCCAGTACTGTAGGGCAATCCCCACAGCAACATATCACTTAGAATCGAGAGGTACTTCCCCCGCCTCAAGCCTGGAGGAAGGTCCATCAAAGGGCTCTAAGCGGCCCCGGCGCTGCACTTCGGTGCTGTCACCCTTCCGCTTCCGCCCTCAAGAATGGTTCCCCCATAGAACTCCTTCCCCTCCATGGCGGCCACCCGATACCACTCTGTCCCTCACACCAGGCTCATATACAGGCAACCTATCAGCACACTTCGATCTGTTGTGCCGCGCCACAGCCTACCTAGGGATGGAGGTCCAACCCTCCAACCCCCCACCTTGGACACCCTGTTCGGGCTGGTCTTCTCCTTGGCAGAGCCACTTACAGTCCCTCTCCACCCAAGTCTTTGGGACCTGACATCTTCTCAATGGCAGAACCCAAGCTCTATCGCCCCTGTGTCAGACACAGCGAGCCTCAAGTATAGGGTCCCCAAGTTGGACTTCCCCTCTCTCACCGGCCACCCAATCCCTCCTAGGGACATGGTACAAATGGCACTAGGCCCAGGTGAGCCTTCTAGTGACCCCCTCCCTGCTTCGACGGAAGCCAGGGAACTGGATCTCCTGGGATGCAAGATCTACTCCTCCTCAGCCTTCCAACTTCGGGTCGCGAATAACCAGGGCCTAACCAGCAGATACATGCTGGATGTGTGGGAATCGGTTGCGAAATTCAGACATTTGCTTCCAACAGAGGCCAAAGAGGAGTATGATGCATTCCTGGAGGAGGGAAGAATAATTTCTCAGGATCTCCTCCTCTCAGCCCGGGACACAGTAGATACAGCAGCCTGCACCATGGCCTCAGCTGTGACCATCTGCCAAGTGGCCTGGCTTTGGGAAACCAGGGTGCCCCCCTGCCACACAGCAGGCAGTGCTTGACCTGCCCTTCGGGGATGATGCTTTGTTTCCCCCTGAGACCCTAGCTGTGGTTGGTACTGAATGGGACTCTAGAGGAGAGATCAAATACCTTGGCCTCATTCCATTGGGGCCCTTCCCTCCCCCCACATAAACTATAGGGGGTGACAAACCCTCCTTCACCCATCTCCCAGACAAGCCTGGGGCAGGGACTCAACCCCTCCCCACCACTCCTCAGTTCAATTCCAAGGTATTTTAGAGCCTTTTCCTCCCCTTTCTCTCCTGCAAGGAAAGGAACTTATCCCAAATGACTGCCCATAATTCCCATAACTTCTGGGACATGACCATGCTTCAGTCCACTATCAGAGAGGATGGCTGATGGCACTTCCCTCCCATCCTTTAGTGAGTGAATGGGGAGCTCACTGGGGCCAACCCTGTGTTGGTATCATGATCAGGGGTGAGTCAGTCTTTGGCCTTGCCCTCCGGTCTTGGAGAGGCACAGCCCATTTAACCAAAGCCCCTCTCAGTTATCAGAACATCTAAACTGTGGCCCAGTACCCAGACAACTCTTAGCCGTTGCTACTCCTCGGGCTCTTAGCGGAAAAAAGGAACAAGAAAGCCCCCCCCCCATACTTCTCGACTGGCGTTTCCTTCTGTTCTCGCAAGTGTTAAGGGCGGCCTTCGCTAAAGCCGAGGGTCGCATCCCATAGTAGCTCTAGCCACGACTGCAGATACTCCTGGTATGCACAGACACATATGCCCATCCGGACGCGTGGAACCCCTGCCCCCCGCCTGCCCGTTGCCTCTCCTACATCAGGTAGGATCTACTTTTGTACCCGGAATGGGGAGGGATGCCTTGGATATCTCTCCACCTTAACAGACCGGTTGGTACGCGTGGTTAAGTCGGTCCTGGTGGGTCCTCAGCCATCTCTATGGTATGGAAAACCCCATACCACCCCACCCGCTAGGTGGGAATATGATACTCGTTACCACACGGGGTTCTATGCCTGAAGGAAGGCAAAGGCAGAGCTGTTCAATCCCTGCTTTGCCCCTCACCCCCCCCCAGGGGGAGAAGGAAAAAAAACCCAATGGTAAACAACAGCTCTCATTTCTACCAGGACATCCCTGGTTGGGAGTCCTTATCTAGGGCCCACCCTACCAAGGAAGTGGTGGCGAAACCCTCCCTACCTTTCTCTCTCTCTCTGCCTCTGAAGTAACAGCCTCTTTATGCCTGACCTGGAATCTGCCAGATTGTAGAGCCCATGGGAGAGGAGACAATGCCTCTTCCCCAAATAGGTGAACAGAAATGGAAGGGAACTCGCCTTAGGTCTCCCAAACTAACTTCTAGCTAACCACGGCGCTAGCTCGTTGACAAGCTTTGTGCGCAACACTGGGTCCCGCTTATTGCTGTCACCCTACAGGGATGTACATATACGGCTTACTCTGGTCGCCTTGCTAGCATGATCATTCATATCTGGGCCTGGGGCACTGCTACCCGGACGTCCAGCAATGTTCCCTCTAAGGGGAGAGAGCAGCTGAGCAACTCCTGTTGCTCGCTGCGCTCCC
>ML681978.1:4092096-4230012 GCA_007922195.1 Podocnemis expansa
CCCCACAAACTTACCTCCGGGCTGGACTGGAGGGGCAGAGCCCAGCCCTAACTCCTGGGCCAGAGCAGCTCTACGGAGCATGCCCAGAATTTCTGGGCATGCTCCGTTAGAGCTTTTCTGGGCGAGAGTTTTCAAAACTCCCTACTCCACAAGGAGCTCTAACCAGGGACTCTGGCTGCCCGCAGTGCGCTGCCGGCTGCCTTCCCTGCGCTGGCGGCTGCGGTGGGCTGTGCTGCAGCGCGCCAGCGCAGCTTACAGGGAACTTTGACGTCCAGCAAACTTATTACGCCTTCCTTTGTGGGATCTGAGGCTGAAACCGTTGGGTTACCTCTACATGATACCCTCACCTAAGGCAATTACCAAAGGCTGTTGTTCTTCCTTCGCTCACTGAAGGAGCTCAGGTTGACCAAAAAAAAAAAAAAAAAAAAAAAGATGACCCTTTCTCCAATCTGCACAGAAACTCGGAGGTCTGTTTCCCCCATGTGGGATGTTGTCCTGGATAAGATCACATCATAGGGATAAGCCACCCTTGTTGGCTTTTCTAGAATTTAGGGTACTCTTGCAGAACCGAAGTTGACACTGGGAGTATCATACTTCCCAGGTGGTCTGGGAGGAGACCATTCACTCCTCCTATAACTCATATCTTTCGCAAACGTAGTCCACTCCTAATGAGTCCTTAACTCCACGCACACTGAGGTGCAGCATAGTTGGGGCAAATATCATTCCTGGCGGTACCCCCGGGCACACAAGGATTTAAATCATTATATTCTAACCCCATAAGCCCTCCAGTCATTTCGATTGAGTGGCCAACCAGTGGCATTGTATTCCATTGCCCTCGCCTTCCCTTTTCCCCCGCCGGCCCCCCCCCCCCCCCCCGTTCTCCAGGCAGCCTACCTGGTGTCGGAATCCTGAGGTGAAATATACATGGTGAGAGGAGGATCCTTTTCCATGAGTCTTCATGCCTACCAAGGTATTTACGGATACCAAGGTCAACAGCACCTCCTAAGGCCACCATGACGCCTCATAGGTGCTTAATGGTCTGAAATGCCCCTTCCCATTGGTAAACCTCTGGGTTCAGACACTGTACATGGCTGGAGGCTTGCGCTGCATGCTCCTGGTCCAGGGTCATCGTGACCAATATGCCATGTGCTGCTCGTCACACCACCCCTGGCTTTCTTTCTCATTTAACCAGCTCAAAGTGTCTTTCCTTAAACCCTTCTCGACTGAACTCAGTAGTCCTTGTTCCCTTATGTTTGCTGGGTACTTCAAATTCTTACACTCTTCGGGCATGTGCCTTCGGCCTCAACGCGGTCAGTTCAAGGGATAACGTTCATCCCTTTTCTTGTGATATGCGTAGACCGCAGTCATTATGGCTAGCCCCATACCCTTTGGCTTCCAGCACTTCTCTCGTAGGTTCACGCTGGAGTGTCCTATGGCCAGACATTTACCCTCTGGCCCTCATACCTCAAGCTATACCTTCTGATAGAGCAACCAAATGCATCTCCTCCACCTTAGTCGTGTTGCGCTGATTCAACTCTGGTTTAAGGTGACATTAGTCCGCTCAGCCCACACACACAGTGCCTTGGCTGGATTGGACCTACCCCTGCTTTGGTTGGCCCACAATTGTCGGTTCTCCTCTGCCAGGCCAGAGGCCTAATTGTCCTCTCATCTCCTGTTAGAACCTCGTTCACTTGGCTTTTTCCCATCTGGGGTGCTTTTGCTGTGCTGAAGGTGGAAAAGCCAACTCCACCCGCCATGCATCAGCATGGCTAGCAGTCACCTATTACTAATGCATCTGAGCAGCGCTCGAAAAAGAACGGTGGGTTACTCACCAGTAGCCCTCCTTCTTCGAGATGGGCTGCTCAGATCCATTCAAGTCCCTCCCCTCGATCCCCGCATCTGGAGTTGGCGACTCCGAGGAACTGGGGAGGGGTCAGGAGGCGGCCATATATATAGCCACTGGGTGGCGTGGTGGGGAGGTGGCCGCCTACCCTTTCCTGACAGGCTAGGACAAAAGTTTTCCGACCAATCCAGCACTCTGGCACGGAGACACCTATTACTGAATGGATCCAAGCAGCCCATCTCGAAGAAGGATGGTTACTGGTGAGTAAACCACCGATAAGCAGGCTAAGTGCTAGTGCTTAGACCTGCTGTGGGACAGTAAGAAAGCCAGCCTCCATCAGCATAAACTCCCCCACTGAGAACTAAAATCACAATGGTCCAGTCACCAGATGGAGGTGGCAACAGAAGGAGCCTCTCCACAAGGGTGATGGAATATAAAGCGCAGCCCAGAATTTTTCAGAGAACTATCCACAAGGGACTCCAACATCTCTGTTTTGTGTGGTAACAGCTAAGGGTTTACCCTGTCATTTTATGTGTACAGTTGGGATTCTGTTTGCAATCTGCATTATTTTATATATATCAACATTGAATTTTATCTGTTATTTTGTTGCCCAGTCTCCCACTTTTGAAGGATCCCTTTGTAAAAACAAAAACCCTGGAAGGATGTACCGGTAGATTCAGAAGCAAGGAGTCCTGCAGCAATTAAAGGGCTCATTCACTTGCTCATTCACTAATGTGATTTATGCCATGTGCCAGAAATGCCCCCACACCTTATAAATTGGACAAACAGGACAGTCCCTGTGCCAAAGAATAAATGGGCCCAAAACTGACGTCAGAAATCACAACACGCAAAACCCAGTTGCTGAGCACTTCCATCTTTCTAATCACTCTATGGATGATTTGTTAATGACTGTGCTGAAGAAAGTCAATGGGACAGCAAAACTTCAAACTGAAACAGCTGAATTAGAATTGGTATGCAGATTAGATTGTGTGAAAGCACAGTTTAAATCATGACTATGGCTTCTTTTCCCATTACAACAGGTAATTTGACTTCCTCTCCTTTATGTGCTGTTTTCCAGTGTTTGAATCTTAACAACTGCTCTGATTTGCTGTTACTGTATGACCAGATCCCATGTCTTACACTCCCTTGCATTTATTTTCATCCCATTCTGTAAATTCCTCCACCTTCAAAGCATCCGAAAAATCAGGGGTGTCACTGCCTCAGGGAAGCACCCGGGGCACCAGCCCAGGCCATGTCCCTTGCCAGGAGGCCACACCCCCTGGCTACAGGCCACGCCCCGACCGGGGATGGGACTGGGAGCGGCCACGAGCCGCTGAGCCCCGGATCCCCAGCTGGGGATGGGGCTGCCGCCGCCATGGGTGGCTGGGCCCTGGATCCCTGGCTGGGAACAGGGCCAGGAGTGGTCTCTGCAGCCACGGGCAGCTGGGCCTCGGATCTCCGTCCGATTGGGCCAGAGACCAAGAGAGGTGGGCCCACCAGACCCGGGGCACTGGTGCCGGGATTTGAGGCATGTGCCCCGTGTGCCCGCCTCCAGCGACACCCCTGCGACAAAGTAGGATTTTCTCCCACCAAAGCTCATGCAATAAATAAATCTGTTAGTCTTTAAATGCCACAGGACTCTGCTTCTTTTGCTGAACTAGACTAACATGGCTGCCCCTTTGGAACTCGGTAGATATAGTGCTTCATAGAAGGCTTCAGTAGCCAATTTTATGTGATAATCTACTAAAATGGTCATAAAACACTTTTCAGTTTTTACTATGGTGCCATACAGCTCCCCTTCACTCCCACAGTCTCACACTTCATTGATCTTAACAACCCCCTAATTTCAATTACTGGGCCAAGGGTTGGCAACCCAAAAGATAAAAAGAGCCATTTTAAAAAAATTCCTTCAATAACTGAGTGTTTTGAGCAGAGGCGGCTTTTGGGGTTGGCAAAGCAGGCAGCTGCCGATGGCCACAAGCAGTAAGGGGCCCCATAGCAGTCACCTGCTTCACTTAACCTAGCACTTGTGGGGTGTTCGGGAAGCTGGGGGCTGTGGATCACTAAGGCCAAGAAGCTGTGCTGCCCGCCTGCCCCCCTGGGCTCTCTGCAGTGGGGGCGGAGCAGCACTCTCTGTCTACCCCCAGCTAGCTGTGCCTCGCCAGGGGGAGGGAGGAGAGTGGCCAGTGCAGAGCTGTGGTTTGTGAGGAGTGGAGTCCTGGAGTGGCCTGCTCCAAAGAGCTCAGGCCACTTCGCCCTCGGCCACCCCAGGGCTGAATGGACCCGATCCAGGGCCTGGGGGCGAGGCAGTCTCTGTTCAGCTCTGGGTTGGCCAGGGCGAAGGTGGCCAGAGCTCTTTGGAGCAGGCTGCTTCAGGGTCCCACTCCCCGCAAGCTGCAGCTCCACACTGGCCACTCTTCTCCCCCTAGGGAGGCATGGCAGGCTGGGGGTAGGTGAGGAGCGCTGCTTCGCCCCCACTGCAGAGAGGCTGAGTAGGTGGGCAGCACAGCTTCTACTCTGGTGGTCCGCAGTCCCCGCTGCCCCCGCAAGTGCTTGTTCTGTGGTGCTTTCCTTCTGACAAGGGGGGGTGGGCAGAGGAAAGCTGGGCCCATCGGAGATGGGCTATGGGTAGGGTTACCAGATATAAGGCAAAAGGAGGACATGTCCTCCTTTTTTCCTTCACATCCTTCATCCGGCGGGCATTTTAAAACAGATGATTTTGTCTGGTTTTTTACTTATGGGGTTAAAGTATGCTGGAATGCCATAGAACACCTTGTTTTTAGGGGGAAGCATTCCAGGGCCCCCTAAAAAGTGAAGAATATTGCATTAATACTACATTTTCTCCATGTGTCCTCCAGTGTCCTCCTTTTTGTACTTCCCTGTCCTCCTTTCCAGGCTTTGGTGTCTGGTAGCCCTAGCTACAGGGGGAGCGGTGGAGGGAGTTGGGACTGTGGGGAGCAGTTAGGACTGCAGGGAGGACTTGGGGCATGGGGAAGACAGTAGTGGGGGTCTATAGGGGGCCTAGGGCCCCAGTTGCCTAAGACCACCTCTGGTTTTGAGAGCCGCAGTGAGTGTAACCTCCTAGTGGGGGAAGCTGGGAGCTGAGCAAGGGTGCCTGCTGCAGGGTCCCCTGGTGGGAAGGGGGAGCCTGGAACCAGGAACAGGCGCCCCATGGGGTCCCCCAGTGGTAGGGGATTCCATAGCCAGAAGCTGGCCACCCACAGGCTCCCCCAGTGGCAGGAGGTGGACCTGGAGCTCAAAGCCACACAGGGGCAGCCAAAGAGCCGCATGCAGTTCCAAAGCCACAGATTGCAGATCCCTGTCCTGGGGAAAACACAACTGAGAACCATCTTTGACCAAGGAGGAGGTATGACTGAGAAGTCCTTCATAGCCTCAATGTTTGTTTAAACTCAGCCACAGGCTGCTGCAGAGAAAGCAAGAGGCTCCTTTCTTGCTTCAGGGACCAAGCGCTATGTGGCAGCACCATTCCCACTCCTGGCAAAGCAAGGCTGAGCCTAGAAGATGAGGTGGAATCTGTTGTAGTTCGAATTGCTAAGCATAGTGCCATTACACAGGCCCAATTAATTTTAATGAGGCTTTGTTTAGCTTGGCAGGTGTTTTATCTGGGAGTTAAGGATATTTAATGCTCTGGTCCAGATGCAGCCTCACTGCTGGCTCCCTGCTGTCAGGGTTCAAATATTCTTCAGAGCGATGGAGTGGAGTTGCATTGCACTCAGGAGACACCTTCCGCTTTTTCAAATTCAGATGCTAGCCACTTCACTGCTGCTTGCCGTAGCAGATATGACAACAGGGCAGATCCACTGGGCTGCCTAGGGTGGGGGCAAAGAGCCTGTTGCAGAGTCAGTAGGAGAAGGAAGTTTTGTAAAGATCGAAACACTTACCTGCCCTTCGCAAACTGCCTGACGTCAGGAGGTTGGATGCATGTCTCCTTGATCGGTTTGATGCCTCTTTAAAGCTTCTCATTGGCAGCAGTAGGGAAGATTTATTGCACCTTCCAGCTCCATTTATACTCTGGCTTGTAGCAAAACTGGGTGAATGGTATCAGGACTTTAACAGAGCTCTGTGATAAGTTTGGTCCAAGCTAGGCAGGTGAGTTCAGATCCCACCATGGCTGGCCCAAAGTGGTGTGTGTTTTCCAGATCCCAGTATTGGGTTTATTGGATCATACAAATGATCATATCTCCAGAGAGAAGTGCATTTTCTGCTGCCCTCTTGCTGAGGTTCCTTACTGCTGACTGTTGAAAAGCAGCTATTCTAAAGTGGTGAGTGAGTCTCCTGTATCCCTTCTTAACATCTCTCTCCCTGATCAGCACCTTTTGTAAGACTCTCATTGCATTCTGGGATATTCTGTCATGAGGTTGTGTGCAAACTCAACGATGGAAAGGAGGTACGAAGGCAGATTTGGTGTTATTCAAGTCCAGGTTAATGCAGTGTGAAAGTGATGGGTAAAACGGGTACAAATGTGAATATTTGCAATTGTCACCAGCAAGAGGTGCTCTCACTTTCCTGGCATACAGACATGCCAGTGCAATGGAAAATGTTACTAATTCAGAATACTGGAGGCCATAATCAAGGCCAAGCACTATGGGACCAGAACAAAAAAAGATTGCACAGCCCCAAAGAGTTTAGTCAACACTAAGACAAGAGACAACCAGTGAATATGGGCCACCTAATGAGGAGCTCAAGGAAACAATTAGTATATGTTCCACAGGAATGTTCCTTTGTGTCACAAGCCTTTCTATCACTCCAAGCAGCAAGTCCAGCAGAGGCCTGGATTCGATTTTGGCCTGTGTGTTCAGCTTCGGGGGTGGGTTCCAGTAACTAGACCTTCTCGGAGAATCTGGGGCAGTATTCTCCCCAAGACTTGAAATTGGGTGTGTGTGTAGGAGGTGCTCATTAATTTGGTATAACACTGTTATTAGCTGACAACTGGGGGGTGTTGGGAAATGTTAGGGAAATCCCTGGTCTGGGGTGTAGGCTAAGATGCCAGGTCCCAGAGACTTACTTTTCTGCTCAGAGGTAGTAGAGCCTAATGGTTTAGGTCTCTGTCAGTGTCCCTCTGCTTTGAGGGTTGGGTGGCCTAGCAGCCCAAAGTCTCTGTAGAAGTTGCACCTGCTCCAGGGTAATAAGGCCAGACAACCAGAGTCCTCATAGGAGCTCCCCTGCTTAGGGGTGGTATGGCCTAGCAGCCAAAGTCTTGGAAGAAGTCCCCCTGCTCACAGGTAGCAGGGCCTCATGGCTGGAGCCTTGCTGGGCAGGCAAGAGAACACCAGCAATGTGCTTCCTCTCCAATCAGGTATCCACCCCTGACTGAGCTGGGTGGCTGGCTTTTGTACCTCAGGCATGCCCAGCAGCTGCAGGGGGGTGGGATCTCTTCAGCCAGGAAGGTTTCCTTGACTATTGCCTATGCCCCATCACACTCTGATATCAGCGGAGGGAGGGTTGAGGATGCTGACCCCTAAGTCTGGGTCAAATGACTTGAGTTCTTGGTTCCTCAGTATTGCTTTTGACCCATGGGTCTGAGTGTATGGCTTTCCTGGAGACTGGGGTGGAGGGGTCCCCAGTACTGATGCAATATTGGGTTAATAGAGGAAAGAAATGCAGCAAGGGAAATTGGAACCCTCTTTTCAGATCAGCAGCTGCAGGGCCCTACTAGCGAGCCGGAAGAATCCTGGGTCAGAACATTTACCTCTGGTTTCTGCTCCAGCAGTTATTGTGTCCTAGCAAGATCAGATCCAGGCGCTAATGGTGGGGTACTGAATGCCGGAGATCCCTGCTGGCCTGGCATAGTGTGTGTGTGGTTGGGGTGTGTGGGGAGAGGTAGATTTGACTGCAGAGGGCATTTCTGGAGATATTTGCCCTGAGGGAAGGTAAGGGGAAATGTTGGAAATTAGGCAACCTCCCCTCCTCAGACTCCAGGCTCTACCTTGTTACCCACAGCCCTGCTAGGTGGGTAGAGGGGTGTGCAGGGGATTGTGGGGGTGTGTGTGTGTGTGTGTGTGAGAGAGAGAGAGAGAGAGAGAGAGAGAGAGAATAATCCATAAGGCTTGATTCCTATTACTGATTGTTTTCACATGCTTTGATTTTAACCTGAGTTAGTCTCTAGCCAGATGCTGCTGTGATGTCACTAAAAGGGTGCCAGGTAGTGGTGAAGTCTGAGGTTGCAGCATGATGGTGAAGGGGGTTAGAGAGCCCTGAGGCTGTCCCTTTTGGTCCTTGCTGTCTAGGGTAGGGTGTGGTTGGTACTTGGCAGCCAGAAGAAAGTTAGGAAAGGGGTGGCCCATCTGCTGGATGACAAGCCAGGTCCAGGAGCTCTGAACCAATACCATAGCTGCATGGAGTGCTAGGGACCAGTCATCAGAAAGGAAGGAGGCAGCTTTATTTCTGCCTGGCCTTTGGAAATTAGAGCTTTAGGGGACCAGGATTATTGTTTGTTATCTATATCACTGTAGTGCCTAGGAGCCTTACTCCTGGACAAGACGCCAGTAAGCTAGGTCCTGTACAGAAGGAGGAGCCAGATGTTTAGTGCCGTTGTGGGGGAAGCAGAAGGAAGGGTGAAGGCCAGCAGAGCTCAGCCAGTGAGTGGGGTAGGCCAGCAAGGTCAGTGTGCAGTCTGTAAAGAGGAGCGTTCTGCGGAGATGGGGCAGGGAAGGGGAAATAAAGGGTGCTGCGGGGGCAACCGAGTAGCCCACCCTGGCTGCGCTTTGTTGGTAGAGCGGTATTTGTATCCATCTGTCTGTGCTTCCATGTGTGTGTTGTGCTTCTGTCTGTGTTCATGTCTGTTCATCTGTGTGTCTGCCTGTCTCCTTCTGTCTGTGTGTCGTCCATTCATTTGTGTATGTCTGTCTCTGTGACTGTGCATCTGTCCATTCACCTGTGTGCCTGTGTGTGGCCATCCAGGCATGTGTCTGTCTGCGTGTCCTTTGGCCTCTGTCTGTTTGTTCTTTGTCCTTCTGTCAGTGTGTCTTTAGAGTGAATCTAGTTTAAGTGCCAGATCTCTTCGTTTAAAAGTTAAATGATCAAATGAAAGCTGTCCACACACTACCCCGTCTCCTCCCCCCACCCTTGCTCACTTCTTTTAATTCCTATTTATTACTTCCATTCCAAGAGCTGTCAGTCAGGTGCAAGGCACTGGGTTGCAGGGAGGAGGTGCTCTGTTCCCCCTCTCCGCTCCCTCTGTTATGTTTATTTCCAGACCAAAAAATCAGATGGATAAAGGCAAAACAGTTAGGCAGAGAGTGGGGTGGGTGGGGAGGCTGTGTTGCCTCCTGGGGCCTGGTTTTTAATGAGATGGGAGACTAAATGGGAACAGAGAGTGCAGTTTTCTAAATGGCCTTGTAGTTCACAAATGCATCACGCCAGGGAGGGCTCCTGTGCCTTCCCCCAGGCTGTTGGGCCCGTCCAAGCAAGCCCACTGTGAGTTTAAAAGCATAATGAATGTGAAGAGCGAGGAACGTGTATCCTCGTACGTAACAGGCAGGGACTTGGGCTGTGCTGAAAGTAGAACTGTTCTGTCATGTAGCATTGCCACTGAAAAACCAGTTGCCTCGCATAGCGCTGGGTTCTGGTGCATGTGTCTTCACCACCCTTGAGCTGGTGTGGGTTTGGGGGGTTTCCAGATAACCTCACAAACATCTGTCCTCCCCACGTGGGTGAACCCTGGCCAATGACACTTGTGGAAAATGGGGAGAAAGAGCTAATGTTTGCAGCCAGAGAGACTCTTATGTTCAATCCACAATTCAAGTGTTTGGGCCCCTAGACTAGACTAGATGTGTATGGTGCACTGTAGTCAGTGGTTGCGTCAAGGCTGCTTTATCTATTTGGGGGTTAAGGGAGACCGCGTGTGGTGACACTAGTCAGTTTGGCAGCTATACTGCCATGTTCTGCCATAGAAGCAGCTGCATCTTGCTGGCATTTGACGTACTTCCTAGGGATATTTTGTCCAACCTCTGAGGAGATCTTTGTGCTGTGTCTGGACTGTCTGAATGTGTGCCTTCCTTAAAGCGATGTCATTACATGCGATATTCCCATACCAAAACTTTCTGAGAGAAGTCATTGATTTCTACATGACAAAAATTGGGCAAGAGCTGTGCTTCTGTTAATTAATATAATAATTGTCTTTGACTTTTCCAATCAAGCTGTGGATTTAAAAGAAAAGAAAATCTGCTCTGGGTCCAGCTTTGCAGCTCCACAGACGTCACTAGTGTTACTCCAGATCTATACTAGGACAAGTGAGAAAGCCAGGTTTAATCCATCAAGTTCCCATTTATATTCAGTGCTTTTTCTCCACTGCAACATGCGTGGAATCGTCATATCCTCTGGCTGGGAGAAAGGAAGGCAAATCATACTAGTGCCTGGCCGTGTGATGATCCTGGGGACAAGACAGTGGGCAAACAGCACATCAAAGTAAACAGCTTCTCTGACATGTGGGGAGCAGCCTTCCTTCAGGACATGTCATGCTGCATTGTTGAATAAACTACGCCTGCACTCAAATTATGGGACCCATCCTTGGGTCTGTTGCAGCCCTTTGTGCTGCTCAGCCAGCAAAGAGTGTTCCCAGTGGATCTGGGTCCCCTGGAGATTCCCTTTAAGTGAGGGAAAACACAGGCTGGATGGAACTAGTAACAAAGAAGCCATGCCATACCCTATTACTGCTCCTCTCCCTCCCCTTGTGGTAAAGGTGGTGTGGCCATGGAAAAGGAGCATGACTCGAGCACCTTTGCATTCTTGCTGTCCCTGGCTACTTGAATGGCTTCTTAGGGCTGGGGGCAGATGGGTGTAAATTAGAGCAGCCCAGAGGCTGCCTGCTCTAGTGCCAGGGGCTGACCTAGCTGCAGATTTGGGGAACTGAAAAAGTGGCAGCTCAGCCATGGCAGGGCCCATGTTCCATATGGCGGGGGTCTACCTAGGGAGTCTGTGGGGATGGCCATTTTTTATTATGTACGATGCAGGCTCTGGCCTCCTATCCATGATATGTGTCATCAGGCCATGAGCTACAAGAAATCCTCTTACCTCTCTGCAGAATACCACAAATTGCTGGACCCCTGGGCACCCTCTTCCTTCTATGGGGACACCCCGACTCCATTTTTAGAACCCCATGGGCATGCAAAGGGGGCAGGATTTGCCAGGCTAGCAGCAACAGGACATGGGTGATAAAAACACCCTCTGAGATATAGCATTTGTGTCTGCCTAAGATCCCCATCTGATCTCCAGCATCTGAACATCTCCC
This sequence comes from Podocnemis expansa, assembly GCA_007922195.1. Taxonomy (NCBI): domain Eukaryota; kingdom Metazoa; phylum Chordata; order Testudines; family Podocnemididae; genus Podocnemis; species Podocnemis expansa. Next base: position 4,103,190 of record ML681978.1, read on the forward strand.
AGCTTTGATGTGTTTATCCTCAGAGCACCCCTATGATCCCTGTTGTATGGATAAGCACCTAAGGCACAGAGAGGCTAAGTGACTTGCCCAAGGTCACCCAAGAAGTCTGTGGCAGAAGAGGGAATTGAAGCTGGGTCTCCCCATTCCAGGGCTAGCAACCAGACCACTAGACATTCATCCTTATGGATGGTTTGCTGTGACATATTCTATGCAGGAGGATGCCTGATTTATTAAAGCTGAGGAGGGACGGGCATTTAAGATTTTAGCCAATAGGCTAATGTGGTGTTTCTTGGTTCTGGTTGGCCATGTGATGGGTACTGCTCTGATTCTGGTGAAAGCAATGCTCTCCACTGTGGGTGGGCAGGCATCTCATCTTCTGCTGCGGGTCTCCCTTTGTTGCCACTAATATGACAGGCAGTGGGTTCAGAACAGCTGTCAGTTGGTACCACATTTCAGCCTCTACTGACAATAGCTAGCTTTGAACTGGTGGCCTGGCAGTAAAAGGCTCCTTCTGTTATTAGCAGTCATGCCCTGAGATGGCCGAGCCCTCCTTTAACGCTCAGCAATCAATATGGCTAGCATCAGTCCAAAGTGAAGCATTAGTGGTCTGTGACAAGTTGGTGTTTCAAACCTAAGTTTGTGCCATTTGTTCTGCCACTCTAAGTATCTGTCAAAAGGCAGGTATAGTGTGTGCGTGTCTTTGTCCAAAAGCAGAGAGGTTTGCTGTATGTCGAAGGGACAGGTTGAGGAGGGAGCATCTGCCAGGATGATTGGTCTCTTATTCCCCTGCTGGCTTTCCGATAATGTTTCAGCTTTACAGACGTGCACACACATTGCCAGAAGGCTCCAAAACCAGCAGCTATAGAAAAGTGACGAATGCCCCATTGAATCTGAATCTGTAACTTTCGCCTTGCTCATCTTCTCTCCCTTGCCACTTATCCCACTTCTCTTCCCATTTCTGTGTTTCTCACCTTCCCCTTCAGTTTTTTTTATAGCCTGAATCTGGGTGGCCCTATTTAAGTGAATGTCCCAATCAAACTCTGATACTTTGGTGGTGGTTGTGAGATAAAACCCTGCATGGAATGGAGAATAGAGCCGCAAACTCCCTTGGTTGCTCTGTGTTTGCAAATGCTTAAACCTTGTCTCACCAGGATCTTGGTTCTATGCAATGGGAAGTCAAAGGGTTCTCCATTTAAATTATGTGTGCAATGCCGTCAACAAATGTTCTCCCAGGAAGCAGATGTCGCAAATTGCCTGGGTATGGAAAACCAGATACCCTCTCTCAATGCAGAAGTTGTGCCTCTTGGGCTGAATCATGGAGCTGTTCAGGGGAATCTAGACTTGACCGAATATAAAACCTGAATCCTCTTTCTTCTGAGCAGAGGATGGGCTCAGTGTGACTGAATGTTCGAGCATGTGGGGAATACAGGCCTGGCTGTTGTTGAAGGTTGGTGCAACCAGCCAAGCCAGGAAGCTGCTCCTTGCTGCTGTTCTGACAGTGAGCTCTTGCAGTGGTTGGAGATAAAGCAAAGGCATTTGGTGGCATCTGAATTTCCAAACAGAGGAGCCTGGCTAAGACCATCCCCGGCTCTCTTTCTATTTTCTGGCAAACTCCAAGGGGTAGCATGCAGCATTAACAAGTTGTTTCCTGCTTTTTTAATTTTGACAGGATTCAGCTTGTGTTTTAATGACTTCAGGTTGCGCTGTAAATTAAAGTTTAATTAGCTCAGTCCCTTATCCTGGCAGTTAGGAAGGCCTCCAAAGTGAAGACAGATGAGCTAGGGAAGTCTGGGGTGATGGGGAGTTGGATTGAAGAGATCAAAGGTTTTCCTCTTGGGATCCTTGAGGGGGGCAGTGCTTGGCAGCTGGGCACTTTGAGTGCCATGCTGAAGTTTTGGGGGTAAAGAATAAGCCCTTTCTTCTTTCCAAAAGCTAGGGATTGACTGGCCGAGTGTCTTGTCTTTGGAGACCAGGAGTCCCTCTGTCTGTCTGTGTCCATGGCCATACAAATTTGGATTTTGAGCTATTCTCTTTGGGTAGGCAGAGATTCTGATGACAGTGGCTCTGATTCTTCTTTGCCTCTTTGCACTGCAGTGACATTTCCAGCCACTTAAGCCCTTTCACATGGCTGGAGCTATGTCTGTGACAATCAAGTTGTCGTGCCGCCTGGAGCAGCTCATGGCTGTGAGTGCCTACCTTAGAGCAGACACCCTGAACTGGTGATATGCTCTGTGTATGTCAGCAAAACAAACATGAAGTCCTGGAGCACATTTAAAGACATTTACAGGGGCAGATTTCATAAAAGACAGGGGGAGGCATTGGCTCTGTTGCAGTGTTTGTAATAAGAGACAGGTAAGTGAAAACAGTGCATATAACATCCCTCTGGTTTCCATGAAGTTTAAACACAAAGCACTCTCATATGTTTAACAGTCACTTCAGCCTCTACCAGTACACAAGTGGACTGGCTGGAGCTTTAGCGTGAGCTGATTTGCTAGCATCACACACGGCTTGGAGGTTCACTTCCAGTTACTGCCCTTCTTGCTGGGGCAGTAATACAAAGCACAAAGTAGTGGAGTGAGACCTGTGTGCTGTATTGTGTCTGCCCTCTGAGGAACCGAGGTTGAGAAGTATAGGCTTTTTAGGCTGTCCTTTTGATGTTTGTGCTCCCAGCAGGTTCTTCAGGTGAGTGGGCGAGGGCCTATTCTTGCTTTGTGCCTGCTGTGGTTGCTGGAGGACCGTCTGAGTTTCCACTCTTTGAATTGAAGTGAGCTTTGGTAATATCAGACGATGACTGGGCAAGAGTCATGCTTGCTTGGGCTGTGACTTCGATTACAAGAGCAGAGGCACTTTGTGCCTTTAAAAAAAAGAAAGCTATTACTGCTGAAAATGGAAATGAGAAATTGTTAGTCTCTACTTCTCTCCCCTTTCGGTCTGCAGTGTCCGTTTATTCATCTATCAGCTGTCCCAGTCAATCTGTTTATCTGCCATGTATCTGTTATCTGCCAGCCCATCTAGCCCATCATTCATGCTTCTTGCTATTCAGACCAAACCAGATTTGCTTTTGCTCAGTGCACTGGTCCTTTTGTGGACCCCACGTGCTGTTTTTAAGCCACCTGCGCTAGAAAGGCTCTTCCTTGGCATGGGTGCACCCCCTGGCCTTCACTTTGGCTGCCTCACCTCCCCTTTCCTACAACATGGCTCTGGAATTGTGGCATCGATTGGTGCTAGAGAGCATCATTGAACTCTCAAACAGGGGAACTTCACTCTCAGGGCGGTAGGCTTAAGTTAAGATTTGCTCTTTGTGTAATGCCGGAGTTTTCTTTCCTGACCTGCTCTGTTTCTAAGGCCTGGATTGACACTCTCACTGCCTGCCCTGAGATGCTTCAGGAAGACAGATTCCTGCCCCAAAGAGGTAACACTCTGAGCAGTCCTGGCTGGGAGTAGGTGGTGCAGATAAGCTCACTGGGCCTTTAAGAGGGACAACGCCATCATGCCATCCCATGCTGGGGCACCAGCTGTGGGGCAGCTAGCCAGCCTGCTTGCTTGTTTGGTGCCCTTTAGACCAGCTGGAGAAACAGCCAGGCAACAGCCACAGAATAGCAAAGCTAACTAATTAACTGGGAATGGGGGATAGGAAAGAAGGGTGAGGGATGCCCCTTACCTTCTTGCTGAAGCAGCACAACCAGCCTAGGGCCCTCTGAGGAGACTCCACTTTCCCCCCCAGTGGGGTCTTGTCTGGGTATTGCGGACTATTCAGGTGTAGGAGGTAAGTTCTGTTTTTTCCTTTCACGAATCAGCCACACTCCTCCAATGATGATGGCTACGTCTGTTTCCCATTGCAGGTTGTCTGTACCCCATACATCCAGCTGTACTGTGGGCTGTCAGCCTCACTTCTCTTAGCTAGGATGGTCTTGTGGTTGAAACACAGGGCAAGGAGTCAGATGAGATTCATACCTCCCTTTCTTCAGCTTCCTCTTCACAGGCTGAAGCCTGCCCCCTGCTGACATCACTTCACTTGTCATCCTGCTAAGCCCTTTTCTGTGTGTTGGCTCAAATTCACACCAGAATGAGTCATACCTCACAAACCCTTCCCCTCCCTTGCCAGTCCGTTCATTGATTAGCTGCACAATTAACTGATGGCCTTACTAATCTGTTGCTAAATCTGTTGCTTGTTTAACTTCCCCATTGATTTACTTCATTATTGAGCCATTGCTAATTCATTGTGCATTTACTTTTGTGCCTTCAGGCCAACTCCACAGTTTGATCTGATTAACTGCATCCCTTTCTCCTGACAGTTTCTCTCCCTAATCCACTCATGGTCTCATTTGCTACTGATTTACTTCTTTGCTAGCTCCAGCACTCAGTTGCCTTCCATTCACCAACCTGCCCAAGATCCTGATTGGTCATTACTTCCTGCTACTCCCTTTTTCTGCTCTCCCATTTATTCCGTCACCATCATCTCCTCAACCCTTTTAACTCCCTTCTCCCATCAGGTCTATGTTCTGTACAGTAGTTCCCTCCTACCCTGACACCAACTCCACAACATGCCTCCATCCTGTCCCTTGATAACCTCATTCCTATCCCCATAATTCCCTTTGCCTCCTCCCCTTCTGCTCTCTCTTGAATGCTCTCTCCATCAAGTCCCTCTGGGACCATTTCCTGTCTCACTCTTACCATACCTTTGCTGTCAGGGAAGCTTGACTCCTGTTTGAGGACTGCCTCACAGCTCTTGTGTCTTGTGTTGACCTCTTGGTTTTGCACATGTGTTGTTTTGAATCACCCCCAAAGAGTTTTAGTGAGGGCACAGGCTATCCCATCATTTCCATCTGCTTCTTCCACTGCCTTCTTGCTTATTCTTCTCAGGTTGTGCTCAGTCACATTGTGTTCTCTCCCCTTCCAAGCAGCAGTCATCCACTGTTCCCTGATTTCTTCCTATCTACCTTGCTCTCTCAGAGTGGTACTTGTCTGTCCTACTCCTCCACCTCCCTTGGAAATCTCTGGGGCAGGATTTCATAGATCCTATGGCCAGAAGGGACAGTTGTGATTGTTTAGTCTGATCTCCTCTATGGCAGAGGTCAGAGATGGTCCCAGAAGTAATCCTTAGAGCAGACTGTTTAGAAATACATCCCATCTGGATTTAAACATGCTCGCTTCTGGGGATGCTGTACAGTTCCCAATGTTCATCCTTGGTGACCTAATCTATGCTGATGTCATACCTCTCTCTGCCTTCTTGCCCATATCTCTTCATTTGCCTTCAGAACTGGGACAAACCTCCCACACACCCAAACAGCCACAGAGGTAACCTTGTCTTCATCATATCTTATTCCTTCTCCAGTCTCTCTGTCCCTTAGTGCCTTCTCCCTGATCACCATCTCATCTCCAGCACAGCCCGCCACCCACTTCTCCCTTCCCTGCACCTCCAATCCAGCAGTGACTATAACTTCTCTATCACTCCCTCCCCCCCCCCTTTTCTGTGCCAATAAGTCATTCCACGCTCTCCTTTCCCTGTCATCTCCCGTCTATTCCATCTGTACTGCTGACTCCTAGCCCTCATTCCAAAGAGTCCAGCCCCTCTTCTCTCTCCACTAAACTTCCCTGGAAAAGGTCCCGTGGGGACTTCCTATGCCACAAAGGTATTCTCTCCTCTTCCGCTTCTGCTGAGAAGCAATATTATTTTGCACTCAGTGGATTCCAGCCTTCAATCCACATTGCTTATTTGCAACCGTCAACTCCCTCCTGAAATTCTGTTGCTCATCAGCGTCTTCACAGAGATTAATGGGCTGTGCAGTGATCTCTCTTCTTTTCCCCCTCTACTCTGCCTTAACCAACACTGAAGTTTTCCCCCTCTTCCTCCTTCTGCCCCCTCAAACTGGCCAAGTTATCACTCCCCTCCCACCATCTTATACCTCCACTCCCACTTTTAACCCTTGCTCATTCTCTTTAACCACTGACTCTCCTGTATCTCTTTCCCCTCAAAAACTTGCACATTACTTCACCTGCCTCTCCAGCTACTACTTCGTCTCCCTTTCTGATTGGGTGAGCAGTTACAGTCGTTGCTTAGAGCGTCTATCTATTCTCCAGTTTCATCCTGGATCCCTTCCAGTCCAGCTTTCTGCTCTCCTGCATCATTGAAATTCCTCTCACCCCGGTTTCCAGGTGCCTCTTCCTGGCCAGATCACTGGGTCTGTACTCCATCTTCATCCTCTACAATCCCACTGCATTTGAAATTGTTTATCACACTCTCTTCTGTGAAATCATGGCTTTTGTTGGCTTTGAGACCATCTTCTCCCGGTTCTTCTTCCATTGTGCTTCTCTGGCCATTCCTTCAGCTTCTTTTGATTGGTTCTCTTCATTCCTCCTCATTTCTTGCCTTTTAAGGGGATTCAATACAGGGCTCTGTCCTCTGCACCCCCCTCTTTTCTCTTTCTACATCAGGGGTCTCAAAGTCAAATCACCATGAGGGCCACATGAGGACTAGTACCTTATCCCAAGGGCAGCACCACTGAAACCTTTTCATACAATTGTATTGCAAATATTGATAGTGATAGTATTATTGCAGAATGCAAGAAATAACTTTAGGGGCTGCATGTGGCCTTTGGGTCACAAGTTTGACACCCCTTCTTTACATTGTCTCTCTGAGTGATCTCACCAACTCATTCATCTTTTGCTACCATTTCTGTGCTGGGACTCCTGTGTCTACTGCTCCATTCTTGACCTGCTGTTGCCATCCAGTCACACATCACAGCCTGTCTCTTGCAAATTCCTCCTGGGTTTCTCACCATCAGCTTAAACTTCACATGGCCAAGACTGAACTTCTGATCTTCCTTACCAAACTTTCCGCTCTTCCCCATTCTCTGCTAATATTGAACAACCCATCGGTCACTCAAGCCTGAAACACAAGGGTCTTCTTCTCCCCTCATGTCCTGGTGATGCCTGCATCTTCCTTCAAGGCATTTTGAAATCTGACACCTTTGTTTATGCCAGGGGTCTGCAACCTGCAGCTCTTTGACTGCCCCCCTGCAGCTCCAGATGCTGGGCCCACCTCCACCACCAGGGGCTCTGCGGGTGGCCTGAGCAGTGGCTTCAGGCCTCCCCTGCCACTGGGGGACCCTGTGGGCATCCCATGCCGGGCTTCAGGCTACCCACCACTGCTGGGAGACCCTGCAAGGGAGCCTGCTCCTGGTTCCAGGTTCCCCCTCTGCCATCAGGGGACCTAGCAGCTGGCATCCTGGCCCAGTTCCCCCTAGTCTCCTCCAGGAGTCTGCACCCACTGAGGCTCTCAAAACACTTGGTTATTGAAGGAATTTTTAAAAAATGGCTCTTCTTATCTTTTGGCTTGGCAACCCCTGTTCTATGCTTTGCAACTAACACTCTTATCTGGCCCTCCTCATCTCTGTCTTCAGTTTGGTAGCCATCTCCTTGTGCTTGATGTAAATAGCTGCAGCTCCATTTAGTGATGCCAGTTTACACATGCTGAGGGTCTAACTTAGTATTTCCAAAAGTTCTTCTAGGTTTATCAGTCCTAATCTAGTGAACCCCTTTGTTGCCTTGGATGTCATGCAGCAAGGGGTCTCACAGCCCTCTGAATACATCCAGTCAGTACTCGGCTTTTTAGTTTGTACCCCATTAAAGGGCACAAATGAGGTAGTTGAGCTGATTTCACACACCTAGCGGGTGTGTGCGTGTGCGTGTGCTCAGTCTTTTGAGCACAAATGCTTGTGTTGGAATCTTTGCAAGGACAAATCTGGGACTGAATTGATGTTAGGTAAGTTGTGGCTCCCTGGAGGGCTGTCTGTATAGTCTGGGCTCTGTATGTTTTGCTGTGTGGGCTGCTCTCTGTCCTGTTAAGAATCCCCTGGCTGTCAAATGAAGTACACCATATATCCTGGTATGGGTGCATACTGAGGGCCTTCTGAGTTATGATGTATGTATGTCCTTGGTTGGAGACACATGTAGGACCAAAGGAATATTCACTGGACTTGGTTTTCCTAGTGCAGTGTTTCTCAGTCACATTGGTGCTCCTCTGACATAGTGCGGGTGTTCTGTGACCCATCCTGACCCCTCCCTGCCAGGGGTGCAGGGTGGCTGAGTGGAGGGGGAGAAGGAGCAATTTCATGCTGCAGCTGCAATAAAGCTTCCAGGCGTGTGGCAGTGGCTGTTGATGCATACCTGGAAGCTTTGCTGCAGCTGGGGCATTATAAGTCTCCTGCCACTGTTACCACCTTTTTCAAGAATGTTTTCATCAGGTGTTCTGCACAAAGTAACTAATACCTTTAGGTGTTCCCCAGTCCACAAAAGTTTGAGAAACACTGTCCCAGTGCCTAGTACAATGCCTGCAGGGTCTGAGAAAGCAGCCTGGTAGGCCCATTTCCTAAGTCCCTTTTACTGCTTTCTCCCTGTTTGGGTTGTCAAAAAGCAGATTGCTTCCCTTTGAGCAAAGATCATACAGAGGAGAAAACAACAAGGAGTTGTGTGGCACTTTAAGACTAACAGATTTATTTTTTGCATGAGCTTTCGTGCCACACAACTCCTTGTTGTTTTTTTACCGGACTAGACTAACACGGCTATCCCTTTTGAAATCATACAGAGGAAGAGTGCTCCCTGGTGGGAATTACTGCTGTGATCCCTTATGGCCTAATCTTCCGAAAATGGCTTCAGGCTCCTTAAAATCTGCCAGTCCCTCAGCAGATCTAATTGGTGTGGCAACCTCATATCACCTCTAATTTATAAAACAGTTGCTTCAGAACCTCGTTAGCAGACCTGTTCCTGAGAGGAGCCAAGTGCCATGGAATTGCCAATGATCAGGTGGGTGGGTTTTTCCTTACCTGAGTTTTGGATGCAACCTAAAGGTTGTGACTTTGGCTCTCCATGTTCCTGGAATGGCTCCAAGCACCAGAGGAAGAAGAGGGAAATATCCTGGCCTTTTGGAAGTAGCAAGACAAACTCCAAAAGCCACAAGCTTCTTAGTGTACAGGAGTGTCAGTATTTTCCCAAAAGGAAATACTGGAGTCTCCTCTTTTGCTATTATGAAGCCAACAGAATTGAAGAAAAGATGTCTCTCTACTTCATTGTGAGCTGCAGGGCAGAGTGCAATTAGACATCTGTCCTTTAACCATCTAATTGGCCGGGTTACGGGATGTCATCATTGGATCTGACTGCTTGCATTCCATCCCCTCTGCTTGACTCACATCCAGTGTGTTTGATTCCTGAACTTCTGGGTTCTTCTTGGCGATCAAGTGGGCCCTGCTATGGGATAGAGAGGTATCATTGTCCCCACCATGCTGATGGGAAAACTGAAGCACAGAAAAATTAAACGATTTGCCCAACACATTCCCCAAACAGACACACTTTCCCATTCTCTGATTTCTCCAGAGCTTCTTCCCACTATGGAAACATTTAGAGATTATGTTGTGGAGCTTTGGGAGGTGGCTGTGACCTCCCACAAATTCTAGTGGCTAATGAGCTCATTTTATGTCTGTATGGGCTGTTCTGGGGAAGTGTGAAAATTCCCAAGAAAGTGAAGCCAATGAATTGCATCTAATATGCCCCCCCCAGCTCCCACCCAAAGCCATCCACGCAGTGTCCATTTCATGTCGTGTCTTCTGACTTGCTTCAGCATGGATTTCAAATCACTGCAGGTGCTGGGTAGACACATTAGAAACTGATATTTTCAATTTGTTTATAGAAAGGGGATAAGTTGGCCAGGAGACTTCATCCCAGCCTGTCCAGCACAGTCTGATCAAAGAGATCTGTGAGTTGGCTGACCGGATGTCAAAGTTAGTTTGAAGTTCCAGGTTTGATCTTTAAAACTCTTCTTAGGCTGGCTGTGAGCTGTCCAAGAGATTGCTTCTCGTTGTTGACCACAAGCCCCTGAGACACCTGCAAGCATCAAGCAGGGGTGCCCAAAGTTTTTGTACATGGGGGCCACAGAGCCTGATTGGTGCAAGCCTGCGGGCCACAAAGTTCCAAAACCGGTTCTTTTTGAACTGTACACAAGATACAGTTATATATTTTCAGTATATTATTACAACAAAAAAAGCCATTTTTGAGCCACATGCAGCCCATGGGCCACGCTTTGGCCACTCCTGATCAAGGGCAGTGCAATTCCCTGGATAGGGAAAGGCTAGTGGGAACCAGCGGCAGAGTTGTAGCTGTTCAGCTGCCTTCCTTGAGAGACAAGCAGAACCACCCCTCAGTTTCACAACCTGCTAATAAACCTTACTCTGGTGACTTTCATTATTACATAGAAATGCAGGAAATCCTCTACTCTGCCTCTCTTTACAAGTAGGGAGAGAAAATGAAAGAAGGGAAGCTAGATTCTAGCTGGGCCTATCTTCTTCTCAGTGCATGATGGGTGCAGTGTAAGTACCAGGACGGGTCATGTCAAATCATGGAGTGGGGCCAACTTTTGGCTTTGGATCTGTTGGAAGGCAGTGTAGACTTTCTGGTGCCGATGCCCTGGGAACATCTTGTTGAAGTTCCATTTAGTTGTTTTGGGGACCACTCCACATCCCAGGGTACCAGTTGGACCTGTCTCCTGCAGACTGTAAATTGTTGAAAATTCGTTCTCTGGGCTTTGTTGCAATAACTTAAAATAACTTATTGAGCTGCCATTTCCAGATGGGATGTAGCAGTGATGTTAAAGGCCCAATGGGCATAACAGCAGGGAAAGTTCTTGTTTGGTTTGTCATCTAAAAAACCAAGAGATATGAGAGGGCTCTCTGGACTGCCTTTAAAAACAGCTCCAACCCTTTTCATTTAATACAGTTGCCATCTGCATTTGATGTCATTTCACCTGCCTTCAAGTGGGAACTGCAAATGCTTCAGATGGGAAAGTGGTCCATTTTCCCTCTAGCCTATCAAAGGAACCAGTCTCCTTGTCAGAAATGTGATTTCTTTACAGCAGTACCCTCCAATGAATCACCACAGATACTGCCTGCTCTGCATGAACTAACTGGTGCTAGAGGGACCGGTCTTGTCACTCCTGCAACAGACAGACAGGAGATTGGACCAAGAAATTTCCTCCATGTGACGCTGACCTCCAGGCAACCAGTCTAGCTCTTGTTGTGTGTTCAGATTTAGAGCTTGATCTACACTCTGATTCTGAATAGTCCCAAAGTTTGGAGGTGTTGGCAATCTTACAAAAGACTTGTATTGCTATAATGGGCTGAGTCGGAACCTGTAGCTGAGTTCCCATGAACTCTGGGATGTTGGAAATCCAAGCACAAAAATTGTAATTTGAACCCATCTGTGCCCTGAACTCCCAGTGAAGCCAGCATGTAAATGAATGCATCCAAGGTAGAATTTGGCTGCTAGGGAAGTTTATTATTGTTAATAAAAACACTTAGTCTTTTGTAACCTCAAAGAGTTGTAGTGACCTTAATACATCCTCATGTTTCCTCTATGAGGTGGGTAGAATGATCTCCATTTTACTGATGAGGGAACAGAGATATAGAATGTATAAGGCCAACCTTTCCAGACATGTCCATTGATTTTTGAATGCTTCCAATTTTGGGAGTCCCAACTTAAAGTATTTTGGGCCTGAGCACCCAGAGAATCCACCAACTTTGGCTGAAGTCTTGGGTGCACTGTGCTTTCACAGGCCTCCAGTGTCTGAAGCCACTTTTGAAGTCATCCGACACCACTCTGTGCCTCAGTGTCCCTCAGTGTAGAATTGGAATGACACACGCTTCTCAAGGCAGATGCCAGCCAGATTAATTGGATCCAGCCCAAAGGCTTCAGTGGTTTTTATTTGACACACACAAACTGTTTTATTACTTCTCAGGGGAGTGCTTGTTTGAGAACCTCACTGAACAGGCCACTAGAAATGAACACATTGTGAAGGCTAGTGTCAGAAAGCAGAGCCTGTGGAGAGTGCTGCACAGTGTTCATCTTTGTGCTCAACCATGCTCGCAGGAAAGAGAGAAATGGCTCAGGAATTAGGAAGAATCTTGGGGTTTCTTTAGCCCCTCAATCCACCCCCTCCAGCAAACAGCAGCAGCTCTTGGGGCTGTTTTTAGAACAACTTTGATGCAGTGTCTGAATGGCAACTTTCCTGGAGCATCCTGGTGGGGAGTTGAGCTTTAACCAGCTGCTAAGTGAGAGGTGTCTGGAGGCGTGTGAAAGGGGGGAAGGGAGCAGACAGCGACTAACAGTCATGGTACTGCCACTTGTGATGTTTAGTGCATTGAGTCGTGTGACCAGGAGGGATTTTGCCAGCTCGGACAGAGAGAGCAGTTAATCAGCTCTTGGTTTTGTGAATCAGATGGAAACCGATTTCGCTGCTGAGCTAATAAATAATACCCCAGTCCCTCCCGTTTCCTTCTGGGTAGTTGCGAACCTGCAAAAGGGAAAAAACAGTCCAGTTCCTCCGACCTGTGCAGAGGAAGCTCATCGCCAGCACAATCGACTGGTCGTGAACCAGGTGCCATGATGGACTCCCCAGTACCCATCCTTTCACCTGGGTTTGCTCACGATGGAGGTTGGGTTTGGTTTCTTAGTTCTTAGATCCTGTCTGTGCACATGATGAGCCATCACAGGCTGTCACTCCTGGAGGGGGAGAGGAGCAAGTGGCAGGGATAGCTCTGCATGTGAGCCATAGTGAGGGCTGAGGACAGAATTGTGTGGGTCCCCAGGCTGTAGTTGCAAGGATTCTCTAGGTCCTGCCAGATGCAGCAGCAGAGCAGTGGGAGGAGAGACTCCCACAGTATCAGATAAGACTGTCTAAACCCCCTTAGTCCCATTGCTTGCCCGTGGGGAGAGAGCAAAATTCTCCTCTGTCTCTGCTAGACAGGCCACTCTGAGATTCAGTGCCTATCACACTCCACTGGATGGTATAGGGGGATGGGGGAGAGGGGGGGAATCTGCAGCCTTGGGACATAGTGGGGCATTCTCCACTCCAGCTCCCTGAGCAGCAGCATGTGTGTGGGTATGGGGGGGGGGGTGACATGTCTGTGGCGGAAATGTGGCCTGTGTGTTCTATCTGTGTTTGGGGGCTGGCACTGTTGACACAGAGCAGGATCAGGACTCCTGTGTCAGATAGGCAAAAACCTTCCCTTGGGCTTTGTGCAGGAGCTTCACTCTGCCTTTCATTTCTGTGTGGTTCACCTGAATCTGTGGTTTTTAAAAAGATTGCCTTGCTGTTGCTGTTGACTCTCTCCCCTCCATTTCCTGGTGTTTCATTAGCCAGGCTGAGCCACACAGTCCTCAGCCAGAGATCCCTCTTCTGTATTCCCCCATTTCATTTTTAGATCAAGCAGCGTGTTCTGTGGTAGGATTCACAAAGGCTAAAGAATCCTGTGGGTCTGGCCCCTCTCTGCACAACCCTTCATGGCCTTAAACATCGGTGTTTATCCATAATGACACTGTGCCAGGGTGTGGTTGTCCAGAGCTGCCCTTCCCAGAAAGTGTAGGGGCTTTAGAGCCAGACTGAGGTTTTCATCAGCTGGTGGGGCCATTCTCCGCTTGCCTAGTGTGCTGCCCAGTACTCTGTTCCCAGCTCTTTGAACACAGCTGTTCCATTCGTGCCAGTGACAGTCACAGGATTAGATGAGCAGCAGAAAGGAAGATGGACTTGTGGGCACAGCACTGGCCTCGAGCGTCTTTGTTCAGTTCCATGCTCTTGCCACATGCTCACCGTAGGACCCTGGGCAAGTCATTTAACCTCTCTGTGCCTCACTTCCCCAGACATAAAATGGGAGTTGATCCCTCCCTGCTTCAGAAGGGGAGGATAAAATCCAGCCATGGCTGTGGGGCATGCCAGCGCGGCTGTGACAAAGCCCATATATGTATGTAGAATGCCAATGGGGCAGTGACAGCATAAGCTTCCCCTACTAGAGGGTTGCAGTGGGACTTTCTCAAGGAGTTAGTTCTTCATGGCCCATTTGCCTCCTCAAGAGGCTTCTTGAGGCAGCTAATGATGGTGGAAATCTGTCTGCTAGGAACTAGGCTGAGACCCCTGGACTCACTGCACACAATGATCACAGCCGTCAGGACAACCCAGCGTGGATGCAAGCTAGAAACCTAGGAGTCCTTGCATTATGGTCCCCTGCTCATCCTTTTATATCCTGTTACTGTCTAAAGTCTCTTTTCCAGCACAGCCCCATTTCTTGCTGTTCTATTCATGCAACTATGTGTCCCTGTGTCCTTTGTCCCTTCCACTTTCCAAACCATGCCACTACAGAGCCAGGATCATGCTGCGGCATGAGTTGGCAGAAGCTTTCTTGGCACAGGGCTATCTGGGGCCGTTGGTTTGAGCCTGTGCTGCACATCCCAAATAAAGTTCCCAATTATTCTGAAAGAAAAACCAACCCGCCTGCCATCTCCTCCCCCAAACCGTAGCATTGCCATCAACGATCAGCCCCCTCTGCCAAGCAAGCTCTAGAAGACGTCAAGCAACGCAGCTGCTGGGCGGGCGAGATGTGGGTGTTACTCAGAATGTCCAGCTGTTGTTTCTGTGTGGAGTCCTTCCCTCCCCCCAGTCCCGCCAGCCTGTTGGTTTGATCCTGCGTGATGCCAGTGTGAGTCTTCTGTTTGCACCCTCCCCCCGCCTCCGGGGGTGCTTCGCTAGCACCTGTGGGCTCAAAGAGGCATGCATCAGTGAAGCTGCCTCTTTCAGCTGCAGGTGCAGAGCTGGATTGGGCCGATGGGGTCCCCGTCAGTGGGCTAGTGATAAAGGAAGGACCAGGGACTGTAGCTAAGAGTGAGGAGAGGGGAGCAGTGGGAAAGTTGTCTGAAATCCCATGAATCAAACTCAAATTCCCCTTCGGAGCTGCTTTATCCATCTGTCCTGGATGACGGGAATCACTCAGAGCAGCATGCACCAAGGACTCCCACGGCTTTGGGTTTAGCCAGTCCCCAGCTGCAGTAGCAGTTGGGCCTTTGCAGAATCCCCCTCACTCAGATCAGAGTTACTCAGTGCCTTAGTAACAGACAGACAGAGGGACAGCTGCTGGGTGGGGGCCTGTTCTCTGCAGGGATGGAGCTGAGCCCCAAGTATCTCTGCTCAGAGGGTTTGATTTGCTTTTGCCCTTTGGGGGCTGACTGTCATGAAGAGTTTGCCTTTTCTTGGTTTCATGGCAAGACAGGCTATAGAGGTTAAAGCCTTCAGGTTTACTTGGGCCAGCTAACATGCCCTATAAGTACATCTGTCTTGTCTTCACTAGGGTTGGACAGTGTTAGCTAATATGGCCTAGGTTAGCATGGGTTACAGGTACACCTGGTGAGGATAGCCTTTATGAATAGGACAGGCATAACCACGGGAAGTGGGGGTGGGAGTTCCAATAACAGTAATAGTAGCCCATCAGGGGCTAAGTTGTGTTGGTCAGGTGGACAGGGTGTGGCAGGCTGGCAGTACTGGTGAAAGCTGCCTAATGAAATCCTAGCTAAGGTCATTTGGGGATTGCCTGAGAGGTAAAGACTGGAGGGATCTGCTGTGAAACCCATGGGGATTCACTCTCCACATCTGCAGTATCTTCCAGTGGGGCACAGTGGGCCAGTGAAGGATGGCCCTGGCCCTTCACTAGCTGGCTCAGGACTGGTTTCCTTTGGAGGAATCAGCCTGTTCTGAAACAATCAGACTGAAAACTAGGACAGAGTCTGTGAGCTAACTGGAAATGATGAGTGTTAAATTTGCATGGCTGCAGGGCCACAGGTCAGTGTCGGTCCAGAGAAGGACGCATCTCCATTCTAGCCCAAGGAGAGTACGAGCAGGATATGCTGAACCTTGTGGCCTCTCCATGGGTAAGGAGCAGAGGTCGTCAGCCTCTTTTTGTAACCCTGGCCTATGTGTGCAGCCACTCATTAATCTTACCAGCCCTTTGCACTGCTTTCCTGGTGCAAGAGAGGAGGATGTGACCCCTAGAGCCCAGTCCTGTGCTGTGTTGAGCGTCCTGGATTCCTTTTGACTATGGTATTTCTCAAACAGCTCTTGGGATGTGTCTAGTGGCCAGCTGAGGAGCTTCAGCAGCTCACAGGTTCAGGTCTCCCCGTCTAAGAAGGACAAGGTCAAATATGCTTTGATCTAAGATCAAGGGTCACAGTTCCCTTGACTGTTACAAGCCACTGGCCGGGACCTACTGTGATGTCTTTGGTGCTTGCAGGGTGACGGGATTCAAGTCTAAAGTATACCTGTGTCCTCTCTTTCAGGAGAGGAAACTATGTGCCCATCCCAGGCTGGAGATCTACAAAGGAGAACACATCTATTTTGTGTGCCCTCTAGCACGCCAAGGGGACTTCTATGTGCCTGAAATGAAAGAGATGGAGAGGAAAAGCAGAGCAGCGGAGGTGGATGATGCACAGACGGACACGACAGGTACCTGTGGAGAAAATGCATGCTTCTCTGGCTTTCCCATTGGTCCTTGACAGGGTTGACTGGATGCAGGGGCCCCCATCCCCTCTGAGGCAGTGATGTTATAAGAACAAAGCAGACAGAGGGGAGAAGGAGGCTGGTGACTTTCCCACTGATTCACTGAGCAGCTGGAATTGAAGCATCTAATTTCTTTAAAGGAATAACATAGATTAAGTTCCAGCAGGGTCCAGAGCCTGTAGCACAATTGCTCCTTACTTCACACAAGTTACCTCCTATCACTTAGACTGAAGTAAGTGTCAATCTTGCCACCGACTTGATGCATGGCATGTATGCCACATCTTGCTTAGCATGCGGCCGTGTTTGTAATGTCAATTAAACAAGAGCCAGTCTCAGTTTGAACTATTACTGCCCCACTTGTAATGATGTCATTTGAATACTGCAACTTTGGGTTGCAGTTGCTTTTTCTCATCACATGGCTCTTTCTTGAGCTCTTGTGCATCTGTCATGTTTGGAATCCAGAATAATTTAAATAACAACATTCCACAGCCAATGCTGGAATTATCCAGCGGCACCTGCTTAAAGAGCACTGCTGAAGTGGCTACATATTTAGGAAGGAAGTGATTATAACATCTGTGTAGGTGTGTGGTGGCCATATAATGTTCTGCTAGCAGGAGCCTATTGGTAGTTGCTCACCCCACATGCTCACGTGTATGTAGAACAAAACATGTGTGACTTAGAATTGGTCTCTGTAAGATGCGTGTCTTTTACATATTGGATAGAGATTAAATTATATGGTGTCTTGTGAAATTCGGTGAAAGCAGCCACGTTAGCATATTTGAGGTCATGTCAATTTATGTAATACATATTTAAAAATGTGACTTACCTATGTATATGTCCTGTGTATGTCTTTTTCACATGGGGAGCCTTACACCTTTTTTTGCACTTCTTTAATTTTGCATTTTTTCGTTCTTCATCACGCAACCCATAAACACCAAAAGGGGAATTTTAACTCATCCCCCTTCTGTCTGGCATTACAGTGGCTTCTTGTGTGATCTGATAGCATGAGGCTGAATGTCACATGCTATGTGATGTGATGTGCTGTTTAGTTGCACTGGGCTGGTGCTCTTTCCTGTAATTGTACGTGCATGTGAACAGCATTTGACAGTTCACATTTTTATAAACAGGCACATTTTTCTTCACATTTAATTTGTTTGCTGCAGTTTCATATGTACATTTTTGTCTGTACAGTTTCAGAAATTGGAGTCTGTATTAACTTGGTGAGCTTATGTGGAGAAAAACTCTAATGCTTAGACCTAAGGGGTAGAATTAAGGCGCTTAGAGCCTTCTCTCTAAATTTTATATGCTGGGCTATCTGCTATATGGTTACAGTAAAATACAGAACTCTTCATGTAGAGAGGTGACAAATGAGAGAGGCTGTTCCCCAGAGATAGTTAAAATTCTGCTTGCTGGCTACTGGCAGGGTATGAGAGAAATTATTTTACAGCTTTGATGTCATAAGATTTTTGGATTTTCCATCTGTGAGTTGCGAATGGTGGTGCACTATGTCAGCAATTCTATGATGGCTCCATCAGTTTGTCAGGCTCTCGGTTGTAAAGGTCTTCTTTGAGTTGTCTGCCTGAGTCAGCAGAGACCCTGCCTAAACCAATGGCCTTGAGAGATTTAAATTGCCTCCTTACTGGCTACATATTGAACAGAAATGTCATTTTCCAAAGGGGCAGCCGTATTAGTCTAGTTCAGTAAAACACGCAAGGAGTCTTGTGGCACTTGTAAAGACTAACAAATTTCTTTATTGCATGAGCTTTCATGGGAGAAAATCCCACTTCATCAGATACTTTGAAGATAGGGGAACTAGTTCCCCAACTTTCTGCATCTTCAAAGCATCTGATGAAGTGGGATTTTCTCCCTTGAAAGCTCATGCAATAAATAAATGTTAGTCTTTAAGTGCCACAAGACTCCTTGGTTGGAAACGTCATTATCATTCACTTCACTGCCAGTCATTTGAGCATGAGAAGTATCGGGATAGTGGGTGGACCGGGCTCTGTTGTGTCAGCCGTAAGAAGCCACGCCCTTTTCACACACATACCTGTTACGTACGACTGTATGAAAAAGAAACCCAAAACAACTGTGCAGCAGCGTCGCTGGCACTCCGCACACAAGGCACATGCTCTGAGTCTCAGTGCCAGTGCCCCCTAGCCCAATGTTCCCTCACCAGGGCCAGGGATCTGGGGCCTGACTGCCAAAGGTGGTAGGGTGGGGCAGTAGTGCTTTGCCACCTTGGCTGGGCAGCTAACCCTCTCCATCCCCAGACCAGAGCAGGCAGGCCCAGGGACGGGGCAGGTGTACTGGGGCTCCATGGCCTCTCTGGGGTGCCAGCAGCTGCAGCCTGGGGTTCTGGCCACTGCCAGGGCAGCGGTGGCCTCGGCCGGGGCCAACTCCCAGTCTCCACTGGGGCCGCTTCCCTCTAACAGGTGGCCTTGGATTCCCAGTCGGGAATCCCCTGCTGGGGCCGGGGATCCAGGTCTTGGCTGCCGCTGGCGTCCTGATGTGGCCAGGGCCTCCCCCAGCCCAGTCCAGCCCCTAGAGGGGTCAGCGACCTGGGGCCTGTCCGCCACTGGCACCCTTGTACAGCTTCCGCACTAGGGCCAGGGACCTGGGGCCTGGCCAACAATGGCAACCCAATGTTACCCCCACCAGGGCTGGGCTGCAGGCCGGGGGCAGCAGGAACCCAATCAGGGCCCCAGCCAGGGACTCGAGAGACGAATCGGGCCCTCACTGTGCATTGGATCAGGGCGCAGGGCCTGGGCCCCCAAACCTATTTTGGGGGCAGTGACACCCCTGGAACTGTGACATTTTCAGCAATACGATTTCAATATGTGATAAGAGCAGATCGTGATGGTTGGCTGGGTTACTGCTTGAGGTCATAACCCCGTTGCGCCATCTTTGATGGCCTCATACCAGCAGTTTTAGCGTAGATGTCTTGAAATCAAACTCTCAAGTCAGATATTAGCACAGTGGTTTTCAACCTCTTTTCATTTGTGGATCCCTGAAAAATTTCAGGTAAAGGTGCAGACCCCTTTGGATCTGAGTGCAGTCCCCTGGTTCCACAGCTGATGGGTTGAAAACCACTGTTCTATGGTAACACAACCTTTCATGCATGCTTAGATGTAGTCTGCAAACTCCACATTGGAAACCACTGTACTACAGTAATGGGGTTGTGCAAGTAGCAGCTAGGTAGAAACATCTCTGCTAGTGGCATGAAGAGGCTTTCACTCTAGGCTGCTGCCTGGAATTCAGTCCAAATAAGCTGGGACCGAAAATGGTTTCCCTCTGATGGCTGCTCAATGACTGTCATGAAGTCAGTTGTTGATCTTAGGTCTGTTTCTAGTGGGCAGACAACAGCATCAAAGAGCCACCAGTACATGAGGCTTGCTTGTCGACAGTTGTGGTGGAGAGTCCACAGACTGAACTGGCCATGGGACTGAAGACTGAGGTCACTCCTGGAAGGGCTTCCTCAGGTGCTCAAGCACATTGATGAAGGAAGCCTGAAGTGTGCCGGTGCCTGTAACTGTCACTGTGGTGGAGACTGAGTGTCACACACTATAAATACATCACCCATCAGCAGCATGAGCCTTTGTTCTCAGCCTCCTGCAGTGCTGCTCACCATCCAATCACATTGCATTTGGACCTAGGGAGTAGGAGGACATCCCTGGCACTCTTAAAGTTCTGTTGACAGCTGATTTCAACTCACGGTCAAGACCTGACTTCAACAAAAAGGTTGATCTTTGACTTTTTAAAAAAAACCCTATTCCTTCCCCCCCACCCCCATGAGCTGTTCTGAGGAAGCTCATCTCAAGCCATGGTTTCTGCAGACACACAGTGGAGGGTTCAGTGTTGTAATGACCCCACTGGCTCCAAAAGTTTCTTCATTCATTTTCTCTTGATTTCTGCCCTCTTCTATCTGGCGATACAGGTGTTGTGGGGAGTCTAGAGGGGCCCAGTTCTGACCCACCACTCTGCTTTCCCACACTAACAAGGGGTGGGGTCAGCACTCAACCTATCAGGCAGTTATTCACAGAGCAGCTCACATTGGTGGCCTTTTTGCACAGGGGACCTCACTTGTCAGGCTGAATTCTCGTGTGTGTCTGTGTCTGTGTAAAAGCATGCGCACACATGCGGCACGCTTGTACCAGATGGTAGCTGACTGGAGCTGGTCACTGCTCATCTCTTTGGACCCAATCCTGTGAGATGCAGAGCATTTTCTGAGTGGTGGTGTGCACCTTTCACTCCCACTGAGGCAAATAGGAATTGAGGGTGCTCAGCATAGACAGGATTGGATCCTCTCTCTCATCCTTCTCTTTCCTCCTCCTGCTGTTCTAAGGCCAGGTCGCTTCTGGATGATGGGATTATCATGTCCAAAGCAATCAGCAGATGGCAAGATTTTAACATACCCCCCCATTCCACCCTTCCTCCTGGGTGTTTAAAAACCAAGATGTTCAGAGCCAGATGAAATGAAATTTGCAGGACGTCTTTGTTTAAACCTACTTTGATTTCAGAACAGCAATAATCCATAATAATACCCTGCCCTGATCCAGCACCTTTTGTCTGCCGTTCTCGTTCTTTACAAACAGCTGTATTAGAAATTCCCAGGTCTGTTTGAATTAATAATTTCATTTATGAATTTCCAGCAGAAGGCTCTGCCATTTCGCTGCTGACTTTTGATGCGGATGGTGTCACTCAAAACTCACAACCTGGAGATGCACGGCCAGGGCTTGGTGTTCTGAAGTTGAGCGGTGATCCTGTGACCTTGGGGAGAATAGCACAGCTGTCAGTCTATCATCTTTCCTTCCTATCGACCTGATCTCTGACAGCCCTCCACTCTGATTGATGTTGGAGACCCATGGAGGGGGCTCAGGACCTTACAGTCTGTTTAATTCACTGACATGCTGACAAAGACTCTGCATGGTCTCTGAGGACTGATGCACTCAGCACATGCATTGAGTGTGCTGGAAGGAAATGGGGTGCTAGATGGCACCTAGATGGCTCAGCACCATTCGCTTCCCTGCTCTGCAAGTCATCAAGGTCACTAGAAATTCTGATGGGGACTGATGGCTCTCTGGAGGGGGGCAGTGTCACTCGCAATTAGCTTTGTTTTGCATTTAATTATTTTCTAGGGCTTTGACACCAGCTATGGGCCCTGCGAGCCCTCACTGCAGCCTGGCCTTCAGCGGGCAGCTCTCTGATGTTGCCACAGGAATGAATAGAAGGTCAAAGCAAACAGAAGTGCCCTCTTGCTATGGGTAAAAAGAAGATGAGTGTTTCTGGAGAGACTGGGAACTGATTCTTATTGGTTGAATCTGCTGACAAGTCAGCTGCCACCTATGATACTGATACACCTGGCCGATCATGCCTACTTCTTTCCTGCCAAGCCAGCCAATGTGGAAGGCATGCCACAGCATCCTCTATCCTCATCACTTTCGGGGCGTGCACTTCAAAGATGCCAGTAATGATGGTAGAGCATGGCTCTGCCAATTCCCCTCATCCTGACCTGACCTCTCCTTCCCACCGCCAGTGCAGGGCTCCTCGTAGCCCCTGCCAACACCTTTCAACCCTGATCTGATTCTTCAGCTCATGGTATTCCAGTCCAGGGCTCCCTGCCAATGCCCCTCACTCTGACCTGCAGCCCCCCGACCCCACTATGCCAGTTTCTCCCCCATCACTGCTCTCCTCCCCATTCCAGTTTCTCCCCCATCACTGCTCTCCCCCCCAATTCCAGTTTCTCCCCTGTCACTGCTCTACCAATGCCCTTCCTGGTGTTTCAGTTCTGGACTCTGCCCCCACCCCCACTGTCCACTGATGCCCCTCAGTCCTGACGTGCAGCCCCTACTGCTGTGCCAGCCCTGGCCTTCCCTTCAGCAGAGCTCAGCAACAGACCTGATAGCTTGGTGGGTCTGTGGTGTGTCCAGGGAGTTACACCTGGGACCAGTCAAATCTCCTCATGTTTTGTTACTGTGAGGCCAGGTTTGAACACTGATCCCAGCTGTGGCACTAAGTCACTCAGCCCCTCAAGATCGCCCCTCCCTTTCTCTTCCTAGAGAGCCTCCAGCATCTGTCCACTAAGCACCTGTTGTGGGAGGAAACCATGCCTTGCTCTGCCTGTGTCACACTAGGTCTCCTTCAGAGCAGGGCTGCAGCTGCCTGACAGGCAGGGCCTTGGGCACCCCTGCTGTTCTGCCTGCCCCTGCCCATCTCCTGGTGGCTTTTGTGCAGGGTGTGAAAAGCTGTGATTAGCGGTGCCTTGCCTGTTATTACATTGATCTATTATTTAGCAAGAGAGGAGATGAATATTTGATAGAGCTCAGAGCCTGGCTGGGGGAAGAGGACCAGAGCACTGAGAGGAAGAATTATGGATTAGGTTCTTCTGCCACAGCAGGGGTTCACGACACTGCTCCCCTCTCCCACTCTCCAGGGTGTGATGTGGAGAATTTTGCTTCCTTTTTTAACCCTTGCTTGCCCAGAGTGGCACAGGGGTTTTAGATGCTGTGGTCCTTCCATGCCCCAGCAGCCACTTGTCCCAGTTGGCAGCGAAGCCAGCATGCTTGTCTTTAAAGAGATTTCCTGCGATGAGGGCACAAGGTACTGGGGTGTCTGTGCTCACGGCTTGGTAGTGACAAAACAGCTCCCACCTCTCCCCTGGCAGCAGGTGGACATTGGTTAGACCTCACATTAGCAGAGTGCACCATCGGGAAGGTGTCTGGGGCTGCCTATCTTAATACTGTCCCAGTAGGGACCACAGCCGGGAGAGACATGATATGGAGTCTGTTAGAGCTGGCCTTTTCCTACCAGATAACAAAGTGTTCAGAACTTACAAAAAGCTCTGCTTCCCCCCAATGAAACAGCCAAAGAAACAAGCAGGAATTTTTCCTTTTTTCTGTCCCTGCTCTTGATCTGACTCCCCAGCCCCTGTCAAGATGGGATAGCTCCACCCTGAAGGCTGCTTTCAGTGTGTCCTTTCAGCTCCAGTTCATAAGCACCAAATCCATAGCTGTGGTGGGGGGGTGAGGTGTGCGTCTCCATGTTCAGGAGTGTGTCACACTGGTGAAAGGTGCCAGATGGACAGCCCAGAGAAGGCAGCTCTTTGTTTATCTCCAGAACACGTACAAGCTGGACAGCAGCCATGTACACTTCTCCCAGCAATGTGCCTTAGCCCGGGCGTGAAGGGCCCACCTGTGCTGATGACAGTAACGTTCGGTCCCCCTGGACCAAGAAGTCCTTGGCTTCTCTTCTCACCTTGCCAATTAGTGTCACCAGCTCAGCGGTGGTTTCTGCCGGGTCATCTGCCAGGAACTGAACCGAAGCCCTGTGCCTCTTGGAGGGAAACGCGATGAAGTGCCTTTGAGGGGGGCTCCCTGTCAGAATATGACATGTCCATGGCAAAATGTTGGCCATTCCCATTGGCCTTTCTGCTTTTAGAAGCCGTATAATGTTTTCCACTTCCAGCTGAGAGCTCTCTCAATGCCGGATCAGCCAGGGAGGCTTTAGGAAGGCGCTTTACTGTCAAACCCACTTCACTTGATGCTGTGCAACTGTCCCATACAGTGCAGCTGTTTTATGGGAGATCCTCCGCTATGAGCAGAGCCCCCTTTATACCAAACATATCAGATGGGAAAAGAGCCTGGCAGCAATTGCTGTGTGCAGTAATAGGCAGCCTCTCTGCTGGCTCCATAGCCCTGTCTCTCTCTCATTCTCCAGTCGTTGCACAAGTGCTGCTGCAGTGATGCACTAGTACACGTAGGGTGTGGGAATTGTGAGCACCACAATCCCACGTTGGTAAAAACACTCATGCTTTCTCTTGTCCCTTCTACACTGGCTTATGTCCACCTTTGCTAGCAGTTGTGGAGGTAAACCAGGGCTAGCCCAAGAGTTAAAGGTGTTGCACATTCCCTGTTGCACCCCTGCAAGACACATGAATGGGATTTGCTGCGATTCCTAGGTGGTGGTGTGTCTTTGAGATGGGACCAATCTGGCCAGTGCTTGGATGGTTGAGCACCCACTGCCATTCGTGTGGTAGGGTGTAAAGTTGGTGCCACAGTGAGAGGGACCCCTCTCTTAGGTTCTGTCCTGAGCCAACACCTGGTGTGGTGTTAGTGGTGCTGTGCCCCTGGGCGAATTGCAGTGGTTGGTTTGTCCTACCATAGTGGCTGTGAGCACTAGTCTCAACCTAGAACCCCATGGTGCTGGCACTGCATAGAGGACAGAGAGACCTCCCCTGTTCCAAGGCGCTGAAAGTAGGAGTATAAGACAAAAGACAACAGGTGGATTCAGACAGGTGGGCACATGTCATCTTTTGGAGGACAGGTAAAACTCAGAGACCCACTGAAATCTCTGTGCTGCTTTTCACAAGAATCAGTGTTCTTTTTTTTTCCCCTTTTCTTTTTTTTGTCCTAGCCGAACTGCACTTAACTGTCCTCAGAATCCCTAATGCTGCCCCCACCTCCGAGTACTTTCCACCAGAGAACTCACTCTTCTCTTCTCTGCCAGCAAATACTGCAGAGTGTAGCTCTGCCCAGTGGTTGCTGTTTGCACCCCACAGCAGGCTGCAGCTTAGGACCATGCAAAGCATTATCTCTGCCTTAGTTTGTAAAGAGCTTGGGCATCCAAATCTGTACATTGGAAGTAAACTTTGAAAGTATTTGCAATTGGATCCAGGTTCCAATGTCATGGCTGGTCCTTATCTTTATCACTGGTCAAACTAAATCCAGGCACCTCTGAGATGTTTGGATCCAGATCCAAGCTTTTTGGCTCAGACCCAGCTCTAATATTAATATAAACTTGCTGTTATAGCTATCCTAGGCTTCTGGTGCGGGTGCCTTGGAGATTCCCATTGACCACAGCCTGGAGATCACTTCCTATTCAGAACTGATCACTCACTAAGTTTGCACCGGATAAGCCAGAAACTCTCTTTAAGAAAATCTTTTAGTTTCAAGTGCTTGATTTTTGCCTGCACTGCAGTTGGACAGCAAAGCCACGCTGTCGCCCATCGGTGTGACTCCATGTTTCTGGTTTCCAGTGTCTTTGTTGAAGCAGAATAAACACAGCGTGTCTGGTTTTTGCTTGGTTGCATCTCCACACCCAAAACTGACACATTTTGCAGATGAAGCATTCACCCTCTGCCCAAAGCAGACTCGGTGACTGCGAGTCACAGCTGGGGAATGGAACTGGGGAAAACTTTGAGGGTGAGATACACAGGGATTCACATCATCACAGCAGCAGGCTTATGAGGTATGTGAAGGTGAATTAGACTAGACTGGAGATTGAAGAGAGCTTGCCCGAGATACATTTAGATTGCAGCACCCTGTGGTATGTCCAGTTCTTCTCCGTGACTCTGACCACACACACACAGAACAACTCAGAGTCAATCTGTGTGCATCCTGGTGGCTGCAGAGCTAGGGATATGTGGCCATATATGTATCCTTGTTATAATGGCTGCCTACAGTAGACTCAAGAGTGGATTCCCTACAGTGATCTTATAGGAGCTGTCAGAGGGTCTGTTTGTTGTCCAGAGTTGGTACAGAACCTGACACACCTCTAAAGGAGCCACTGGTAGAACCTCTGGGATGCTTGGACTACTTTCTGTGGAAAGCCCACCTCTCCCTTGGATGTCAGTGTTGGACTCAAGTTTGATGACCCTTGTGAGGGCTTGAAATATCTCCCCACTTGAGTGAGTAAGAACATCCCTAGTGAGCTCCATCACCTTCTGCAGAGCTTAAAGTCCAGTTAGTCAGTGCTTTGAAGCATCTGATGAAGTGGGATTTTCTCCCATGGAAGCTCATGCAATAAATAAATTTGTTAGTCTTTAAGAGCTGCAGGACTTCTTGTTTGTTTTGCAGAGCGTAAGTTTTCATTTAAGAAAACACTGTAGCCAACATTTCAGTAAATGGCTATGGTCTGTGGGTGTCTGGGACCCGGAGAGAGCTGGTGGACATCACAGTTATATCTGGTGAGCAATAAACACTACCCAGCTATTTCTTCCTCTCACATTCAGGCTTGGGAGGGGCCTGGCCTTTTTGTTTGGGCAGGTAGTGTCTGGTAGGGCTTGCTCTGCCTAGTTAGCTTAGTCCTCAGACTAAGGCATAAAGAGAATTTTTCCAGCTTTGCCCATGGTGAAGTATCTCTGGGTTGGTCACTATCCAGTTAACACCTTCTTGTGTATAGTGGGGACTTAGAGAGGTTTGTGGACAATCTTGACTACCCTGGAGGAAATGCATGCATCTGAGAGAATATTGGGAGCATATGGAAAGATCTCTACTACTCAGGACAGAAGATCTTGTAGGGACCTATCCACCCTTTCCAGAAAGCAGCTGGATCACCTCATTCTGCTGTCTCTACCTCCTCCACCTGCTCCTTTCAAGCTTGTGTTCTGCTGATGTCCCATCTGGAGACCCTGTTGGTCTGCGACTGCCTCGGGTTGAGAACTGGTACCACTACAGTTCTCAGCTTTATTTAGCCCAGCCTCTTTTCTACAAACTGCATACGCTTTCCTGAGTTCAATGCAGAGATGACAGAAGGATAAACATTAACAGGCAGTGCTGTGGGAGGCAATAAACACTTGAAAAATGAGATGGTAAGTTGAGGAAGCAAAGCGACAATGCAAGCCTGGAGCTACAAAAGTGGCCTTGCACTAACCATGGGGTGATTATTGGAGGCATAGAGAAAAGAACAGAGGGAATTTGGAGGGAAGGCTATAGTGAAGTGAGTGCAGGTTTTCTAACCAAGGAGGGAAATAAGAAATTGTTGCTTCTGACTCAAATAGGAGACAGTGGCACTATGGATGGTGCCTGAGTTGACTGGGTTTTAATGTTAGGTTCTGAGTTGTCTGGGGATTGAATACCATGACAGGATTATATGCTGCATATTAAAATTTAGTACCAGTGAAATGAGGAAAAATTTCCCATGTCCAGGAGAAGCCTCGACTACCAAAGTGGCTGGTCACTGTACCTCAACCCACCACCCTCTGCTAGCTCTGTGAGAGGGCCAACGGTCCTGGTGATCTCTTGTAACAAAACAAATTCTGTCAAGATTCATAGCAGCTGTCCCACTGTTGAAGGATCCTACAGTAAACAAATGGCTAGCCCACCTTCCCACCCTTTGCCTTTTCTGTAGTTCTGTCTCTCTTCACTTGGGGCACCCGTTGGCTGCTGGCAGTAGATGCTTGGCCCCTGTGGAAGGGGAGGAGTCCACCAAACTGGCTGGCTGAGGCTTTTCAGACATGATTGGAAATGACAGAGTGCTGAAGAAGTGCCTGGCTAGAAGGAAACATGAATCTATTCCCTGTCGCCCTCTGTGTGGTACAAAGAGAAGCTTTTGGAGTGCTAGAGTTTTCCTAAGAGTTTTCGAGCCATACATTGGAGTTTGAAACCTTGAGTAAACGTTGTTAATGCTTTTTGTGACCGGGGCCTACTGGGATAACTTCCTGAATGTGCAAAAATCAGGGCAAACTGCAGAACCAGGAACCAGACTCCGAAACATTGACAGGTGGTACTTAAGTCTCCCAAATCAGTCACAAAACATGCTTCTGATTCCCCACACTGGTTATCAAGAAACGTGACAAAATAGAATCAGCACCCTTTATTGCATATCATTTCCTATGGTCCCTGACTAGCCACTGAGTCTCTCAAACAAACAGTCCAAAGGGCCAGTCACATTACCCAAAACAATATAGGCTTGGATCTTACCCAAAATACCACGTTGCCACCCCGGCCTTCAGTGGCTAAAGCTAAAGGTTTAATATAAAATGAAAAGAAACAAAATATAAGAGATGTTAAAGGGATAAAGTGAATCACATACATACAAATGATTTAGAGTCCATAGAAAGCAAATCTTGGAAGAAATTGGAATTTGCAGGTATGTCCGGTTCCTCTGTTATACACCCAACACCTGGGTGTCCCTCAGTCCTTTGTCTAGTTGCAGAGGAATAGTTCCAGAGATGGGTGTTGGTTGGAGACTTGAGAGTGAAGACAAAATAGGGATGGGGCTGCTGCCTTTTGTCACCGGTGGCCCTCCCCCCACTATGCTGTGTGGAGTTTTTGCCAGTCAAAATGGAGTTGAGTCACATGGGCAAGGAGTGAATAACTTGAAACACAAATAGAACAAACATATTCCTAACTTCTAATACAGCTATGCTACCTACATAGAAACCATAGAATCATTCCTAGCAGATTACAACCTTTCTATTGATATCAAACATGGTATATTGGATATGAATTATTGCAAATATGAAATACTAATATTAAAAAAGACATAAATGATCCCCTAAATCCAGACAGCATCACATCCCCCATGCAAAATTGGTGCAGTAAGGGATGTCACCTGGACATCGCTGGATGCATCACAAAAGGATTAAACTTCATTATGTTACTATCACAACTTTAAACAAGTTTCAAAGATTTTACAAAATATCAAGCACATGGTGCATTTTCCATTATTTGGCAGCAAATCAATTACAATAGTTAACATCATTATTAACATTTATCTCCAGTCAGCATAAGTTGTGTTTGGAGTTCACTTTGTTATGTCTTCAATACAAATAGCTTGTCAGAGGGGTAGTTTGTTCAATGGTCTCTTGGATTTTTGAATATTTAACCAGTTGTTCTTGGTTTATCTCAGTGGCCTTAATAGCATAGGAGCTAAGTTAAATTAAATCCTTGGGGATTAGATACTTCAGGGTTAACCTCAGCCTCACACTTACAAGATAAAGTTTCTCTCTTTTTTTTGTCTTCTCTGGGTGCTTGAAACCTGGGCTCTGTAACATCTGGCTAGGAGTGTCTCGCATCCTAGCTGCTCTGAGTCAGGACAAATCTTCCCAGCCAAGTTTCATTAAGCTACACACTAGCTTGCCTAGTAATTTCCAAATTTTTAACTATGACCAATTTCAAGTTTGGACTTTTTCTTAAAGATACACCAAACATTTCAGCTAGCATCTCACAAACAAGGATCTGATATCCATTCCCAACCTCTCTCCACATGGCCTCAGGTCTGTCTGGGTCCACAAAGAGACGACAAGATATTTCCAAAGCACTTATGAATAAAAGCTGATCTGCTTTCCCTTGCCTGTCCAAGAGATCAACTGCACAGCTGTTCTGCCCTGTAGCTCAGCTGCCCAATTATCCCTCTGATTCTGAGACATTATCTGTTCACTCACAGAGTTAGCCTCATGGAGACAATCAGGTTTTAACATCACTGTCTCTCCAGTACACTAACCAACCACAGCCACTTGGTTACAGGGCTGTTTAAGCTTTCCAGTAATTTCCACTCCATCTGGAACCTTTTCTGAGGTATCCACACTAGGTCTCTCTGAAACCAAGTCAGTGAATCCATCTACAGGTAAAAGACCCTGGCAGTCAAAATCTGAAAGAAATCTCTCAACATACAGATTTCTGGATGGTGCAGCAGAAAGGGACTCATCCTGAGACAATCCCATCAGCTTACCTCCACACTCTCCTGCTGCAACAGACTGCTCACAAAAGCCATCAGGAGACTTTACTCCATCCGGGGCAGCCCCAAGTAACAGATTCTTTTCAATAGAAATTCTGCCCTTCCTCTGAACAGAGAAAGATTTCTGTAAAGAGATGTTCTTTTGAACAATAACAGATCTTTTCTGGGCTTCACCTCAGTCCAGAATTAACTCCAAGACCACTTTAAAAAAAAAAAAAAAAGATTCCTGAGGAGAAAAGGATGCCTGGTATATCTCCAGTGAGTACAGACTGAAAGACATCCTCTGTCTGCTTTTCAGACAAAATGCTTGGAGATACAATCTCCCTCAGCAGCTTAACTGCTGTTCTCAACATTGAACCAGCTTGGAAAACCCTCCTCACTGCCCCAGCCCACATGGCTGTTTCCAATCAAACCTGTGGAGATGGAGGCAGCTTCCTCCATGGGCAAGTCATTACCCCCACCAGACACAGGGTTAGGGCCATTCTCTTCCTGAGTTTCAGTTGAAACCAGAACCATCTCTGGTACAACTAGCAAATCCTTAGAGACAAACTCTCTACCAGTAGACATACTACTGCTTCTATCAGATAAACTTTCTAAAATTCTCTGCTCCCCATCCCAACCATTCACAGACAGCACACTATGGACAAGATATGCTGCTGCCCTTTCCAGATAACCTTTTAAAGTTCTCTGCTCCATGTCCCAGCCCTCCTGGCTGTTTGTGGACATACACTGGGAGAGAGGGGTATTCTTCTTAGCAGGAAAGTATTTAAAGACAGATTTTCCCTTAGCAGACAAACTGCCTTTCTGAATGGACAAGCTGCTTATTTGCAGCTTCTAGGCTAGAGACATTTTCTTCCTTGTTGTAGCCTTTCTGGCCAAATGCAGTCAACTCAGAATCAGGCACTCCCACTTCACAAATTTCTCTATTGATTTCAGGTAACAGAAAATTTACATTCATTCTTTTCCTGTGGTCAGGTTATGGCATCAACATTATTAGTCACAGTCATAATGTTGTTTCCAATCAAAACATCTGGCAGGAGAAACTCCTGGACTCCAACCACCATGTCACCCCTAAAATCTTCCCATTCCAAATGGTTCTTAGCTACAGGAACCGTTGCCACATATTCAGAAAGTGCCACTAGGTTCACACTCTGCTCTTGCAAGTAGTCCTCTTCTTGAACCATTTCCTTTTTAACCAGAATAACTTCTGAGGCAGAATCCCTCCATCCTGTACAAACAATCCCATTGACTCTGCCCCATTTTATAAATTCCTGATCGCCCCTCCACATCTCAGTCCTCACACAGTTGGTGAGGCTACATTTGTTCCTTCCTCTAGGGATTACCAAAGTAGTTGCATTGAAATATGCAGCTGTTATGACTGGAGACATTGTATCATAGTCCCCTTCTGCCTGGCTGATTTCTGCATTTAAAATGACAGGATTTGAATGGATGAGGTTCTGGGGGAATGCTGGCCTTGGAGCATTCCTGTCCCCCCAGTTGGGGCAATTGGGCCTTATATGGCCTGTAAGACCACAGAGATAGCATGTAGCTGGTCTTTCCCCAGGCTGAGAGGGTTTAGATGCTGGCTTGGTATACGACTTCCTATCTGAGCTTGGGCTAGTCTTATTCTTGGATCCATCCTCCCTCTTAGCCTGTGAGGGGTAGGGGCTGCTTTTCCTCTTCGGCTTATACCTTTTCTGGTTTCTGTTCTGAATGAAATCATCAGCAATTTCACCTGCCTCCAAAATGGTACCACACTTTTTATCTAGCACCACTGCTTTGATATAGTGGGGAGCTATTTCCAGGAGCTGCTCCTTGGCAAACAAATCAGCTAGCTGACCATAATTCCCATGAGTCCCCACCCCCATAATCCATTTTTTCAAATACCTGGGTAGTTTGTGAGCCATTTCAGTAACATTATCAGTTGGCTTATAATTTCTAAATTTTAGCTGGTAAGATTCAGGAGTAATTTTAAACCTTTGCAATGTAGTTTCTTTAAACTTTATATAAACTCACACATCATTTAATTCCATATTATTAAATACCTCTCTGGCCTGTTCAGGCAGTCTAGTGAGGAGAACAAACATCCTTTTCTCCTCAGGAATCTTAGGAACATCACAGAGTCTTTCAAAGGTACATAAGGACCCATCAATATCTTCATCATCTTTGTAAAGGGGACAGATTCTTTCCCACTCTTTGATGGAGGAAGTTGAGGAACTTTCAGTTGAGGGAAGACCCTTCTTCCCATCCTGGATTTGACTCTGGACCTTGGCCCTCTCCAACTGCCTTTGATGAGATCTCTCCTCTGCCGCTTCCTTCATGTATAATTTCTCTGTCTGCCTTTGACGAGCTCTTTCTTTAGTTCTTTCCTCAGCAGCGTCTCTGCATTCTTGAGCTCTCTTTTCAGCAGCTTCTCTGATCTCCTGTATTTTTTTTGTTGTTCCCATAAGCGAAGCACCATCAGTCCTTTCTTCCTCGGAAGATGCTAGTCATTGTCTGGGCCTGGCTGTTTACTCTCTTTTGCACAAGCTGTTCCTGAGTCAGAATCAGGCAGGGCTCCTATTCTCTGATCATTGTCCATAAGCAGATCTTTCATCTTTCACTTTCAAGTATTTCTCTTAAGGGTTATTTCTCTCTCCTTACATAACTGTATAAAAGCTCTCTTGTGTTCATAGCTTCATATGATTGCTGTTCACTCATTATAACCACTTTAAGCTTTGACACACTGAGTATCAAATATTAAAATTTAGAAATAGCATGGGGTCCTGATCCAACACCTAAATGTTTTGGTTCTGTGGATCCTGCCAAGACTGCACCACTGTGAGCCAGGTCTCCTGGGATAACCTCCTGAATGTGCAAAAATCAGGCCAAGCAGCAAAACTGGTAGCTAGGCTTCCAAAACGCTGATGGGTGATACTTAAACCAGTCTCCCAGTCAGTCACAAAACATGCTTCTGATTTCCCACACCAATTATCAAGAAACAACAAAATAGAATCAGCCTCCTTTATTGCACATCAACTCCTATGGTCCCTGACTAGCCACTGGATCTCTCAAAGAAATAGGTTCTCCTCACCCCAAAGGGCCAGCCACATCATCCAGAACAATATAGGTTTGACTCTTACCCAAAATACCACGCTGCCAACCAATCCTTTAGTAACTAAAACTAAAACTTTGATAGAAAAAGAAAAGAAACAAAATATGAGAGATGTTAAAGGGACAAAGTGAATCACATACATACAAATGATTTAGAGTCCATAGAAAGCAAATCCTTGGAAGAAATTGGAATTTGCAGGTATTTCCAGTTCCTTTGTTATACACCCAACACCTGGGTGTACCTCAGTCCTTTGTCTAGTTGCAGAGGAATAGTTCCAGAGATGGATGTTGGTTGGAGACCTGAGAGTGAAGACAAAATGGGGATGGGGCTGCTGGCTTTTATCACCTGTGGCTCTCTCCATACTATGTGGAGTTTTTGCCAATCAAAGTGGAGGAGTTGAGTCACATGCACAAGTCATAGTGGCTCAACATGTTTCTCCCTTGGCCCACTATACCTGGGAGCTTCCTCAATGGGCCGTTAAGGAAGCAGTGGTTTGTAGGCATCCAGGCCAGGGAATGTCCCAGAATCAAATAACTTGAAACACAAAGGGTATATCCACACACAGTCTTCAAATCAAAATAATGCAGAGTATTTCAATTTAAAAGATTGCAGGTCTACACTACATTTCCTTATACTGGATAAGGAGCTCCTCTATCTCACAATAAGGAAAGTCATTTTGATGTAATACAACCTAGTATTGTATCAAAATGATGGTCAAATCAAAACTGTTATTTCAAAATAACACAGTGTGGACATGTTATTTCGATTTAACTGTTATTTTGATTTAACATCTTTGCCCTTCTCCTTCCCAGGGTGCTGTTGCTGTCCTTTTTCTATATACTGGGTGAGGGCATGGCCCTTCTCGGGGGCCATCTTGCCACAACTCCCATGGTGCCGCCTCCTAAATCGAACTAGCAAGTCCTGTCCATGGACATGTTAGCTTGATTTGAGTTTCCAGTAGGGACAGGTTGTATTGATTTAACTTAAATTGATTTAATGATTTTTATATCGATTTTATCAAATCAATTTAACTGAAACTGATTTAACTGCCTATGTGTGGACATAGGCAAATAGAATAAACATATTCCTAACTTCTAATACAGCTATGACACATACATGGAAACCACAGAATCATTCTTAGGAAATTACAACTTTTTTGTTGATACCAAACATGGCATATTGCACATGAATTATAGCGAATATGAAATATTAATATAAAAGACATCAATGATCCCCTAAATCCGGACAGTGTCACATTTTTCACTCCACAGACTGGCACTTTCTCACTTCTCCTTTTTTTTCCCCTGTAATTCATGGTGTCTGGTTACTCAGCCACTCTGTGAGCAGGGTAAACACTCCTGGTTATGCAATGTATTTGATGCAATAGGAAAGAAATCCTGTTTTCTAGCTAAATTAACAAGTGAAGTGAAGCTGGCATCCCAGGCTCATCCAGGATGGAAAAGGTGGAAATCACATACCTGTGAAGCAGTTTGACGTGGTTGGCTGTCTCTGATGAGGACAGGCCAAGGACGGGGGTAACGGGAGGTAGGCTGTCAAGAGAGGCGTGCATTTGGAGGCCAGAGTGCTCCCTATCTGAATCTTGTAGGACCTCATTTATTTTGCAGATACTAGTGAATTAACCAAAGCAGCCCTTCCAAGCCCTGCCAGCCACATGGTGAGCATGAAAATTGGTGATTGGTCACAGAGCCAGAGGGAGCAGAAGGAGGTCAGGTGTTGTTGGTCATGGAGCTGGCAGAAGCAGAAGGAGGTCAGCCTTTCAGAGGAGAGGTGTGTTAATTCTGAATGTTCCAGCCACTCCTCTCTTCCATCTCCCACAGCTGGTGGACCTTAGGCCAGTGGTTTTCAAACCATGGGTTGGGACCCAGTACTGGGTTGCAGACCCTCAGGTACTGGGTCCTGGCTCCCTTTGCTGCTGCTGCTGCTGAAAGACTGGAATGCATTGCTCAGAGATGTAATCTTTGGGTTGCAGGCATAAATGATTTTTTTTCAGCTGGGTCCTGAAAAAAAAAGTTTGAAAACCACTGCCCTAGGGTGAGAGAGTCTCCCTTGTCAGTCATGAAGCAAGGGATCCTGTTCCTGACATGCAATGAGGGAGTGTCCTGTGCTGAGAGTGATGGGTGCATCAGGAAGGCCACCATGCCAGTGGAGAGTCTGACCAGCCAGTTTGGTACCAGGAGTCCCTGAGGATGAAGTGGTTCTCAAGTTCATTGAGACCAGATTCAGGATGCTTGGCTACAGGACACCCTGGAACAGTGGCACTTGGACTGTGAAACCTCATGTCTCTGATCTGAAACTCAGGAGAACTTGGCACACTCCTTCAGTCATGTTAACCAGTGCAGTGAGAATGGATTCTCAGCATGACCCTGGACTGTAAACCAGCCTGCCTATCTTCTGCCCAGTGCTACATAGCCTGTGGTTTGAGAAGTGTGGCAGTAGAGCACTCCATCTTGTTTGGTCATCTCAGAACAGGTGCATGTGCAGTTGTACCACCTCACGTCCAGGGACTGAGACTCAGTGACTTTCACTGATCCTGTCTGCACAATGTTTCTGGGACCAGTCCTGTGCTCAGACCTGTTCAGTCTAGTGGACAGATTTCTGCCTGGAACAAATTCACATGGAGGCAGTGGGGACATAAAATCATCACAAAATCCTAGAAGATTGGGGCTAGAAGGGACTTCAGGATTTTATCTAGTCCAACCACTGCTCAGAGCAGGACCAACCAGTGGCATCGCTGGCATTGGGCTTATGGGACACAAGCCCTGAGTCCCAGCACCAGTGTCCAGAGTCCAGCCAGGGACCTGGGGCTGGGCTGGCCCTGAATCTGGCCAGGGACCCTGACACTGAGCTGCCTGTGGCAGGATCTGGCCCTGACCCCAACCGTTGAACTAAGGCTGGGCCACCAGTGGTGGCAGGATCCTACGCTGGCCCTGACCCTGACCCCAGCCACCAGCTGGCAGTGCAGGAGCTCAATCCAGGTCCTGTCTGGGGACTGGGGCCAGATCAGGCTGCGGGGGGGGGGAGCAGATGAAGCAGGGCCAGGTCACAGCTGGCACAGCAGGGGGCCCTGACCCTTTTTTCTGGGCAGCAATGCCTCTGGGACCAAACCATACTAAACCATCCCAGCCAGAGCTTTTTTATTCTGGGCCTTTAAAACCTCTAAAGATGAAGATTCCACCATCCCCCTTAATACCCATTCCAGTGCTGCACTACCCTTCTCAGGAAAAAGTTTGTCCTAATATACAATCTAAACCTCCCCCCACTGCAACTTGAGATCACTGCTCCTTGTTTTGTTATCTGCCGCCACTGAGAACAGTTTAGCTCCATCCTCCCTGAAACAGCTTTTCAGATAGTTAAAGGCTGCTATCAAATCCCCCCTCATTCTTCTGTTCTGCAGGCTAAACAAGCCTGAGTCCCTCAGCCCCTCCTCATAAGTCATGTGCTCCAGCCCCCTGATCATTTTTGTTGCCCTCCATTGGACACTCTGATCTGTCCCCATCCTTCCTGGAAGTGGGGAGGTCTAAACTGGACACAGGATTCCAAATGTGACCCCACAATGCTGAATAGAGGGGAATAATCACTTCCCTCAGTCTACCCGTGATGCTCCTACTAATGCAGTTCAATGTGTCATTAGCTTTCTTGGCAAGAAGGGTGCACTGTTGACTCATATCCAGTTTCTGGGCCACTGTAACCCCCAGGTCCTTTTTTGAAGAGCTGTTGTCTAGATAATCAGTTCCCTGTCTGTAGCAGTGTATGGGATTCTTCCATTTTAAGTGCAGGATTCTGCACTTGTCCTTGTGAAACCTTGTCAGATTTTTTTGGCCCAACCCTCCAATATGTCTAAGTCACTCTGTATCCTATCCCTGCCCTCCAGCGTATTTACCACTCTCCCCAGCTTAGTGTCATGTGCAAACCTGCAGAGAGTGCAATCTACCACCTCCCCCAGATCATTAATGAAGGAGTTGAACAAAACTGGCCCCAGGACCAATCAGGCCCTGGGGCACTCTGCTTGATACTGGCTGCCAACTGTTCATCAAGCCACTGATCACTACCTGTAGAGTCCTGCAATCTAGCCAGTCTTCTATCTACATTATCATCCATTCATCCAACTCAAGCTATTTTAAATTGCTGGCAAGAATTCAGTGAGATACCAAATCAGTGGCAAAGTATATCATATCCAGTGCTTTCCCAGTATCAAGAGAGCCAGTCATCTCATCAAAGATGGCAAGCAGGTTGGCCAGGCATGCCTTGCCCTGAAGGAATCCACGGTGACTATTCCTGATCATCTCCCTCTCCTCCGTCCACTTCAAAATGGATTCCTTAAGGACCTCCTCCTTGATGTTTCCAGGAACTGAGATGAGGCTGACTGGTCTGTAATCCCCTGGACCTCCTCCTTCCCCTTCTTAAAGATCAGCACTATATTTGCCTTTTTTCCAGTTTTCCAAGACTCCCCCCATCGCCACAAGTTTTTATAGATAATGGTCAATGACTCTGCAGTCACATCAGCAAGCTCCCTCAGACACATTGCATCCAGCCCTATGAACTTGTCACGTCTTAATACACAGGCTATTAGATCAATCCTTGTCTTAACTGTATGAATTGAGTTTATGACTGGCTCAGCCCCTTTTTACTAGGCATTTAACAACTCAGGGCACCTGTGGGGAATGAATTCTGTTAAGTCTTAGCTTGAATCTCCCATCTCAGGCATAATTCTCGTAAAGGAAGCCCTCCCATCTTCTCTGTCTTCACCCACACCTCTTCAAAGCAGAAGAGAGTGGTTGGGTGGCACTGACTTTCACGGCAGAGGTGTTTCCACTTCAGCAGGCGAACGCACTGAGCCAGACAGCATCTGCAAAGCACTCAGGGATCTCCAAATGAGAAGTGCTTGATAAACATTCATTCATTCAAGGGGAAAAAAACCAGACAATCGTGGTGTTTTTCCTACAAGATCAAGTACCTTTGACATGGAAACTACATTTCCGCTAAGTTAAAAAATATGTTGTTCATCAGGAAATAATATCACAACTTCAGCTCCATCTGGCTGCTCACGGGAGGAGATTGTGTGTGTGTGGTGGGGGGGGACGTGGAAAGAAAAGCAGGCAGGACTTCAGAATAGGGCAAGCACAAGTCCTCCCCATACGTTAGGGACACGACACAGGCCAGTAGGTCGTTTGCATCCTGCCCCAAAGGAGTGAATGCCACCTTGGCTTTGGCTCACTGGACAATGAATGGGGAGGGAGCATAGACCAAAGAATGGAGATTTGCAAAAGAAAGAGGCCCCAGTCTCACAGGTCTCCTTGGCACGCTGTGTTATTGATGTTCCTTGTGCCCACCAGGAATCTTCTGACTATCTGGAACAGGACTGAGCGCAGGGTTGGTTCAAGGGATCTTCCCCCAGTCCCATCTGAACCGCTGGTCTTGCTGAAGGAAAGAGGTGGTGGGGGAAAGCTGCCCAGAAGGGGGAGAGCTGCCATTTACATGCAGTTCCCTTGGTACTCAGCTGTGAGGGGAAAAGGAAGCCAGCAGTAGCACATGACAGTTTAATGGAGTTTTTAGAAAAATATTCTGTTATGCCATCTCCTTCTGCAGCAGCTCAGCCCCTGCCTTAGTTCTGGAGGAAGGAAAAAAAGTTCAATCTTTGAGCTTTTGCTACTTGGGGTTTCAATTGGGACGCATTTTTTGCGGCTGACAACATCAGCAGGGAGCCCCCTCCCCTGGCACGGAAATCCTGATTTTGAGGTGCTTGTAACACAACTGAAGAATGAGAGCCTTTGGCTTTTCTGGAGTGCAGCTGCAAAGGAAGCTTCCCCAGCCCTTCCACATGTAACTTTCACCCTCAGATGAGTTTCAACTGATTTTCATCCCTTCTTTTAGCCATCTGCCAGTTTCTTGGTATTTTTCTTACCAATTATTATTATTATTATTTTAAAAGTACACCTGCAACCATGCCACCTTGGGCTGTGACCTCTTCATGGCAAGAGCCATTGGGAGATCTCCAAGAAAGGTGGAGCAGCTGCAGGCACTGGTATTGACGATTCAGTAGGCGGCACTCCACCCTTTAAGTCACTGCTGAGCCAGTACATATGGGCAGTGTGCTTTGGTGTGGGTGCTGATAAGTCATGATCATTAATATCTCCTTGCACAGCTGCAGTTTGGGTAATCACATGGTGCTGCCCCAAACTTCCTGTTACTAAAAGCAGAGCAGCTACTCCGTTCCAGCCTCTAGGTGAGCAATGCAACATGATCCTTGGATGTGTATAGACTGTAATGCTGTCAAATGCAGAAGCCTTGAGGGAGGCTGTATATGTATCAAAGAATTATGACAGTAGCATTTCCAGACTGGAGGGTTAGCATGCTGTACAAGGAGAAAGATTTCCATTAGGCTTCCTTCCTCCTTGCTGGAATCACTGTGCATAGATATTGCCCCATGTGCCTGTGGCTGTTCATTGCTGGGCTCAGAAGCGAGAGAGCCGGTCTGGATGTTAACTGCCAGCAATCATTAGCACCTTAAGGAATGTTACTGAAACCACCACAGATATGTGTGGCACTTGGGCACAAATGCAGAGTGGCCGGACTCTCTCTCTCAGATGGGTGACTCAGGAGCAGCTCTGCTGAAATTGGCAGATTTACACTGGAGTCAAATAGGTTAAGGATGAGAAGAATCAGGGCCAAGCTTCAACAGCTCTTCAGAAGGATTCAGGTGCTTGACTCCCATTCCTTTCAAAAGGCATTAGGAGCCAAAATACCTTTGAGGATTCAGGCTTTACAGTCTAAGAAGTGTTTAGGATCAGGGTTAGTGCTGTTTTCTTGCCTCGTGGCCAAGGATCTCAAAAGGTATGTCTAAACATAGAATTTAATTCAAATTGGTGAGAATCAATTCAGATTAAAATAAGTGAGTGGCCACACTCGCTTTTGTGAATTTGAACTAAGGAACTCCTTAGTTCAAATTGATGAAAGCTAACTTTGAAGTGGTAAAACCTCGTTTACCTTTGAAGTGACAGTCAATTCAAATTGACCCAATGTAGCCATGCTAATTTGAACTAACTGTTAGTCCGAATTAACATGGTTTGACCTTCCTCCAGGGTGCATGGCACCCTGCAAAGAAGACCAGCCCTCCAGCACCTGGGGCAAGCAGCCCCAGAGGTGCCCCCACCACCACCTAGCCAGATATGGTCAGGGGGCAATGGGGTTCCTGTCCCCTGGCTGGGAGGGGGAACCCCACCCAGCTCTGCAGAGCCTGCTGAGTGAGGAGAAGGGATCCCTGCAGTCAGCTCCAGCTTACCTGCCAGGGCCCAGGGAGTAAAGCCCAGCGCGTGGCTCAGGCCCCATTTTCCTGGGGTGGGCACAGGATCCCTGTGTGGGGCTGGAGCAGTGCTCCCCAGGCGCCGCTTCAGCCCTGCTTGCCAGTGCAAGGAAAGGATTCCCGGGCATAGCTGGAGCTGCGTCTGGGGATCCCTTCACCACCCCAGCAAGCAGGGCTGGAGCAGTGCCCAGGAATCCTGTCCCGGCGCCCCCAGGCAATACAGCTGGAGCCAGGCAGGGGGAATCCCTTCTCCCCCCACTGGACCAGTGCTGTCAAGGGGGTGCTCTGTCCCCACAGAGCCCAAGGAGAGGAAAACATCCCCTGCCAGGCTCTACCCTTCTGACCCCTGTGGGGAAAAGCATCCCTTGCCCATCTCTAGTGGCACTGCGGCAAGGGATTCTTTTCCCTGTGCAGGGCTCAGAGGGCTGGAGCCCAACAAGAGATTGGGTGGTGGTGTGGCCCTTCGTGGGGGCCATGTTGCCACACCTTCCATGGTACCCTTCTTCCAATTTGTACTAGCAAGTCCTGTCCATGGACATGCTAGTTCAAATTGGTTTTCCTCATGTGGCCATGTTAGTTCATATTGACTGAATTCAAACTAATCATCATTAGTTTGACTTGATTAGTTCCAATTCACTTGATTTGAACTAACATTCTAAGTGTAGACATAGCCAAAGCTCCTTATAAACATTCATGATTTCACTCCCCCAGCCATCTTTAAAGTAGTCTGTATTATTAGCCCCATTTTGCAGATGGTGAGAGGACTTGCCCAGGGTCACGCGCTGAGGCTGTGGCAGAGTTGGGAAAGCCCCTTGGCTTAGCCACATGATCAGCTCAGAGGAAGAGCTCTAGGCCCATAGTTGTGTAAAGGGAGCAGTGGTGGTTGGTTCCTCAGTCCCTTGAAAGAAGGTTCCTCAGACTGAAGGAGTGGGGCGAACTCTGAAATGGAGAAAGTTACATGGGACTGTGCATGTACATGGGTGATCTGCTCTTTCTCTGGACATTGGTGGCTGTTGTCATAACTCAGAGTGATGTCATAATGAACAATGATTAATGTTCTCCAGGCAGGTTTTCAGGAAGCCAGTTGCCTTAGTGATTACACTAAGTCTGTACTTGACCTGACACACTTGTGTCTTTTCTCTCAGTATTATCATTCCATCAATGGAAACAGTGAACCAGGGGGCTTGGGGATGCAGACCATGGCTATGGGGTGTGAAGGACTGGGATGTGGATGGTGTAGACAGAGCTGGGGACAAGGACATAGACAGCAACCTGGGGATGAGGCCACATGATTGGGTGGACAGCAATTTGGAGATGACCCTTACAGGATCAGAAAAGGCCCTGAAGTGTCATTCAGGGCCAGAGTGCACACATCCGGTCTGCATTCAGCATTCTGCTGTCTTAATTCTCCCTTCCTCACTGTAGTTTTCAGACAGGCCCTGGTCTCCTTAGGCAGCAGTTACCTGTAAAATTTCATTTGGCGAGAACATTGCTAGCTTCACATGATGGAAGTGCAAAGCCAACCCGGGTTTAAAAAGTCAGCATTGTGCTTGGGGGGCTGGGAGATGCTCAGAGCCAAGCTCTACGTGTGGGGCTCAGGGGGGTGTGCCGCCCCACTTCATGCCTGAGATCTTCCTGGAGATTCTTTCATGGTTTCTTCCACCTCCCTGGCTGAGAGGGGGACATGACATACTGGAACAGAAGGAAGGAAACAAAAGGGCAGCATCATGAAGCAACTGGGGTGTGGTAGCCAGCAAAGCTTTTCTACTAGGCATATTCAACTTTGCTCTGTGGAGCCATAACCAGTCTCTGGAGGCCTGAGAGGGCTGAATTTCTCTGAGCCTCACAGATAGTCCCAGACCAAGCAGTGATCTTGGCTGAGTCCATTGTTTTCATTGATCGTGCATCAACAAGTCTATTCAGTGCAGAGAGAGCAGCCCAGGCTTGACGACTATTGACAGTTCTGCTGTCTGGAAGTTTAGGGTGGGAGAGACTCTTAAAGGATTCACGTCTCTTGCTGCTCCTGGTGCCAGAGCCCCCATGTTTCCAGTTCAGAGTCAGGGGGGCAGAAGGGAAAGTGCTACCTGGTGAAATTATAGGGGCTGCAGCAGAGTATTGTTGCCCCGGGGAAAGACCCAGGGCCTGGGCCCAGGCCCCACCCCCTGGCCCTGATCCAGGGTCGGTGCCCTGGGTTCCTGTCACTGCCAGCCTGGCCCCCTGATCCCCAGCTGGGCACGAGGCCAGGCGAGAGAGTGGCTGCTGCAGGAGATCCCCGCTGGGAGAGGCAGGCGCCACTGCAGCCGGCCCAGCCCCAGATACCTAGATGGGGGTGGGGACTAGGACGGGAGAGGCAGGGGGCACTCCAATCATTCAGAGCCCTGGCACCAGGACTCAGGGCACGTGCCCCCTGTGCCAGGCATCAGCGTCACCCCTGGGCTTCAGCAGGATGAACTGTGCAGATTCCTGTCTGCAGAGCTGGAAAGGAAGACGAGGATGTGGGGCTAGGTCTGGCTGTGGGTACTGATAGGAGCAGAACAGTAGAGAGCACCCCCTTGGACCCAGATCCATAGCACAATTGTCAATTTCACACAAGCTCTGCTCTTATAAATTCCACATTTACTCTGTATAGCTTGAGCTTTTTCCTTAAAATCCCTTCAAACTAAAATATCTAGTGGAACAAACTGGAGACAGACAGAGCGAGAGCGTGCATGCACAATAACATTCAACATATGGCATTAAAAGAATGTTATTAAAGTTACAAAGTCAAGCATTCAAAAATAAGGAATGTCCAGGGTTAAAGTTGCCCTTAACTGTTAAAACACCCTTAACTCTGTCCCTTGTGTGTGTGACAGTCTTTAATTACAAGGTCACATACTGTTTTTTCCACAGGATCCTAACTTCTTTTTACTTTGCTTATGAGTGGTCTTAAACTTCTTCCTTACATGCCATCCACATGCAGTCTGTGATTATACATTTTTGATGGTCTTTTTTTCTGGAGCCCATTGCTCTAGTATCTGAGTGCCTCATAAACATTAATTAATGTATTTTCCTAACTCCTGTGTATGCTATAGAAGTGCCATTGTTCCCCCTTTATAGCTGGGAAAATGAGGCATGGCGCTTGAGGCTAGAATTTGTAAATGTGCCCCCTGGTCTGTCTGCTCTAAAGGATGTGCTAGGATGCTAGAAATCACACCATGCCCCTCACATGTATCTAATCTACCCAGGAGCAT
Source organism: Podocnemis expansa (assembly GCA_007922195.1). Lineage (NCBI taxonomy): Eukaryota > Metazoa > Chordata > Testudines > Podocnemididae > Podocnemis > Podocnemis expansa. The sequence continues at coordinate 4,146,656 of ML681978.1, forward strand.
CGCTGCCCCGGGAAAGACCCAGGGCACAGGAGCGGGCCCTCCCCCCCTGATTCTCCGCCAGGGCCCAATCCAGCCTCAGCCTACTGCCGCCACCTGCCTGGCCCTGGATCCCCAGCCAGGACCGGGCACGGGGCCAGAAGAGGCTAGTGCTGTCACAGGCAGCCCGGCCTGAATTCTCAGCCAGGGACTGGGCTGGGAGCTGCAGGCGCCACCGCAGTCAGAAGAGGCAGGCACTGCAGCCAGTAGCCGTGCCCTGAATCACCAGCATGGGACTGGGCTGGGAGATGCAGGGGCTGCCCCGGACACTTGGGGCACTGGTGCTGGGACTCATGGCACGTGCCCTCTGTGCCATGCGCCAGCGATGCCCCTATATCTACCCCTGGTGTACCTTTGCTTTTTGCCCCACCTGTCTGGCAAGGCATATCATTCTGCCGTGGGGGCAATAAGCTGTCCCTGCAACATTTGTAGCCAGACATCATAGTACCCCATGGACGCACATGCGCCGGATCCTTCTCAGAGGGCAGCACTGTGGCCAAAAGAGCCTGCACTTAAGGAACTGGAGCGAAAGGAGAGGGCAGCTGTACCATGAAACCTTTATTGTCCTCTTCGGCCGGTGTTGATGCCCAGAGCTGGGGAGAGCATTAGGCAGGCCAGGTCTCTGGCAAACAAACTATGCTGTCCCCCCAGTGTCACTCGCAGCTGGGGCTGGCAAAGCTGCAGGGGAGGGGGGCAGGGTCCTGCTTTAGTGGAAGTGCAGGAAGCTGGATCTAATGCTGAAATGCATCCCAGGAACAAACAGAGCTTTTGAAAGTGCTAGCGGCTCCAGGGCAAGAGCTTTCTGCTCCTAAAGAGGCTTCTCTTTGTGGAAGCTGGAGGGAGTGAAGGGGTGAAGGGAGCCGCAGAGCCCAGGAAATCAGTTACTGCCCCCTCACAGCAGCATGCTGCCAAGTGTTCTAACTGGGGGCGGGGGGCAGATCTAAAGTATCTGGTCGGGAGAAGCTGCAGTCAGGTGGGAGGGGCACTGGTGGGGTGTGTAGGCAGCCTGGGAGAGATCTAGTGGCAGCTGTGAGGATGAGTTGAGCGAGATCACTGCCTTCATTTTTCTAAGGGCGTTGAAGTAATGTTTGGGAAGGAGGTGACCTCTCATCCTATCGAGTCTTTCTAACCAACCCTGAACACCAGCTGCATGGGTGGCTTATCCCACCAGATTTGTCAAGATCTACATGCTGTGTTTAGAACGTGGGGAGCAAATCACTGGGCTTCCATCCCTGGAGGATAGTAGAGCCCTGATGAAGGTTCAGAGAGTAGGCACTGGGAATATGTATCTGACCTACTAATGTTCAGTTCCTGGCTTGATAGATAGCAGGTGGATGTTGCGCAGTTCACATAGGGTGATAGAGAACATCCCCCAAGGAACAGTGTTAGTAGCTTATCCAGGCAAGGGGGCAATGTCTTTCCCCCCAGGGGAGGGCAGTGGTGTTCACACACTCAATATGTTGTACACCGAGAGCAGACCAGCCTCATCCACATCCACAGTTCCCAGCGACGAGTGTATTTCCACTCTCTGCACACTGCCAGGCTGGGTCAGTTTGTGACTTGTACCTGCCAGGCCTGTCAGCTAGTCAGACTGATGGAGCGTCAAGTTATAGATGACATTAAGCTGAGGGGAGTGGTAGGTATATGCTGGAGGGCAGGGATAGGATACAGAGTAACCTAGACAAATTGGAGGATTGGACCAAAAGAAATATGAGAAGTGCAGAGTCCAGAACACAGGATGGAAGGATCCAATGCTCTACTATATACTGGGGACCGACTGGCTAGGTGTTCTGCAGAAAATGATCTGGGGGTTATAGTGGCCAAGGAGATAGACAGGAATCAAGAATGTGCCCTTAATAAGTTACCTCGACGGGTTGTGGAATCTCCTATATTGGAGGTTTTGAAGAGCAGGTTAGACAAACACCTGTCAGGGATGGTTAAATGGGTGTACTTGGTCCTGCCATGAGTGCAGGGGGCTGGACTTGATGACCTGTCATGGTCCCATTCAGTTTCTGTGTTTCTATGATTCTTATTGCCAAGAAAGCTAATGGCAGACTAGGCTGCATTAGTAGGAGCACTGCCAGCAGATCAAGGAAAATGATTGTTCCCCTCAATTTGACACTGATGAGTCATGTCCAGTTCTGGGTCCCCCATTAGGAGAAGGATGGGGATAAATTGGAGAGAGGTCAGCAGTGGGTAACAAAAATAGTTGGGGGGCTGGAGCACATGACTTATTTTGTTTAGTCTGCAGAAGAGAAGAGTGAGGGGGGATATGATAGCAGCCTTCAGCAACCTGAAGGGGATTCCTGGGGAGATGGAGCTAGGCTGTTCTCAGTGGTGGCAGATGACAAAACAAGGAGCAATGGTTTCAAGTTGCACTGGAGAAGGTCTCAGTTGGATATTAGGACAATTTTTCTTTAGGAGAGTGGTAGAGCACTGGAATGGGGTAACTAAGGAGGTGGTGGAATCTCCATCTCTAGAGGTTTTTAAGGTACAGCCTGACAAAGCCCTGGCTGGGATGATTTAGTTGGGGTTGGTTCTGCTTTGAGCAGGGATTGGGCTAGATGACTTCCTGAGATCCCTTCTAGTCCTAATCTTACATAATTCTATGGTTCACATAGTTTTGGGGGTTGATCTGATTTGCAGAGCTCCTACTGATGGGGACCTCAGTGGGGGGAGTTTCTTTATTTGGGTGTTGGGTAAGAGAGCCACAATGTGAGAGTGTCCCTCCAGGGCTGAATGGAGAAATGGCCATCCTCCCTTCTCCACTCAGCCCTGCATGCTGTGTGCTTTGCATTACTTTCTGTTCCCCTTCAATGTTAATTTGTTCCTCTTCTCTTCCCCTCCCAAAAGGGGCCGACACCCTGAGTGAGACAAGCTCCATCAGCCTGGAGGCCACAACTGACAGCCGAGAGACCTCAGTCGCCACCTCCATCCTGTCCCCCTTCACAGCTGGTCGTGGTCGGGATGAGACAGACAATCGCAGTGAGCACAGCTACAGTGAATCAGGGGCCAGTGGCTCCTCTTTCGAGGAGCTGGATCTGGAAGGCAATGGGGATGGCGATGGGTTGGCTGGGAAGCCTGCTGACCTGGGCTACACTGCGGAGCAGGAGACCATGAAGGCCAAATGGGCTAAGGAACCTATTGCTCTGGAGAAGGCGAGGGGTGAAGAATAAACCAGAGTCCTTCCAGCTTCCTCTCCTTCAGTAGGAATTTTGATCATGGAGGAACTGAACTGTCCTGTTTTCTTTCTCTCCAGCCAAGAGATTTCAGTCACTGGTTCCCACAGAGACCTGATCCCTGCCCTCTGAAGACAGAAAGTTTGATTGTTACAAAGGAGGATGGCTGTAGCATGGGGGAGTGTAGCTGGGAGCTGCTCTTCTTTCCCCCATCTGTTGTAGCAGAGAGCTGGGGGTGCAGTCTGTTTGATGAGCAGTAAAATGTACTTCCAGGCTGTGTGTGGGGTAGGTGTGTTTGGGTAACATGTTCCCCTTCTACCTGTCTCTCTGTCCCATCCCTCCAGCTCCTTCAGATAGCCTGGTTCTCCACCACATAGACCCATATTGACTGGCACCAAAGAGCAAATAGGGGTTTGATTCCATGGAAAATGGAAACATAAGATGTAAAACTGTCCTTCTGCAACTGACGTTAAGCTTCTGGGATCTTTAATAAAGTGAGCACTTTTCCTCTAGGGTGTGAGGGCCCAAGGGGAGGGTCATTGCGATTCTGTCCTTGAGCGCACGAGCTTGTCTCATTACCCCCTCCCTTGTGTAGCTGAACAATAATTCACTTGGGATTTTCACAGTTCCCAAGTGATTTTTGGAACACAGGTGGATCAAAGTGTGATGTTTGTTAGCATCTGCTTGGGCCATGTGAAATCAATGTGGGCCTCACTATCCAGACCCTGGTGGGGAGATGTCCCTGCCTCTGAAATGACTGTCATTGGCACTACTTGGTCCCCCAAACAGCGGTTTGAACAGAGATCGAGAGTCAGGTCAGGAGATGACATGTTGGCAGAGACAGCCAAGGGGAGCTGGAACTGCTCCCCTTGTTTTGTACTGGTCATGGACAGAGGACTTTAGGCTATAGGGTTGTCTGTCTGACTCCAGCTCCCTCAAAAGTCACTTAAAATAAAACTTCTCCATTTTCACCCCAGATCCTCATGTCTGAGGGTTAAACCCCATCCAGTCAGCCACCTGCCTGCCCATTCCCACCTCCTCCTGTCTCACTGGTTCCAGCAGCTCGTGTCCCAAGCTTGAGATTGCTCCTGTGACCTCCTTGAGTATTTTCAGTGGACATATTCCTCTTGGAGGGGGCAAGGAGCTGGGTTGTCTTGTTCTCCATTAGAGCTGGGGACCAAAGTTGTTTCCTGGGGTAGTTACAGGTGCCTGGGTGTTGTGCCCTATTCTAGAAAGGTGTGTGCAGGGAGGTTGCTGGATGTGATGGTTTGGGAGAGCAGAGGCAGTGTAATGGCATCTGTTACAATGCACCCATTAATTTCCCTCCTCCAGCAAGCCGAGGCATGGCAGGTATGCCTGACTCAGTTTCCCTCCTTCAGAATGCTCAGAAATAGTCCATTCTGGCTTCCAGCTAGCATACCCTCTGTATGCAGCTTTCAGCCCTCTCCTTTCTTTGCTGGCCATGGCTTTCTGGCTCAGCCCCTCCAAGGGCTCCCTGCTAATTCCTCCTCTTCCAGCAACAGGCTGCAGAGAGCTTCTATGCAGTGTTCCCTCAAAGACCAATTCTGGTCTCCACTCCAGGTCTTCCTCTCCCCAGGTCTCCTGCCTGGCCTTGTTCAGCCCTCAGGCTCTGCCCCCTCCTTTATTGGCCAAACTGGGAGTATACAAGGGGCAGCCTCCCAGTGCTGGAGGTGTGTATCAGAGCTGGTGCAGGGTCCCCTCAGCCTGGCAATGTTCTGGGGGCAGGAAGCCGGCAGCAGCAGTGCACTTGGTGCTCAGGGCTGGTGGTTCCAGGTGCTGTAGCACAGTGGTGCAGAGCCAGGGGAGGCAGGGCTGTCCTGGCCTTGCAGGTTCCTAGGTGCTACAGCTGATGGAAGCCCTGCTGCTAGAGGTTCCTGGGAGCTGTAGTTGTACTTGAGTTTTGTTTCTTTCATGTTCTATGGGAGCAGAAACTCTGTCTGCCAGCAGTGATGAGCTGGGCTGTTTGCTCTGCCCTTGTCCTAGCTGCAGACCCCTAAATCCTAGGTTCTGGGAGTGGACTGGAGACTCCCTCATACTAGACGGCTGCTGGTGGTGGTGAGCAGGGTCTGTCTCACCTGCCTTCAGGATCTAAAATGAGGCTGGGCCCTGCTCCCGCCCAAGTGGAGATGACCCAGGGACCAAGATCCACAGGAGAAAAGCCCAGTGAGTGTCCATGACTCAAGGGAGAGGAGGGAGGAGGAGAATTGGAGGGTGGTGTGAACAGTTGGTCTTCCCCACCCCGTCTCTGCTCCTCCTGCTTGTGACCTGCCTGCAGGGGTCCTGGGTCAGCTAACACATAGTTTGGGAATGGGCTTGGGCGGGGCTGCGTGACTTGAGGTCTGCAGCAGCCATACTGAGGCCAGAGGAGCAGGGGAAATGAGTGGTGATGCACTTATCAAACCTGGCCCCCTTGCCCTGCTGGGTTTGCCTGGCAACACTGCTCCCTCTCCCAGCCTTCCCTGTTGCGACTTTCCTCTGCTTTAGACTCCTGCTGCTGCTGCGTCTAGTGCCTGGTTTGGCCTCAGTTCTCCCTGCAGTGTTTGAGTAACCCCAGGCACTTTGCTTTGGAGGAGGCTAGGAGTGCTCTGCCCCTGCCTACGAAGGTCACAGCATCTAGAAGCTGGAGCAGATGTATCTGCTGAATTGGTTGTGGATTATCCCCATGAAGGTTTTCCTAAGTGGCATCACCAGGCAAGGGCCTCAGTGCTGACAGCAGGTCCTATGGCATATTGGGCCACCCAGATCTCCCTGCAGCTGGCCATGCCTGGTTGTTTTCTTGTGTCACAGCAAAGGCAGATGGTGCCCCTGATCATCACCAGTAGCTGCTGCTGCTCAGCAGCCCACGACAGCTTGTGCCTCATGTGGGGCATTGGAGAGTAGATCCTTACCCTTGGCATCCCTGAGGACAAGTATGCTTGTGGATTTGGGTTTGCCCAAGTGAAGGGGGGTGTGCATGTTTCATTGGGTGCCTGAGAACGCAGAGGAAGGTGCAGCAGGCATGTGCACAGAAGTTGCACTATGCTCCCCCGGTTTTATTGACACGCAAATATCCCCACCGCAGCACTGCTCTCTTCTAATTTTATTTTTAAGAAAAAAGTAATTTTGCTCCATTTCACAGTAACTGCTGCTTATTTGCGACTCCTGCTGGGAGGCGGCAGGAGCTGGCAGTGCTGGGCTGTTCCAGTTCCTATTTAGAAACAGATCCCACCAGGAGTTCATTGCTTTCAGATTGCATGTGGGTGTCCATGTACATCCCTCCCTCGATATCTGGACACTGCGCATGCGCAAGGGCTGCCCTTCTTGAGTGTGGGCACTATGCATGTGAGAGTGTGAATGCACAGCCCTGGCTGCATGAACACATGACTGAGAGGTCATGTGAGTGCATGTGCATGAGTGGTTTGAGTGTGTGCCAGTGTGGGGACAGCTGGGTAGAGAGGGTCACCAAGCGATGTTACAGTACCATGTCAGGCAAAGTGAGACTGTTATTGTGCATCAGGGTATGAGGGGCATCATGAGCAAATGGGGTCCAGAGAGCAGAGGGGGAGCTTCAAAATGTGAAGGCCAATGAGCAGAGCCATCAGCCATCCTTGCCTAGGCACCTTCATTGGCTCTGAAATGCCTTCCCCCAACTTGGCTGTTCAGGGGAGAGCCCCTCCTGCAGCCGCCTCCTGGGGACCAGGCAGACCTGCCTCAGGTTAGTACCTGAAGTGGAACAGAACACCCGTTCCCTAATGAAATTGCTCCTGGCTGTGTGAGCGCCCCCCTCTGGAGAAGAAAGTGGTGGTGCCATGATCTGCTAGGTCTGGCCTGAAAGGAAGAGAACTCTTCCCAATACATTCTCACATCCCCTGGGGCTCTTTGCTGTGAAACCTGGCCAGTGCAACCGCGGCCTGGCAGGGTAGGATTTCCTGTGCTGACAGGTTATTCATCTGCACCTCCATGTGGTTGGAGCAGGGTAAATTTCCGGGAAAAAGCTCTTTAGTCCACATATGCCTCTGAACTCTTCATCTCTCTGTCTAGCCAAGCAAATACCTCCCATCTGTGTGGCAGGCCTGAAACATCTTTTCACCACCGCTGCCCAATGTTGGGGGGCTGAGCCCTTCCAAACTCATGTCCATGGGAGACCTGTGGGTTAGATGGGACTCTGGGCCACACCTGCCACAGGCTCCTGCACACCATTCCACCTACCAGGGAGCTGGACGGAGGAGGCATAGTGGCACTCAAGGAATTCTTTTTGGTGCCACCTGCTCTAAGATCTGGTCCTGCATGGGGGTGAGCAAGGCAGCTCCTACTCCAGGGAAAGCTGCAATTGGGAGTGGGGAAAGTGGAAGCTAACACACTGGCCTTTTCCTTCTGGTTGTTACTGAGCTCAAAGTACCACTGAATGGTTTGGGCCTGGCTGGCCGCAGTGGCTAGTCTCTGTTTAGGAAAGGCACAAGTGTGTGGGCAGTGCTGGCTGGCTGCCCAGCTATGGACGGGCATGCACTGCTCTCATTGGGGGAAGATGCTGTGAGTGGCAACACATTGCTGCACCCAGGCTGGTTCCTTGGCATCAGTTCAGATGATGGCAGAGCTGTTGGGTGAAGCAATGACCACCGGCTGTGCAAGGGCTCATTGCATTGGGTTTGCAGGCAGCAAAGCACAAGAACCAATAAAGCCCTGGGGACAGACTCCCTCTGGGTAACTCAGTAAAGCCAAAGGACTTGTTCAAAGGATGAGTTTTGTCCTTTACAGAAATACCTTTGAACACAGCAAATTTTTTGCCTGGTGGCTTGTTTCTGTTAAACTCCACTGCGATAGGGCAGAGAGCTGCAAGGGGTCTTTTCCCTTCCGCTACTGCTGCCTGCACTGGTGGGGTGGGGGGACATCAAAATGGGGCCCAGCTCCACTCAGTGTCAGGCTTGGTTGCTCTCAGACACTCCCTGGCTTGTTCTGAGGTCCCCATCCACAGGCACCCCCATTTTTTCTGCAACTGGCCTTGTGACCGTGCCTGACCCCTAGGCAAGGGATAGCCAGAAGGGAAGGGATCCTGCATAAGAATGGTCCATTTAATGGGGCTCTGAGTAGAGCTGGATCTGAACCTCCTGATACCCTTGAACACTGGGTATTTTCAGACTTGGACCCCCACCCCACTTTGTGCCTGTCCCAGATTTCCAACCAGGCTAATTCAAACACCCACACAGAGTGAACATGCTCAGTGCTGAATTGGCAATGTGGGTCTTGCTCATCATACAGAGAGTGACTGGTGAGAGATCAGGACAAACACAGTGCTTTGAATGACTCTTGGAGTTCTGGATCTCTGGATTTGCCAGCAGGTGCCCTCCAAAGAGGCCAGGCCAGTGCAGGTGAGCAGGTTCATATCCAGCCCTTCCTCTCTTGTCATGGCTGGTGTACATCAATGAAGTGGGCAATTGCAGCTGGCATGCTCTTTTCAGCACACTTGATGTTGAAAATCTGATTTTTCTCTTCTCTGACGTTGCAGCTCTACAGAACAACTCTCCAGGGATAGCAAAAGGAGAACAATTTGAGTGTGTTTGATAAATAAGAAAACAAAAATTTCCACTGACCATATTGTTTACACCTTCCACCTCTGCTCTGGTTGAAGGCCACATTTTACCAGCCTCCAGACACATGCAGCCCATGCCAGTCAATCCCACAGGCACCTTTTGGGTGCTATCTGGTACACTGTTGTTGGGCTTTGCATGCCCCAAATTCATTTGTCCTCATCTTGGGGAAGTGTCATGAAGGTAAGTTCTCTGTAAGCTCTGAATTGTGCACAAAATCCATGTGCACTGACTTTGGGGGCCCAAATGGGCTTAAATTCAGTCATTCACACACATGCGGCAGGATGCCAAAGCTAAGTAAATGGCTGCATATGTTCAAATTGATGCCAGGTTTTGGAGATTCCATCCAAAAAGTAGCATGAGTTGAGTGCCTTGACGATCTAAAACAAGCGACCATAGCATGAGCACTTGTCAAGATACTGCCGGAGCTGTTAGAGGCATTTGCTTATTTCATCCTAAAATGAAAACCTTATTCTAGCTGCATTTAAACATTGATTTTCTATGTCCAAGGCTTAATGTATTGCTGTACCAGGCTGATTTAGACATAGGTGTTGGGAAAAGAAAAGGATTTCCTGGTTGTGATAAAAATTGTCGTTAATGCTCTGCGCACACCCCAAAATCACCACCTTATTTCTGGATAGAATACTATCAGCTATGTCACCAAAATGGAAAATGTGACAGCAAAGACCTGGCCTTGTTTTGGATGAGTGGGGTACTTTGGGAATTTACAGTGACCATTTTATGTGCTGCTTCTTTTGTGACTTGGCTTGCTGGTACTGAAAGATTTCTAAAGGACTTGTGGGCTTGTATTCTCCAACACTGGAGGGAAGTGAACTAAGCTGCCTTCTCTCACCCCCACCCTTGCAGCTATGCCTCAGAAGGCAGGAAGAGAATCAGTGAAGGGACTGAGGATGCTAGACATTCACTTTCTGAGAGCAATGGCACGCCCAGAGGATGCACCATCAATCTGTATGGAGCTAGTCCCATTGCATCTACTGGCTCCAGCACCTCCCTCACCGAGTCCACTCTACACTCACCCTGTCACCCAGCCCAGCTCACGCAGGTGCACTCCCTGTTCCTGAGAGGGGGCTTAGGCTGCTGGAAGCAGGGTATTGCTGGTGGGAGCTGGCCCCATGGCAGTGGCAAGGAGGAGCAGCATGGCCCCTGTATGCCAACACAGGTTTGTTTCTGTCATGATGGAGGGCTGATGGCATCAAAGCTGAGTGGGCAATAGGGCAGCCAACACTATGCCTCACCTATCACAGAGCTCTTTTGGCAGGCTGTGGAAACTGACCTCCCATCTGGCTGAAGGGAAGGAGGACTCTAGACATGAGGCAGGAATTCTCCGACCTGCATGATGCAGGTCAAATGAGATTCTTGTAATCTCACTCCCTTCTGGTCTGTTGGAGAATGGTCTCCCAAACCCAAAGTTCATGCGCTAACTGCTGGATGATCCTCCTCTCCAGTCCTAGCCAGAGCTGGCAGTTGCCAGCCTGCTTTGTCACTGGTTTGCTGATCATAGGAGGAAGGTTAGTGGGGTTTTGGACTAATGCACATTTTGCTTCTAAATTGTTAACATTCTAGTGATTAACACATCAGCATGAAAGGTTGATTGCTGGCTTAGCTGCTGCTGGCTCCCGGGCAGAGTCCTACTAGATTGTAAGAGACTCCTGAGGCAGCCCCCGGTGATGTATGGATCTGGAGAAGTGTTTGGTTCAGGGTGGTTGGTTTGCCTCATGTAGAAATAGTGGCTGGTCATGAAGGTCTGATCCAGATCTAAAGTTCTGGAGTGTTTGGATTCACGAGTTTTGGTGGGTTCATCTCCACTTAAACCTGTCTGGGTGAATTCACTGGCTAGAGAAATCCTGCACTGATTTCCAGATGCCTTAGATGCCATGGTGGATCATCTTCATCTCCACTTTCTAAAATTAACTGATGACTGGCAGGTGTTCCCCTCCACAAGGGCCCTCCCTGCAGGAAGTTTGAGTGCCATTAATGCCAAAGTTCACATGAGCCAAGGGTGAGGAGTGAATGTCTTCCTTTCTGTACTCTCCTGTTGCTAAAAGGAAGCATGGGAAGGAGGTTCCCAAAAGATATTGAGCCAGCAAAGGAAGTCAGTGTGACTGATTTGCCAGAGTATGGGAGATGGGCAGAGGCATGAAAGGAGGAAAGCAAACTAAAGAGAAGCAAAGCAGGGAGAGTTCAAAGGCAATCTTCAAGAGACTGAGCTGCAGACACAGATTGGTGACAGAACGGAAATATGTGCGGAGCAGAGGGCAAGCAGGTGGTGGGTTGGCACAGCTGGATTTCTAGAAGGGTTGGGGTTAGTGGGGTGGCCAGCAATACTGCCCCTTCAATTCTGTGATTCATGGAGTCAGCTGCAAAGAGATAAAGACAATCATCCACAGTCAGCTCAAAGGAGTCTGGGGCATGCTTGGGAGTGACAGGAGAAACGTCAAAACCATTGCTGATTGGGAATCCCTTGTTACCAGGCTTGGCCCTGACAAGAAGGGTGAGGGCAATCAGGAAGAGGTTAAAGCAAGGCCAAGTGCTGCAGGCCCAAAGAGCCACAGAGTGAGGCCAGAGTGAGACGGGAACTAGGAGACAAAGCAATAGAGAGTAAAGAAACCCTGGGAGCTGAGGGCAGTCAGCACTTAGCAGGTGCTCAGCAACCAGCAGGGAGCATGGGTCAGTGCATAGCGCTTTGGCCTTGGACTCTGGAGTTCCAGGGCCATCTCCCAGCTCCACTGTCACCCTCCTGGGTGAAGTTGGACAAGTCACATCATCTACCACATGCTTCAGTTTCCTCATGTGTAAACTGGGGCTAACTCCCTCCTTCATAGGGGAGTTGTGGAGATAATGACTGTGCTCAGGTGCTGTAGTTATGAGGGCCAGATAAATAGACAAGAGGACTGGAGGACAGGAGCCCCCATTCCATGACAACATTCAAAGACATCACATGCTTCTCGCTTTTCTCACTGGGAAGGGGGCATCAGTGTCCCAGTTATGAAGGAGCACTTGTGCAGCCTGCTTTGAAAAAATCACCATTAATCCTCGACCAGTGATTGACGTGTAATCATTCATAAATATTTTGTGCTCTGACTGATAAAATATTAAAACCCTCCACCTTGGATGGCAGATATTTCTCTCCCCATGTGTTTATCTTTGTTGCTTTGTATTACAAAACAACTAGCCCCCCTGAAATATTCATGCCCTGCTGAATTGATGGTGGGGCCTAGGGCCTGGCTGCCATTCCTAAAGGCACCTTGTCCTGCAGGCTGATGGAGAGTTTGGTCAAACACAGCCAGAAATGGTGCCAAACACAGGAAAAGAACAATTCTGGTTGTAGCAACAGGCTACAACACAGTCACAATAGCTTGTGACTGAAGAGCTCTGTGCACTTTATAAACATTGGTGAATGAATTCCACAAGCCTCATTTTACAAAGGTGAACACTGAGACATAGGGAGGAGAAATGCTTTGCTCAAAGGACACCCAGCACATCAGGACCTTCTGCATGGACCTAAAACCAGCCTTGTTGTTTGAGGGGGTTCGAAGGAGTACAACAGAGGTCTCTAGAGCTCAGCATTTGCTTTAGGCATAGCTCCTCAGCGCATGCTGAAAGGGTTGTCTCTATGTCCCTTTGCATTCCACTGTGCCAGGGTATTAGAAGGTAGCATCTGGGGCTGTGTTCACACACAGGGGGTTATTTCGATACGGTTGTTTCAAAACAACTTGTATCGAAATAACGCCTTATTTCGAAATAACTTAATTTGAATTAACAGTTTGTTAATTCGAATTAAGGAAAAAAGCTCAAAGCGAAATAGCAGGTTCAGGCAACAGTTATTTTGAAACAAGTCACCGTTGTTTCGAAACAACATGTTCACACGGCATTGTTTCGTCCCTGCATGGGGTTTAACTTGTTTTGAAACAACGCCGTTGTTTCGAAACAACCGTGCGTTGTGTGAACAGCCTAAATCTTATTTCAAAACTACCTCTGTTGTTTCGAAATAAGAGGGCTGTGTGAACACAGCCTGTGGGTCTGCACACACACCCTGGCTCACTTGATGTCTCCAACACATAAAGAGCAAAGCGGACCAACCAACTCTCCAGGTCTTTCTCGCTGCCCTTGGGGACCGGGTTGGAACCTTTAAGATCAGTAGCTTTGGCTTTTTTCTGCAAAATAAGTATTTTTTTAGTCTGTAAATAGTTTAGCGGTTTGAATAGTTGGAACAGATTTTAGCATTTAGCAGGACTCTGGGCTTCAAATTGCATTTTCTGCCTGTGATCCTTCTCAGTTAGTGACACCCGCCAGCACTACCTGGGGAAGCTCACATCGCTGCGAGGTGCAATGTCTGCACATCATTCACCAGTCATACCTGAGAGGGCCAGGAGCTTCATCTTGTTAAATACCTCATGGACATGGGCCATGAGGCCCCACTAAGATGCAAACCAGAGAACACCCATGTACATCAGCTAGATTTAGCAAGGAGTGCACCTCTTGCTGCTAAATCCACCTCTGGTGCAGAGAATCCACTCCCATGGACCCCATGGTGGGACCTTGCTGGGAAGCACTCTCATGAGCATGTGACTGAGTCTGCCTAGAAATCCATGTCCAAGAAGTTGGCTTTGCTGCATGCAAGCCTGCCAGCAGACCCCATGAGGACTTGGTGTATCCTAAGTCCCAGAGGCATAAAAGAAAGCCCATAAGCATTGGACTCTGTTAGTACCAGACCATGTTCCATCAGTTCCAAATCTTGGTGTCAAAAAAGTCCAATCATGGGTGACTTCAGATACTGCCTTCTTCGCTGGCTCCAACAATCTGTGCAAGCAGAACAGGGAGATCTGGATGTATACCTGCCCCACAGGACACTTTTATTCTCCCAGACCTAGCATCCCCTTCTCCATCAAGCCTTTCTCTTCCCAGGAAGATGATGTACCCACTGAGAAAACTGACTGCTGGAAGGACCTTATCACCCTTCCCAACCCAGAATGTACCTTCCATCCAACATCACTGATGGTACTGTCATTGTGCCTGGAATTAGCCTTCTCCTCTTTGGGAAATTCTAAGCCATCCAATGAACTGCTCTTCCCTTACCCAACATATCTCCACCACCCAAAGGACCTGCACAGGTTTAAGATCACTCTTCACTCCATCTAAGTGGACGCTGCTGTTCCCCATGCCCTGAGCACCCTGCAATCACCTATCAACCACTCCTACTGTCCATGCTGGGGACCTTGGGACCAGTGCACCCTTGCAGAGTTATTTGATCTGCTAAGGAATCACCCCTTGCTCCCCATCTCAAGGGATGCTCAGATCCAGCCTTAGGTTTGACAGAGGAGGAGGAGGAACATTGCACTCTGGATCCAGCAGTTCCACCAGAACCAGCAAGACTGTCATTGTCACTCAGGAATGAAGCAGTGGCTTCTACATGCACTTCTCCTCCTCCCCATCCCCTGCCAATGACTTCAGGAAGTTCCTGGACCTTCTCTGCAGAGTTGCTGGTGGGGTTCAGATTCTCCTTGCGGAGATCACCAACAGAATACCTCTCTTCATTACTGAAGCCATACTGCAACCAGCAAGAAGATTCTGGCACATCCTTGCCATCTGTACTCCTTCTACCAAAGGGATAGAGCAGCATTACTACGTGCCAGCCAAGGGTGTGGAAATTTTGTTTTTATGCCCTACTGTCAATTCACTGGTGGTCCAAGCCACCTCAGAAAGAGGTAGACAGCATCCCTGGTCTACTCCCCTTGACAAGAAGGGCAAACACCTGTATCTGGTGAGAAGAAAAGTATCATTTCTTGAACTATGACAAGTTTGCAGCATTTACTAGCAGCCTTCCACAACAGGACAGAGCTGTCAAGTCTGATAGGTCAAGGTAAACAGATAACCAGCCAACCCTCCAATCTGCTGTTGATGCTGCTGATACCTCCTTAAGAGCTGTAGCTACTGCCACTGTCATGCTCAGGGAGTCATGGCTCCAAGCATTAGAGTTCCCCTGGGAGGTCCAGAATACCATTAAGATCTCCCCTTCGATGAATCTTACTTCTTCAACAGAGGATGGATGTGTCCCTCCATACCCCGAAGGACTCCAAGGCTACTCTACAGTGGGACATACTTGCCTGCTCTTATGAGAAGTTTGCTGCCCATGAGCCAAATCTAGATCTACAGCTCAAAAATTTTTCCGCTGGAGGTCATATAAACCACCACACAAGAGACAGAGGGTTCAAAAGTCCCACTTCCCTATGCCCACTGCAACAGGCTCAGCATCTCAAGTTCAGCTTCCATCTCGACATTATTTTTGACAGTGGCCCAAAAGGTGCAAAACATTGAGTCCAACCCCACACACCATTTGAGGTCATCAAACACTCTTCACCAACAACTGGTCTGTGACAACAACAGACAGGTGGGGGATTGACTGTCATCCAGTCTGAAAATACAATGAAGATTGCATCCCAACTTCCTTCAAAACCCCTATCCCTGTCCCCCCTTTGGGGACCATTCTCATGAGAGTATCTCAAACAAGGGATGAACTGCAAGCTGCCTCAAGGAATGATAGAACATGTTCCTACACAAAACCAAAGGATGGGTTTTACTTCACCTCCTTCCTGATAACCGAAAAAGAAGGGTGAAACCAAAAAAGAAGGGTGACTGGAGACCAGTCCTCACCCTCTGCTAGCTAAGTTGCTTCATTTACAAGCTCAGACTGGAGACCAGTCCTCACCCTCTGCTAGCTAAGTTGCTTCATTTACAAGCTCAGATTTCGTGTGGTTACACTGGCAGTGATAATTCCAAGGGAGGTGTTTTCATAGGTCTTGATATGAAGGATGCTGACTTTCACATAGACATTCATCCCACCCACAGATGCTTTCTCAGGTTCATGTCAGACTGAGAACATTTTTAGTACATTCTACTCCCATTTGGAATAGTAACCACTCCTAGATAACACAGATATTTGCAGCTGTAGTGGCCCTGGGCAGCTCTCATGGTCTCATTGCCTTCCCCTAATTTGACAACTGGCTCCTTGTTGCCAAGTCCCGCCAAGGGCCTCTGTGTCAACTTTCATGATGCTACCCCACCTCACTTCACTGGGAGCCAGGGTAAACACTGAAAAGTCTGTTCACAACGCTCCAAACATTTTTGGACTTCATCGGGGTAACCTTAAATTCTATCACCACAAGCATACTGACCCATGGCCAGATCATGAACAATATCATAGTTCTTGTCACTAACAACGCTCAAGTACCAGTCAAGACATGTCAGTCTTTTCTAGGTCACAGAACCTCATGCACTTAAGTCACCCTGTTGGCAAGACATCACCTTCATTGTCTTCAAGCTTGGCTACTCTTGATATACTCCCCAAATTGTCATTCCATAAACATCTCAGTGACTGTTCTGGCCAAGGCATTGTTTTCCCTGTTGTGATGGACAAATCCGCAACAGGTTTTCATGGGTATTTGCTTTCTTCCTCTCCAGACAGGACTATCATCATGAATGCATCTCTAATAGGTTGGGGAGACCACTTGAACAAACAGAAATCACAAGGTGACTGGACATTTCAAGAGGTCAGTTATACACATTAATTTCTGGAGTTGCAAGCCGTAATGAAGGCGAGTAAGTCTCTCATATTTGTTCGCCATGTCCTTGTAGTGTCAGACAATTTTACAACTGTCTTTTACATCAACAGGCAAGGGGGAGTGAGATCTGCCTCCCTGTGGACAAAAGCAGTCATAAGAACAGCCATCCTCTGTTAAATCAATGGTCCACCTAGCACAGTGGCCTATGTCAGGTGCTTGAGAGAGAATGAACAGAACAGTTACTGACTGATCTCACCTGTCTTGTCTACTCCACTGTTCCCTCTAAGCTGTGTGTGTGTGCGCACGCACACAGGTCATGAAGCCTACGCACACAACAAAATAAAGTGTGCACAAAAAAATTCAATAGTGGTAATATTGGTGCTCACAAGGAAATGTTTTTGTGAACACAAAGAAATTGTTTGCGCACACAGCCTATGAGTCATTAGAGGGAACATTGGTCTGCTCCCTGCATTCAGAGACTAAGGACATGCATAGGGTTGCATCCCTGACAAATCTTGGCTAACAGTTACTGAGGATTCTATCCTCCATGAACTTATCTACTTCTTTTTTGAATCCTGTTATAATCTTGACCTTCACAACGTCCCCTGACAATGAGTTCCACAAGTTGACTGTGTTGTGTGAAGAAGTACTTCCTGTAGTTTGTTTTAGACCTGCTGCCTACTAATTTCATTGCTGGGTGACTTCTGGCTATTGCCAAAATTTAAGTGGAGTAAATAACACTTTAATTGGAGTGAATAACACTTCCTCCACATCAGTCACGATTTTATTGGCCTCTATCATATCTTCCCTTAGTTGTTTCTTTTCTGAGCTGAAAAGTTCTGGTCTTTCTAATTTCTCCTCTTAGGGAAGCTGTTCCATACCCTTAATAATTTTTGTTGTCCTTCTCTGTACCTTTTCCAATTCTAATACATATTTCTTTAGCTGAGGCGGCCAGAACTGCATGCAGTATTGAAGGTGTGGGTGTACCATGCATTTATATAGTAGCATTATGCTATTTTCTATCTTATTCTCTATCCCTTGCCTAATGGTTCCTAATGTTCTCTTAGCTTTTTTGTCTGCTATTGCACAATGGGCAGATATTTTCAGAGAACTATCTACAGTGACTCCAAGCCCTCTTTCTTCAGTGGTAACAGCTAATTTAGACCCAGTTAGTTTGTATGTTTGGTTGGGATTATGTTTTCCATTGTGCATTGCTCTGCACTTACCAGCGTTGCATTGCTTATGCCATTCTGTTGCCCAGTTTAGCGAAATTGCTCTGTAACTCTTCACAGACTGCACTAGACTTAACCACCTTAACTAATTTTGTATTGTCTACAAATTTTGTAACCTCATTGTTTACTCCTTTTCCCAGATGATTTATGAATATGTTGAAAAATACCAATCACTCCCCAGTTACGGGTCACTGTGGGATACCACTATTTACCCTCCTCCCATTATGAAAACTGACCATGTATTCCTACCCTTTGTTTCCTGTCTTTTAACCAGCTACTGATCTTTGAGTAGGTCTACCCTCCTAGCCCATGACCACTTACTTTACTTAAGAACCTTTAGGAAGAAATCTTGTCAAAGGCTTTCTGAATGCTCAAGTACACTGTATGCACTGGATCACCCTTGTCCATGTGTTTGTCAGTCCCCTCAAAGAATTCTAATAGATTGGAGAGGCATGATTTCCCTTTATAAATGCCCTGGTGACTCTTCCCCAACAAGTCACCTTCCTCTATGTGTCTGATAATTTTGCTTGTTACTATAGTTTCAGTCAATTTTTAGGCTACTAAAATTAGGCATGCCAGACTGTAATTGTCAGGATTGCCTCTGAAGCCTTTTTAAAAAACTTACCACATTAACTATCCTCCAACCATCTGGTACAGAAGCTGATTTAAGTTATAGGTTAAATAGCAGCATTAGTAGTTCCACAAAGGAGTGTCGCTGGTGCCTGGCACACAGGGCATATGCCCTGAGTTCCAGCTCCAGTGCCCTGAAGGGCTGGCGCGCCCCCTGCCTGTCCTGGCCCCATCCCTGGCCAGACCAACCATAGCGGCACCTGCCTCTCCAAGGCTGGGCTGCCCATGGCAGCCACTGTCTCGCCTGGCCCCATCCCTAGCCAGAGATCGGGTGCCAGGCTGGCAGCGGCAGGAGCCCAGGGGCCCAACTCTGGATTGGGGCCAGGGGGCAGGAGCGGGGCCTGGGCCTGGGCCTCAGGTTTTTCCCTGGGGCAGCGACGCTCCTGGTTCTGCAATTTCATATTTGAGTTTCTTCAGAATCCCTTTTAGCCCTGGTCATTTATTGCTATGTAATTTATCAATTTGTTCCAAAACCTCTTCTACTGACATCTCTGTCTGGGATGGTTCCTTAGGTTTGTCACCCGAAAAAAATGGCTCAGGTGGGGGAATCTCCCTCACATCATCTTCAGTGACGACTGACGTAAAGAACTGATTTAGACTCTCAGCAGTGGCCTTGTCTTCCTTGAGTGCTTCCTTAGTATCTTAATAGTCCAGTGGCACCATTGATGGGCAGGCTTCCTGCTTTTAATGTGCTTACTTTTTTTCTTTTTTCTTTTTTTTTGGTCTGGAAGTGGTGTATCAGCAATAAGGTCCCCCTGTTGGTGGCTCCCCTTCCATGGAAGCAAGTATACTCACAGATTCCCTTAGCAGGCATTTCACAGCCAACCACAACTGAGAGTGCCACGATTTGATATTGCACAGCATTTTCACTCTATGGGGAACCCCACCCAGAGACCTGTTTGCCTCTCAAGTAAACAGCAAATGCATAACATGTTGTTCCATAGCCCTAGGTCCTGACGTCCAATGCCCTGCTTCTTACGTGGTCAGATCAGTTCAGCTAACCCTTCCCTGCACAACTGGAGTTCTGCACAAGTTCCATATGAGCCTTATGCCAAATGTAATGGGATGGAGTGGGGGATCATCCTGATCATGCTCTTCTGGCCCAGACAATTCTGGTTTCCCAGCTTATCCATGTCATCCCAGCCACCAGTACCCAACCCCCTTCAAACATTCCCTCAGCTCCTGCTCCAGTGGAATGGCAAGGTCAAACACACTGGATCCTGTGGAACGGATCCAAGTCTTCTCCACCTCAGAGCTTGATATTTGGGTGGCCATCATCCTCACATCACACTCCATGACTGTACCAGACATTCTTTCTAATAGTAGAAAGGATTCTATAAAAAAGATTACCTAGCTAAATGAATGTAGGAACATAAGAATGACTATGCTGGATCAGACCAATGGTCCATGTAGTCCAGTATCCTGTCTGCAGGCAATGGCCAATGCCAGGTGTTTCAGAGGAAATGAACAGGATAGATAATCATCAAGTGAACAATATCCTGTTGCTCATTCCCAACATCTGGCAAACAGAGACTAGGAACACTTCAGAGCATGGTTTTTTGCATCACTGCCTTATCCTGGCTAATAGCCATTGATGGACCTATGCTTCTTGAACTTTTCTAGTTCTTTTTTGAGCTCTGTTATAATTTTGACCTTCACAACATCTTCCGGAAAGGAGTTACAAAGGTTAACTGTGCATTGTGCAATGAAATACTTCCCTTTGTTTTAAACCTGCTGCATATTAATTTAAGTTAGTGACCCCTTGTTCTTGTGTTATGAAAAGGCATAAATAACAGTTCCTTATTTGTGGAAATGTTTCTCTTCTTGGACACAACAAAAAGATGTTCTACCAGATTCCTCTAATTTTGTACTATATCCTATCTTTGAAGACATTAGCTTTGTCCATTGGGTCCTTGCAAATCCACTCAGTAGCAATTACTGCATCTCATCCATGTTCTCAGAGCAACTTGGTCTTTGCACCTCTACTGACCAATAGATTCTGGAAAAGCCTAATAGTAGCCTTCCTAATTGCTCCATCTGCTTCCAGGTGGATCCAAACCTTCCAGGTGGATCCAAAGCCACCAATTGAGTCTTTAGCTGCTTACTTCATGTCCCTCTATTCCATGAAAGTTGTCTACTTGTGGCCATCATCTCATTGAGAAGGGTTGACAAACTTTCAGTGACGATGGCAGATCTTCCTGCACTGTATTTCATAACAAAAAGGTTTATGTCTACACCCCACTTTCACCCCTAAAGTAGTTTAGGAATTTCACCTTAAGCAACCCATTCACTTACTTTGTTTTTCCCAAACCTCAGTGCTTCCAAAGAGGAATGAAGATTCCACTCCTTTGAACTGTGGCGAGTCTTGACTTACTACCTACGAAAACCTACATCATCAATCAGGAAATTCTAGAGGCTGTTTGTTGCTATATCAGAAAGAGTCAGAGGGTACAGCACCTCGTGCTAGAGAATCTCCAAATGGCTTGTTTGGCTGCATTCTGCTCTATCAGCTTTTGAATGTCCAACACAGCGCAAGCAGCAACTATGATGTCTCCTCAGAAGGATACCCTTCCTGGACATCTGTAAAGCACTCACACTGATTTCATTCACACAAGACATTATGTCCTGATGCAGGACTCTTCAAATGAGACCTCCATTGGGACAGCGGTTCTCCATTCAGTCCTATTGTCTGTATCCTCCCACCCTCCTCCTACTTAAGTACTACTTGGCAGTCACCCACAGTGGAATACAATAGGGACCATCACTTAGAAAAGAAGAGGAGGTTACTTGAGGTGTAACTAGAGGTTCTTTGACATGCGTGGTTTATTTGTATTCCACTACTCACCTTTCTTCCCCTCTGCTTCAGATATGATCTGATTTGCAGTTGACTGTCAGTCACCTTACCCTTTATCACCTTGGCTGAAGACATGAGGTGAACCAGGGAACACGCATAGACCAGTGGACACTACTTTCAAATCCCCTACCTCTGGGCACATGACATGTTTGTAATCCATAGGGGAGTATAGATATGGCCCACATATCTCCAAGAAGTTCCAGAAACAAGTAAGTAACTTTCCCTCCCACCCCGCTCCATTCTTGGAGGATGGTTTGGAAAGAAGAGCCACAGTATGGCACTTCTCAGGCACATCCTGACTGGAGAGGGGACAAACTTTCTTACTAGTGAGTTCATTTGGCTTGGCCCTTCCCATGAAGAAAGCAGCTTTGAGCCTGAATCTCCATGTTTGCTCTGCCTGCTGGCTTGGCAGTCTCATGGCATGTGATGTGCAGTTAATCTGCAGCAACTGCACTCTGTTTACACAGGATTTGCACCTGCCCAACATCCATATGTCCCAGTTTATGACATTTCTGGTGCCCAATGTGGCTCAAGGCACCACACAGGATGGTTGTCATTAATTGAAGTCCCACACAACCATAGGAGATAGATAGAACTACCCCCATTTTACATAAGGGGAAACTGAGGCATGGATGGGTGACATGAGCTTACTCTGTCACACAAAGAGTTCATGGTATATCCAGGAGTAGAACCCAGCTCCTCGCTGCACTAGCCACTAGTCCATAGGATAAGTCTTTATTGCCAGCTGGTCACTAGCAACTATTTTTCTTGCTGGTGCTACAAAATTGCTTTACTGTTGAGTGCATCACTTGTTTTCCTTAGACCCAAGGGACAGAAACAATTTCCTTGTGGGAGGGCAGAGTTTGTATCACCATCCGTGGGCAGAGATACACACACCTAGGCTGTGTGTGTATTTAATGCAGACTGGCAGCAGGAGAGGTCCAGCAGGCAGAATGAATGGGAATAGCAGAAGGAATTCCTAGGCAGGGGTGGCCCAGGCACCCTGCATTGCACTAGAGAAGCAGTGCGCCCTGGATCTCTCAATTTAATTTTACAAAGGATTACTCACTGCATGAGTTGAACAGGCTGCAGGGGGTGCAGGTGAGTGACGTGAACTCATATCCTCAGGAGCCAGCTGAGGGTGCACAGGGTTAGTATGAGTGGCACAAGGGGTTGCCTGCCAGTGCAGAGGCTGGGCTGAAAGGTCACTTGGGCATGAGTTCAATGCAAAGGGGAAGTAGTGGATGCCTTGTGATTAGCTGTGCAGTGCACTGTGAGATGAAATGGAAGAAAAGGCCAGTGACTGGGTGGAGCTGAAAAATGTGGGGTAGGATAGAGGCTGGACCTGCGGCACATCCTAGGTCTCGTTAATGGGGCTTTTGTACTGGTGAGTACTGGAAGTGGTGCAGGGAGTACTGTGCCAGGTCAGGAGCCTGGAGCAGCAAGCCAGGCCAGGGAGTCCAGGACAGGGTGCTGGGCCAGGGAGCCTGGTACAAGGTGCTGGATGGGGTGGGTGAGTTCTGGGTGCTGGATAGAAGCATGCACGGTGCAGGGAACTGTTGAGTACTACCTCAAGGTGCAAATGCCATTTAAGGTATTATTAGTGATGGGCACCAGCAGCAGTTTGGGGGTCACACCCACCTTTCCAGCACTCCGCCACCTGGCTCGGGGGTTGGTTGAAGCCCCTCTCTAGAGGGAAGGGCAGAGAGCTGCTGGGGGGGGGGGGGAGCAGGGTGAGAGTGCAACTCCAGTTGGGGTGAATGCTGTACAGCAGGTGAAGGTGGACAGAAGGATCTGGCCAGGGTGTGGAAGGAGCTGGGAAAGGGGATGTTCATGCTCTGAGATGAAACCGCTTCTCCCAGGACAAATCCCAGGGCAGTGAGTACATCCCACAGGATGCTTGGATATCATAGCCCAGTGCTCAGCAGTGCAGCCAGGTTGTCACCTCACCGTCCCCCTCCAAGGGAGAAGATGACCTTGGTCTCTGTATCCTGGCCAGGCCCCTTGCTGGTCCAACTCTCAACTGCCCTGGAGTCCACTGCAATGGAACAGGTCTTCCTCAGTCTCAGGGATTAAAATTAGCTGAAATGTCCCAGAACAGCATTCCAAGGCCCCCCTATTTTTAGGGGGCAGCATTCCAGGGCCCTCAAAAATAGGGGAAGGCACCAGAATGCAGCATTCCATGTGTTCCCCTAGGGCCGGCTCAGGAAAGGGGCTGTGGGCTGGAGCGAGCCCAGCCATCCCTCCCTTCCTTCCCCCAGAGCCTGTGGTGGCCCCAGCCCTTCCTGCTGGGTCTGGCAGCTTGTGCAGCCCCAACCCAATCTTGGACTCGGGTCCCCTCTCACTAGCTGGCCTGCGCCACCTGCAGCCTCTTTCCCCCCAGCCTGGCTCTTCGGCCAACTTGGTGGCATGGGTAAGGGAGGTCTGGGGGCTGGGGCGGGAAGGAGGAGTCAGGACGGGGCTGAGGAGGACATGGGGGAAGAGTCTGATGGGGGGCAGGCAGTAGCTGGGGTGTGTGAGGGGCTCAGCCTGGCTCGAGAGGGGCCTGCCAATTTATCCTGTAGCCCCTGCCCTGTCTGCAGCACAGCGGACCACCCTGCTGGGCTGACCCCTGGGGCACAGCGCTGGTGGGAGGAGGCCTCTGCTAGGCAGGTCTGGGGAGCCGACGCTTGCCCCAGCCGCCGTGAGGCTGTCCCTGGGGTCCCGTGTCAGCCCAGGGGGGAGCTGGACTAGCCGGGGCTGTGGGGGGCTGAGGCGCGAGCCCGCTGTCCCCGCCGGGCTGGGGGCTGAGCCCCCCACGTGGGAGCGGCGCGCGGCGGCGGCGGCGGCGCGAACGGGAGGCGGCTCCTCAGGCAGCCCGAGGCGGCCCGCGCCGCTGGCCCGGGACTCGGCCGGGCTCCTCTCCGGTGAGGCGGGGGCGGGCGGCGCGATCCCGTCCCGAGCTCGTGTCCCGGGGCCGGGCGGGCGCGCGGCCAGGAGCGGCGGGAGACAGGCAGGCAGGCAGACAGACAGACACTTGTTTCCTCCGGCTCCTCCGCACGGATGCCGGAGAGCCGAGCCGACGCCGCACGAGCTGCCCAAGGTAACTTCCCCCTCGTCCCCTGCGCGGAGCGGGCAGAAGGGGGGCGGTTGTCAGCTGTGTTTGGTTGATTTCCTTCTGCCCTCAGCGTCCGGGCGGGCAGAAAGGCAAGTGAGCAGAAGTCGGTGGGGGGCAGAGGGGGTCTGACCGGGAAACCCGGGCGGACTTTCTTTCTTTTCACGGTGACTCTGATTAACAGCTGGTGGTGGATTCTCCCCCACTGACTCTCTTTCAATCAAGGCTGGCCGTTTTTCTAAAAACTCTGCTGGAGGAATGACTCTGGGGCAGTCCTCTGGCCTGTGATGTTCCCCAGGTCAAATGAGAGCTCCTGCTGGCTTTGGGATGGATGGATGGATGAATTTCCCCGTCCCCTCTTGAATTCTCTCTCTCCTTCCTACACAGAAGGGAAAGAATAGTCTTTCCTGGTCCTTCAGCATATAGGTCCCAGCATGGCTCAGAGGCGCTTGCTCTCCTTTTTCATCTAGGAAGACCATGCTATAACATTTAGTAAATTCCTTGGGGGAGAAAAAGAGCTGAATTGCCTTCCAGTTCAAAAGAAATAGCCAGATGAAGCGGGCTGCAATCTAATTCATGTAAAACAAAGTGAATTATTTATCACATTCCATGGAAACTCCTTTCTTTCCCCAAAGTTGACTGTTTTCTAAATGCAAGATAAAAGCTGTAACCCACTCCCCTCCTGCATGCCTTTGAATCCTTTCTGTACACCTGCAGACAGGATAATAAGAAATCAGATCAAATTGCTCCTCTTTTCCATTGATGTCTTTTGAATGCTCTGTGTGACCAGCTATTCCAAAGAGCAACCAGAATTAATTTGTGTGGATTTAAAATCACCCTGGACAGCCATCCATCACACAATCACTGACAGACATAAAGCTGAGCCGGCAGAATGTCTATTTTGGGGCAATTGATTGAGATGACTGATGGCACCAATTAACATGGGGCCTGTGGAGACAGGGGCTTATACTCAGTCTCCTTGTGTAGTCCATACCTCAGAAAATCACCAAGAAAGGCATCTGAAGCTGTGGTTTCAGCCATCAGGTGAGAAGACTGAAGAGCAACAGGAGAGCTGAATTAATGCAAGCACACGAAATTTGCAGCAGCTTGGTGGGCATATGTGTTGTGTTCACTTTTGCACGTAAAACACCTTGCCTGCTTCCCACTGATACCCTTGCCGTCTTTTGTAACACTGGGAGGGCATCCATGCCAGCTGATGATTGCAGTATAGCTCGTTAAACAAATACATGCAAAGACCAGACTCTAACTATTCATGGAGGGGCAGGGCTACCAGCTGTAGGACCTTCTTGAGGGCCCCAATTCTGGAAAGCATTTAAGCACATGCTTCACTTTAAGTCCATGTTCAAATAAAACAGGATTTATAGATTAAATTAGTCATAATTTATAAAGCCAGAAGGGACTGTTGTAATAATTTAGCCTGGTCTCCTCTGCAACGCAACCCACAGGACTTCCCTGAATTAATTGCTCTTTGAAGTAGAGGAGATCTTTTAGGAGACCCTCCAATCTTGAGTTAAAAATTGCCAGTGACCATTAATGAACCTTGTTGTTAAAAATCTGTACTTTATTTCCAGCCCTAAGGTTCAACTTCGAGCCACTAGAACCTGAGATGCCTTTGTCTGAAGAGCCTTTTATTAAATATTTGTTTTCCCAGTGCCTCCTTATACTGTAAGCAAGTCATCCCTTAACCTTCTCTTTAAGATGGATAGATGAAGCTCCTTGTGTCTGTCACCAAAAGGTGTATTTTCCAATCTTTTAATCACTCTCAGGGCTCTTCTCCAATTACTCACATCCTTCTTGAATTGTGGGCACCAGCAGGACACACTATTCCAGCACTGTCACCTGTGTGCTAACTATACCCACAACTAACCTCTCTTCTCAGCATAGAGATTTTGCTTTATACACCCCAAGATCATGTTAGTTCTTTTGACCACAGGATTGGGCTGGGAGCTCACATTTCAGCAGATTGTCATCCACAGCCCTCACATTTTTTTCAGAGCCACTGCTTGCCAGCAGAGAGTCCCCCGTCCAGCGAGAATAGCCTGTGTTCTGTCCCCAGATGCTTCACTTTGCATTTGGCCATGTTAAACTTGTAAGCTTGCATCCAGCTTATCAAGCATGGTTGAAAGTAAGCACTTTGTGTAAGCATGCAAATGTGTGTTCATCCCTGCACAGGGATGAACATATGTTGTGCTCCAGTGTTGTCCTGAATTGGGTCCTAAATGCATAGATACTAAAGGCCAGATTCGTAACTGATGTGCAGCTCTCCTAAAATCAAAAGTTCTGGATCCATTTACTTCAGAGAAATCAATGAAGCTTCGGATCCAGCACCTGCTGCCTCGGTTCAGGTTTTAGGCTTGTAGGAAATAAGAAATAGGGGAAGCTAATCATGACTAGAGAGCCATTTAACAGGCATAACTGAGCAGGCTAGAGCAGCGGGGTGCTAAATCTGCTAACAGACAGCAAGGACTTCTGGAGAAGAGACAGTCAAGGGCCGGTCCCCTGCTGTGGCTAGCAAAGTGACTGTTTGAACTGCATGGCAACTAAAAGCTGAGCCCAGGTGGAGATGTACGCAGGGATCTGGAGACAGACACTTTCTTCATTCCACAGACTTGAGGGCCGGAGGGGAACAGAAAACAAAGGCAACTTAGCTCTCTTCAAAATGAATCCCCAGGAAGGCGAATGATATTCTGCCTGCTGCAGAGAGGGAAAGTGACAGGACCCCAGAACTATTCCGTCTTTCCCCTTCTCTAGCTAGCCCCTGCCATGCCTGCTGAAGGCACCCAGCAAACATTAGTGGACACCTATGTGGGGCAAGAAGCTTTTTTATTCTTCTTGTGCCTAGAAGGGAAAGAGAGCATGTGAAGTGACATGCCCAGGTGTGCACAGCCAGGCAGGAATCTTCAGACTGCAGAACCGGTGCTGTAAGCCACAGACAATGCCCACAGGGCTGGGACACAAACTGTGGCCCTGGCCCGGCAGAAGAGGAACTCCCTGCAGGGTTGGTCAGACGTCAGTGGGGCAGGTGCAGAGGGCCTGCACTCTGCTGCTGCAGAGACTTGCAGACATTCCTTGTGGAAGGGCTGCCTTGTTGCTGTTGGTGTCCTTGTGCGCATCAGGAGACTGGGATTGGGCCGCTGTTCCTGAGTTGAGTGCACTAGGATTAGCAGAGAGGCCTTTCCTTGCAGCTCTGTCCCACACCCAGACTGGAAATGGGTTCTTGTGTGTGTGTACACCCCACTGAGGATAGGCCTACTCCCACATGCCACATAATTGATGGAAGGGGGTCAGATCCTGTGCTCTGTGTGGGGCTACAGATTCAGAGCTGTGTTTGTGATACAGTCACACCACAGTTGGATATACAGGTGCCCTCCCCACGCTGGCTCCTTATGGGCTGCCTCTGTTTGTGCAGCCCTCCTGGTACCGGGCCTGTTAACTAACTTTGTGCACTAAACACTCATGGTTGCTCTGTGGTCTCCTAACACCCTCCCAGCAGTCAAGGGGGTGGAGCATTGCCCTGGGACTCCAGGGACTGGGGTTCTAGTTGGTGCTTTGCCACTGGCTGGCTGGAGGATGTTGCCATGTCACTTCCTTGCCTCAGTTTCCCCATCTGTAAAATGGAAATAATGGTATAAAATCTTTTGAGCTCTGTGAATTTAAAGTGATATAGAAGAGTGCAACACCCAGGGCAGATGAGTGATTTTCCCTCCCAAACTTGCCACCACCATCTCACACGCATGGGGTTGGCCCTCTTTCTCTGGCCTGTAGGGTCATCATGGTGGTGGCTATGTGCCATACTGCGTGTGCAAGAGGTGCTGGGATTCCTTGGCACACCTGCTGCAAAGTGTAGGGAGGAGGCAGGAGGAGACCCCATCCGACCCTGTAAGGATGCAGTGGTTTTCTTGCCCAGATCTGACACTTTTTTTTTTGGGTTGAGCGGAGGGTGCTGGACTGTAGGGACAGTGCCTGACCCATCTTGTGACATGGCCGACTGGGAGCAGATCCACTTGGAAATGGCAGAAAGGATATGCCTTGCTGGTTGCAGGCACTCAGAGAAAAAGGCAAGTTCTGTCAGCTGCTATTGGAGCACAAATGTGTGATGCCAGAGCTGACAGTGATTTAGGGGCTGGAGACATTGCGGTGAGCTAAGCAATGGCTGCCAGGGACAAGAGGGGAATTCACCTGTGGTCTCAGTTATTGCTCCTCTCAGGAGCCCATGGGTTTGGGCGTGTGGGGTTTGGAGGCACTTGGCCCAACTCCCCCACCTCTCCCTTGGGCTCCCTGTCTCTCAGACATTACAGTCTTTCAGAGCCAATCTTCCATTTTCTGAGCAGTTATGTTGGCTATGTTTGTGAGAAGCCAGAGCATAGAATCCTGTTTGGTTGCCTGGGCATGTCTCGTAGCACTGTTAACTAGGGGAAGGGAAGAGGAGTCAGCAAGTAGTTCATTTAAGGAAGCCTAGGCCATCCTATTTATATCCTGTTCAGCCTTCCATGCTCCAGACCTGATGTGCACACAGCTGGGGTCCAGGAAAGATGTGACAAGACTAGGTGCTGCAACTGAGCAGACCTGGGTGCCAAAGATCACAGAGATAGTTAGAAATCCATGGAATTCTAGGTAGTTCTCCCCGGCTGCTTGCTCTTGCCTGTGCTAGCCGCACTAAGGGAGACTCTTGGCTGCAGGAAACACACCGTCCTGCCTGTTCTGTCCCTGGTAAAGCTATGGCTCTCACAAATGGTCTTCTACCAGGACTGGCTCCTGCACAGAGACTGCTGGGTTGTAGGGGTGACTAGCCTGAAATACCTTCTTAGGACACAGTGCACTAGGCAAGACTCGGTGCCAGAAGATGGCATGCTGTAATATCCATACATGCTGGGCTCTGATCCCCAGAGGCTGCCAGGCCTTGGTTTTCCCAGCTCTGCCCGTGGCCTACTGTGTGACTGTTACCAAGTCACTTCCTTCTCTGGTGGCAGGAGAAGTCAGGAGAACAAAGACAGTTTACACCTGCTGAACATCTACCCCCGGGCTGCTTCCCCGTCCCACACTCTGCCTGTCTCATTCAGTTAGACTGAACTGTGGCAGGTTGTCCCCATGTGATTGTACAGTGAGTGGCATAAAGGGCCCTGCTTTTGGGCAGCTCCTAAATGTTACTGTGATGTAAAATACGGCTAGGAGTTGGCTTCCACTGGGTCCAAACCCTAAAGGACCAAGAAATTGACAAATTGGGAATAAAGCCAAATGGAAGCAGAATCAGGCAGACTCTTCTCCTTACTGCTCAGTGCTTTTCTGTTCAAACACAATGGAGATGGCAGCCCTGTAGGGAGACCCCCTTCTAATAGGTCCATTGCTGTGATGCCCAGCCATCCCCTGTTCCCAAGTGTCCTCCTTCATGCAGGAGCCAGGCCTTCCTTCTAGCTTGTTAGCGTGAAGGCAAGAGACTCAGAGATTCTTTAGCAAATCCCTCTGGAAAGCTTTAAGAGCAGGTCAGACAAGCACCTGTCAGGGATGGTTTAAGAGGGTACTTGGTCCTGCCATGAGTGCAGGGGACTGAACTCAAAGACCTCTCATGGTCCCTTCCAGTTTCTATGATGCTATTCTGTCTTTAGTGCCTGTGCCAAGTGTGTCAGGCTTGTGTAACCCCTTTTGCATCCCAGCAGCTGTTGCTGGCTTTTTTCCAGAGTTACCCCACATGCATTGTTTTTCTGATACCTCTCCAGCAGCAGAGAAAGGGCCTGGAACACTAACAAGAGAACCACAGAGAAGAATATGTAGTTTGGTTGTTGTGGTGGATCCAGAACAAACTTTCGGTAGCTCTATCTGTGATATGATTCCCTGGGCCTGACTGTGCTCTCGCTTGCCTGTTTTACACAGTTCCATGACATGGGCTTCAGTGGCAGTCACTCCTGATTTATTCCTGAGTAGCTGAGCACAGACTCAGCTTCTTCTCCTTCTTTCAAGCCTCGATTCCCCATCCCTGCTCCTTTCTCACTTGTCAGTGCGTCCCAGCTCGCACTCCCTTGGCTTGTTTTTCATTGCAAGCAGCACTTTGGGGATGGAAGGTCAAATCCCTGGCCTGGGTCTGTTGACTTCGGTGCAGATTGTATGTATGACTTCCTAGCAGCCATGGCAGCTCACACCTGCTGCAGAGTTGGCCTTTGCTTGGTGTGGTTTGGCTTAATGTGAGTATGTAGGACCAGAGAGGAGCCAAAACCACCAGAACTAGTCCAGCAGCTGTGGAAAAGGGATGCTCCATGGGGTGGCTGCCTCATTTCTGGGAAGCCACCACACCTATGCTCGAGCAGTTCCCCAGGAGAATCAAGAGTGAGGGCAGCAATGGGGGCACAGCAGCCAATCAATGCATCCAGTCAGTTTGGGACAGGAAGTGAAGAAACTTGCAGGCAGGGGAAACTGCTGAAGGAATTCCCAGGGGTCAGAATGTGACAGTGATTTAGGGAAAGCCCTGGCTCTTCTGACGTATCTCACCCAGAAGGTCACAGCTAAATATGAGGTGGAAAAGAAGAGTAGTTAACCTGTATTTCAAGGGCTCAGTCAAGGTGAGGTGGCCCGTTAACATCCCTCCAGTCATAGGGAGGAGGATGGGTTGTTAGTGGGTGATAGGTTATTGTAATAAGCCATAGAGCCAGCATGTCTCTTAATGGACACTAAAAATCCCAGACTGAAAAGTTATGAATTTAAGCTCCTTGGCTCATCTTTGGAAAGCATCCTGCAGGACAGGGGGTGAGAGGTCAGCTATGGAGCGATCATGCTGTAGAACATGAACCCTCACTGTTATGATGATGGTTTTGGCTTTTGTCATTTTCCTGAGCCTGTTCAGTGGTGGGTGCAGCAAGTGCCTAGGTTCACACACACATAGACAAACACAACCTCCTTATTACACAGTCCCTCATATACAGAAAGGAAAAGTGTGCATGCACATGTGCACATGCAGAATCATGGCACTGTGTTAGTCACACTAAAACAGAGCCCCCAGCAGTCCCCAGCAAGCATCACCTGCTTGCCTGATATAAAGTCTAAGGAAGCATGCTGCCCCATAGCAGCTAAAATGCAGGGTGCTAGAGTAAAGTGTCTGCACTCCTCTTATCAGATGTGGTGTTGGAAGGGTTAATTCATTAAGGATTATAAAGAATAATCTAGTCTTCTGTCATGGGATGAACATCTATGCATCCCTAGGCTATGATCTGTGTAACTTTCCTGTTCACTTTTGCAACATACTTGTGTGGTTTGATGCCAGTTATGCCATGCAAGGTTCCCATTTGAATGCTTTGCCGTATTGTTATGGTATCATGTTTCCCACAGCATCACGTGTGGGCATAGATGTGAAGCATGTTACTTAGAATCAGAATCATAGAATCATGGGGTTGGAAGGGACCCCATGAGGTAATCTAGTCCATCCCCCTGCCAAAAAAGCAGGACCACTCCCACTCCCACTTGGTTCAGACCAGCAGGGCTAACTCAGCACAGAGGCTGGAGACATACATGACAAAGGCCATGCAAATTGGCCTCCCTGACTCAGATGGAAGAAAGGAAATCACACAGCAGAACTGAGAGGGAGGGGCCAATGGGAACTGAAAACAAATACAGACACTGTGAATGGGGAGAAGCTGTTGGTTTTTGCCAGAGAATGGCCTTCTTGTGAGCAACTCCAAGAGACTGGGCCTATCCACATGGCTAGGAGGGCCTAGGCTGGCTGAACACTACCAACAGTCAGTCTTGTGGGTAAGAATAAGTAGACTAGATTGAAGAGTAATCTTGGAATGGTGTTAGTAGGCTAGCATGTGTTTTATATCTTTTATTTGCTTGTGGTAACTCCTGACTCCTTTACTAAATGATTATGCATTAATTTGCTATATATTCACTTAAAAACATATTCTAATCAATAAACTAGTATATGTTTTATCTAAAGCTGTGTGGACTTGAGCGTGTGAACCAGAGAGGTTGGGTACATCCATTTCAATGTCAAAGGGAAGGACCAGGATCTGTGAGTCTATGATGATAGCGGAAAGGTCTCAATTCCTGTAGGACAGAAGTTCCCAGTGTAGTGGCTGGGGGCTAAGAGTGCACACTTAGGGACCATCCCTCAAGCGGCCGGAGGGCATACACCCACTGCTTGGGACCAATTAGATGAAGAAGGCTGGTGCAGACTGACTCAGGAGTGAGTGATTACCTGGAATAGTGATGTAAGTAGGGGTTCAGGAGTGGACATCAAAGGGTCACAGCAGCACACCAGGCCAGATTCTGGGAGGAGCCCATCACACCATCCCTTATCATCATTATTACTTCTCCACCTGTGCATTTGCAGTACAGAAGTCTCTGCATCCTCACAGGTTCTGTGTCCCCACAATGTCCAGGTATCAGATACCCATTGTGAGGCACTGAGTAGACGTTATTAACAATCCATTCACTCTGGATCATTAGCGGCAGTACAGCTGTTATTTTAGTCTGAGATCTCATCCATCCAGACTAGTTACCACCCCCTGTCTGGGGTCCATTCTTCATCATAGATTCCAGGCCCTCCTGCTTTTTCTCAGGACCTCTTTTCTGTGGGGCCCCATCTGATCTGAAAAGCTAGCTGGCCTGGTCCAGCTTGCCAGGATGATGATGTGGGGCATCACAGGGTACCTGTAGTGACCATGGCACCTTAGTCTCCCCTCTAGGGTCTCAGTGTTGCAATCAGGCAGCAAGTTGTCTGCCCCTCTGGACCCATCCTTGGGAGGGGGCATCAGAGTGTCCTGGGAGCTAATAAGTCAATGCTGGTCTCCAAGCATTGGCTCTGCCATCTGGTCAGAGAGGCCAGAGGGAGCCCCATCACTAGGGCCATGATGGGCTTTGTAAGGTCTCTAGGGGCAGTGGGAGGGTTAAGAGGGGCTAGAGAGCCCAGTTAAGCCATGCTGGCACTTGGGAGTATGCAGGTAATGGAAGGAGAGTAGGGTGGATGGTGCCTGTAAAGGAAGACCTGGCTGCAGGGTCAATAGGGAAGAGCAGGCAGGACAGCTGCTCAGCAGAGGCTTTTCCACAATGGCCTGACAGGAAGCTGCCTATGACCAGGTGCAGGCGGGTAAGGGAAGCAGCAAGGACTGTAAAGAGCTGGTTAAACACAGGCTGCTGACCTGTTACAGATCATGAGGCTTCTGGCCTGTGGGTCCTATTGCTGCCCCTGAAATGGGGAGGTTGGGACTCCATGGGGCAGAGGGTTAGAGACCTGTCATAGCCCTGGCAGGGGACATGGCACTAATCACTGCCAGACCCCCATTACAGGGGGTGAAATGGGCTGCAGAGAGCTCCCTGGGGCAGTTCCTGCTGATGCTCACTGGGGCTGGGCCGCCTAGTGCCACAGGAAAACCAGCCCTGTGGGGCTCCCAAGGGCTTTCTAAGCTCTAACAGCACTGGGAAGAATTAGGGTTTGTTCTGAAGTGGGTGGCTTGGATCCAGGGGCCAGGTTCTGGTTTGGCCCATTGTGGAGCTGGACTTGCCCAAAATGCAAGTGGGTTTGGGGGCAAGGCTCTATCTGCAGGGTTGTGCATGGAAGGTGAACGGGTGGATCTCTTCTTCCTGGGACCTGCTCCTTCCCTGGGTGCCCAGCCTAGGGTCTCTCATGGTTGGCTGAATTATAGGGATGACTGTATAGAGGTCTGCTTTCACCTGGGGTGCCTTCTGGGACATGGGAAACATTGGATGTAACAGAACTCAGACCAGCATAGTGCCAACAGCCTGGCTGGGTTGCAGGGATTTAACCTGGCACCTCTAGATTTTAATGCATGAGCCTCTACTGCCTGAGCTAAAAGACATCAGTCCAGCCTGTGGGAGGCTCATCAACTTCTATGTGGCCTAGCCACTCCAGGAGGGGCCGGACTCCACCACTACAGGGTCATCCAGTGATAGGAAGCAGGTGGATTTACTGGTCTGTCAATCCAAGCGATTTGGGGTGCCCGTGCCAAGTGTGTCAGGTTTGTGTGATCCCTTTGGGGTGCAA
This sequence comes from Podocnemis expansa, assembly GCA_007922195.1. Lineage (NCBI taxonomy): Eukaryota > Metazoa > Chordata > Testudines > Podocnemididae > Podocnemis > Podocnemis expansa. The sequence continues at coordinate 4,180,855 of ML681978.1, forward strand.
AGTGTGGCTTTCAACTGCATGCTGTGTCTGGTGACCTGGACTCTGACAGTGGCAATCATGTGAAATGTTGTTATATGCATGCGCCCTGCCCAACTGACCAGGCCTGGGTAATTTGTGTGGGCAGGAAGGGTGTGGTTCTGCTGCACACAGCCAGCAGGAAGGCCTGCATAGGGGAGAATGGCACCCTGAGAGGTCTGGTTGGGCAAGACCCTTTGGAGTTTGTCCCATTTCCAGTCATCTGGTTCTGAACGGGCTGCCCTCTGCTTGCTTGTTCGATGATCACTGGTGCTTTAGAGAGATCATGAAACACAGTTTAGCATTGAACTACTCATAGAAAGTTGATCCTTATGTAACTGGCCAGCTCTACATGGTTGTTTTGTAGCAGGATCACTGTTTCTGTGAGGGGTGGGATTTTGTACTCCAATAGCTTGCCAGCACAAACTTTAGTGTGGATGTATTGTCCTGGCCTAAAGGGATTGACTGCCACTTACTGTGTGTGTCCCACTAGATTAGTCTTACTTCTACTGCAAAAGGGGGTTGTATTGCTTCAATTGCATGGGTACAGCTAAGGGAGATCACCCATTGTGTGCAAGCCAGACCCATCAGAATGAGAGTGTATAGCGCTGAAAGTGGAGAGCAGTGAAGCACTCAAATATGTGAGGGAAAGGGGTTCAGGTTGGACAGAAGAAGGAGGAGCTGGGGAGGGAAACAGAGAGACTGCAGGATGAGGAGATAGGCAGGTAAAGGAGACCAAAGCAAGGAGATGAGAGGCCTGGTGAGAGAGATATATAGAGGAGAAAGACAAGCTGACTGGAGAGAGATCATAGAACAGAAAGTTTAGGAGACACCACAAGATTAATCTAGTTTTAACCCCTGCCAAGATGCACGGTTTCTTGTTTCTGAACCATCAGATTCTGTTCTCCCCTCTACAGGTGCTGGCCTGCTAGTTTCTGCCCCCTAGTGGTGCCTGGCTACAAACGGAGAGAGCTGGTTGGAAAAGGTCCCCGACGTTTTTTCATGAGGAATTTTTGGGGGGAAAATTAATTTAACCCCCTGCAAAAATGTATCCTTATTTTGATGAAAATCTGGAATTTTCAGATTTCAGAAACTGCTTTTGGTCAATACCTTCAGCATTCGGGGGAGTCTTTTCTTACTGAAAACCGGCACTTAACTTTTCAACTGAGAAATTTGACATGAAAGGTTTTCTGATGAGGGGTTTTTGTTACTGGGGGAGAAAATGTTGACCAAAAAAACCTGAATAAGTGTTCATTGTGATCAAGATTCTATTTTTCAATATTTTATTTTTAAAGCCATTTTTCAACCTGCTTTCAATATCGGTAGGTTTGTGGCTAGTTGCACCATTATAACCTCATCCACCCTGCTGGTGGGTGTAATTCCTAGTTTGTTTACCCACGCACCAGCTTGAGGGTGTTCTGGCTTTACATGTCTCCGTGTGAGTCACTGGCAGTGGGCCCCAAACCTGGGATTTCTGGATCTGACAGCCGGTATTGACAGAACTGAAGGACCCAGTTCTATTACTCAAGGTTGCAGCAGTGTCCTTGGTTTCTGTGACAGTGTATCTGCCCTGCACTGGTAAAGGCAGGGTTAAAACAGGGCTCTGGGACCAGCTGCCAATCAGAAGAGGCTGCTGGTGAACCAATCAGAGCCTAGTGACCTGATATAAGAGGGATCTGCCATGAGGCTACCACACAAATTAGTTCCTTTCTGGAGCTTAAAGGGGGTTAGAGGACCAGGACCCTGGACAGCTCAGAGGCTGGCTGCTGGGACAGAACAGAGCCCAGGGCCTGATGGAAGAGCTAAGGAAGTACTGGGGGCTGCAGGGAAGCGACCTGGGGAAGGTAGGTGCAGACTTGGGGTTGAGGCAGTGCAGAGTGCTGCACGTAGGGTCCCTGGGTCACAGTGTGAGGTAGTGGGCGGGCCCAGATCCCTCCTCACCTTCCTCAGATCACTAGAACCATGGTGATGACAGACTGTGGGAACCACTGAAGAAAGTGGCAAGCCAGGACTCTCTAGTAGCCTCTGAAAGGGGAAGGACACTGTCTGTGACTCAGCTGAAGGCTGAGGCCAGGGAAGATGTAGTGGTTGTGTGACTCCCCAATGACATCGAGGTGCTCGAGCAGAGGACATGGGTGGGGTTGTCCTCTTGAGTTATTCCCCTATAAGAGCGCCAGGAGGTGCTGGTCCAGTGGGGAGTGTGCCACCCTGTGACAGCCTCTATCTGTGTCTCTTTAGTCATGCTAGAGGTAGGTGGGGAGGTCATATGAAGTAGCAGGCATTGCTCCCACTGCACAATCTCCTTTGAAAACTTTGTCCAGTGTCTCCTAACAAGGTAATTTCTTGGAAATTCACTATCCAACTGAAGACTGCAAGAGCAGAGTGTGGGCTCTGGACAGCTTCGCTAGCTACGGGCTGAGCAATGATTTCTTCATGCTATAGAACATGGGGATAGCTCTGGATCCTGGGAGGTGAGTGATCCAGGAAGATTGGGAGGGAACCAGAGTGTGTGTCATGCGTGCTTGGCACCGCTCTGGGGAGTTCAGCCAGCAGGTCAGAGGAGCCAGGGACTACCTGTCAGCAGTCAGAGAACTGCCTGTTTGCAAGTTGTAAGCATTTATAATTGACGAGCCTTGTAAGAAAAATGTGTAAACAAGGAGTGCGAAAAGCATGTGATTGGGGGCGAACTGGGCAGGTGTTCACAACTCAGAGAGCATACAAACAAACAGCACAGCAAATGGGGATGTGTGAATTTCCAGGAAAGCAGGGACTCCACTCCTAGCTGAACTCAGGGCTCCACTGGGGTTGTCTGTGTGGGTGTAGTATCTCCCTAGGAGAAAGGTAAGCAGGGTCAAATATTTGGTTCACCATATTGTGTGCTTCACAGTTATAATAATAGATCACTTTGTATCCTGCTTACAACTCATACAGTGCTTCTCATGCATGAATCTCAAAGCACTTTGCAAAGGATGACTGCCCATTGTATAGATGGGTAAATTGAGGCACAGTATCTACTCTTCTTGGGGCATATACAGAGGGGAGAGGCTGCTGGATAAAAGCTTTACCCATGTATAAAAGAAAGCAGCATAAGTACCAGGAAACAGGGCACCTAAAAGAAGATAGTGGAACATCATGGCACTGGGAGTTTACATTCCACCCTTCTGATAACTGCGTGGGAGATGATCATAGTTGCTAAGGCCAGTTGTGACCATGTGATCCTCTAGTTCAGTGTTTTCAAACTATGGGTTGCGACCCAGTTCTGGGCTGTAGACTTTCATGTACTGGGTCACAGTGCCCCCTGCTGCTGCTGCTGCTGCAAGACTGAAATGCATTGCTCAACGTTGTAATTGCTGGGTCATGGGCACAAATGATTTTTTATCAACAGGGTCCCAAGAAAAAAAGTTTGAAAACCACTGCTCCTGTCTGCCCTCTTGTATATCATAGGTCAGAGATATTCCCCCAAACAATCCTGAGAAAAACCTCCAGACTTGACTTTAAAATTGTCAGGGATAGAAAACCTGCCATGCCTCTTGACCAGTTGTTCCAATGGCTAGTTAACTCTCTTTGTCAAGAAAGTATGCCTGATTTCCAGTCTAAATTTTTGTCCCAGTTCTAGTCACTGGATCATCTTGTACCTTTTCTGCAAGATTGAATAGCCCAACCTCAAATGTTACCTGGGTTGGTACTGTGAGACACTGACCTTCTGGGCCATGTCTGCACTGCAGCCAGAGGTGTAATGAGATCATCTGTAGACGTGCCAACTTCGCTTTGATCTAGGTAGCGCCAATGACGGTGAAGCTGTATCAGCATGAGCTGAACATCCCTGCCAGGGACCCCGGGTAGGTACTTCTGCTGCATGCAGTTTCACAGATGATCACAACGGAACTAACTGGATCAAAGCTAGTTTGGATACATCACATCTACGCATGCTTCTGTCACATTTCAGCATGCACACAGAGCACACTGTAGGCCCACTAGATTCCACCTCCCAACCCATCTGGCACAGGATGGAGGAGTTTCTACAGCCTGTGCCCATGGAGATGGACATTTGTGGGCAACCTTCCTATCCCCCCTTGTCTAGGCCTTATCTTGGAGAAAGGGTGGGTGATAAAAGCAGGAAGCAAAGGGGAGGAGGAAAGTCAGTTTGTGGCTGTGTCATGCTCCAAGTCAAATGGTGGCCATACACCCATTTCCTCTGGCAGTGGGTGATGGTGCTGGGAGTCAACAGGAAGTGTAGGGACAATCTCTGCTGGAACCTCACTGGTGGGAAACTGCCTTCGAACGCACAAACAGCATATTCTGTCCAGTGACCCAAGCGGCTGGAGTGCGTGCCAGGTCCAGGGCAGGCAGTCTTCTGGGCTGGGGAGTTGTGGGACTTTGCAGGGGTTCTACGCATTCAGACTGCAGATTGCCAAGCTAAGTAGTAAACCAGTAGTAGCCTGAGAGCTGGGACAGCTGAGTCCACTGGAGGGGAGGATGGGCCCCACTGTACTATAGGGAGTGCAGTGTGCCCTGATCAGAGGGTACCCGAAAGCAGGGGCATTGCTCCCCTGAAAAAAGGGTCCAGGTTCAGGTCCCACCCCCTGCCATGCAGCCCACAGCCCTGGGCCTAATCCAGTGCCAGGGCATGATTCAGCTCCTTTCTTTTCTGGCCAGTGGCTGGCAGCCTGGGTGGGCCCAATAGGGCTCCTGCCACTGCCTGCTGGCCAGCAGCAAACAGCTAGGGCTCGGACCCAGCTCCTGCTATTTGCTGCTGGCTGACAGGCAGTGGCCAGAGCCAGATGGAGGCCATCTGAGCTACCAGCTGCTGACTGGCAGTGGCAGGAGCTGGATCCAAGCCTGAACTGTGTGCTGCTGGCCATCAGGCAGCGGCTGGAACCGCATTGGGCCTGCTGGGGCCACCAGCCGCTGGCTGGCAGCTGCAAGAGTCGGATCCAAGCTGGTGAGCACCAGGTGGCCCCAGTGGGTCCCATCCAGCTCCAGCCACTGCCAGGGCTGGGCTGGAGATGTGGGAGGGCTGCAGTCACTTGAGCCCTACAGTAGCGACACTGCTTCCTGAAAGCCTACTGGCTTGTATGTCTATGGGATGGTCACACCAAGAAGCCACATCTAAGATCAGTATTTTGCAAGTAACTGTACAATCAAATCGTGAGGAGCAGCCCCCGTTCCAAGGAGCTTACTGTCTCAAGAGGCAAATGCTTTCTGGGGAAACTGAGGCACAGAGGGGCAGGGACTTGCCTACTGTCACACAGCATAGCAGTGGCAGAGCAAGGTCTCATGATTCCTCCCAGTCAAGTAGTGAAAGGCTAGATCATAACACAGATATAGAGTGAATGAGCGAGCAGAGAAAGCCTCGCCATGAATAATGCATACAGTGAATTTAGCCTCTTCTCCCACTTGAGGAATTCCTGTGAGCAAATCCCCATTTCCTTGAATTCATTTTTTGCTGGAAGTTATTCAGTGATGGATGTTGGTGGTTTAGTTTCATTTGAGGGTTGGTTTATGGTTTGGCTGGTTAGCTTTTTGCAAGCTCCTTTTCAGTGGAAGGGCTAGTGAAGGTGAGTTCTGAGTGTGCGGGGGCTGGCAGCAGGTGGAACAAACACACCCCAGGACAGAGCACTGGGACAAGGACAAAGTGCTGCCCAAGCCCTTAAAGTATGTGTGGGAGTGAAGTGTGGTCCCCCACTTGGGTTGGGCCTCTGGCTTTCCTCCCTTTCAGCTGTGTGGAGTTCTGTGAATGGCAGATATCACATGGTATTGCTTCTGTTCCCTGATTGGATGGATACCTCTGACATACGAACGTGTAACAATAATGGTTACTTCCTCTAGCCATTCCTGCCAGCAGCACTTGGCCACAGGACTCTAGGGATGGGAATGGCCTGACCACCCTCCGTGGAGTCAATCCATCTAAATTGGATTCTCCTACCCTTTGTGATGTCTTCCCAGCTTTGATCTTGATGTGCACCTCCAGCACAAGATGAATGACCCCAGCAGAGGGCTTAATCCTCTTCCTAGTGCAGCCAGTGGCAAAATTCCCATTGACTTCTTTGATGTGAGATATGGGCTAGCAGAGGGACAGGCAATGGGTGCCTCCTTCTGGCCTGAACAGGGAGGAGAATAATAGTTAATTAGACCTTGGCAAGAGCAGTGTCAGTTTTTACAGTGAGGGAAGAAAAGCCTTTTTTCAAAATTAATTTGTTTTTCATTCAGAACTTTTTTTCAATCAAAATGACTTTTGGTTTTGGTTTTGGTTTTGATGAAAAAGTGGGGGCAATAGGTTTACCAAAATGCAAACAATTCTTGCCTTTTAAATTTTTGGAGAAAAACTGAAATATCTGGAAAATAATTCTCACAAAAAAACCCCAAAACAACTGGGGGCAGGGGTGGAACCTGTCCACGGAAATCCTTCCCATTTACTGACCCAGCTCTGCTGGCAATTCACTGTTAGCCATTCAGAACGGATGTTTTCTGACAAGCACAAGAAAAAGAAATTCCAGAGGCCAGGCTCTGATATGCTGCAAGCTTTTTTCCAGTGTTAAAAACTTGCTGAGAGACCTGAATAAAAAATGGAGCCTATTTCCTGAGAATATGTATTTAAATTTAGAACTGAACTAGCTTCAGCCAGGATTTTTTTATCTGCTCATTTTCCAGAAATGTTTCATCCCTGAGTTTCACTGGCTATCGGTATGTAAGGGGGCTTTTGGCCCCTTTCAGAAATTCAGTTGGTTTTTCTTGGCTGGCCCCTGTCAGTATCCAGAGAAAGGGGAAGGGCTGGAGAAGTCAGGTTGCTGTGGCAGACAGTCCCCTGGGCCAATGGGAAGAAGCCAGCACTCCGGAGGAGCTGAATTGACAGGGCAAGTTGATGAATTATAGATTAGGTTTGGAAGGGACCTCAGGAGGTCATCTAGTCCAACCCTCCACTCGAAGCAGGAGTCAAGGGAGTCAGGAAATCAGGATCTGTCCTCCATGTGGGCTGTGGCTGCCAGAGAAACATCAGTGTTATAGTGGTGGGGATGGGTTTCTCATTCTCCTGGCAGGCTTGTGTGTGCGGATCTAGGGGAAGGGGGAGACAGGCCTCTTTCTCAGAGTCCAGTGAGGGACCATCACATTCCAGATCCAGAGGAGGACGTGGCCTGACAAGAGGCTAGAACAACGTAGCGCCTGGGTTTTGTGACACACAGCACAGGTCTGAGATGTGGGACTTGTGGTGCTGTTGTAAAGTTCATTATGCTTTTGGGATGACTGCATTGAACCTTTGCTCGAAAGCCATTTCCTCACAATGCTAACACTGTGAAGGATTCTTGAGTCCCCAGAGAAATGGTTGTGGTGCCAACGAGTTATGTGCATGGCTGTGTGAACTGCAGGGATTACAGGTTAAAGAGTAGCCAGTGAGTTAGACTCCTGTTGGCATGAGGACCCTTGTGCCTGCCCAGAGTTGTTCACAGAGAGATTGAGGTGAACACCTAGGAAACTCTGTGTGGTGTAAGCTTCATTCAGATAGGGCAGGGAGGGAAAGTCATGGTGGACAAGTTGCAGGGTGAAATGATTCAGGGCAAGGACTCAGTTCAGCTGGGTACAGGGTGCCATGCTGTCTGGGATCACTCATGCCCATGAGTGCCTACCACAGGCAGACTACCCAAAGCAGGACAGAGCCCCGAACTATTGGTGTGTTTTAGAATTGGATCTCACCAACCCAGCATCCAATGTCAACTCCAAGTCTTCCAGTGGATTCACAGCCAGTCCCCTTGGCTTAGACACTCCAGTCTGTCTTATTGCCACCATGACTATGATAAATGGTCACCTACATAAAAAATCACAACAGATTAGGTCACTCAGGCAGGTTGATTTCTGTCCTAGATTGCTCACCAAGACAAGGCTGGTAGCCAGTTCTACAGTAAACTAAATACAGGGCTTTTAGCTAAGAAAAAGGAATATGTTGCTGGGAGGTTAAAGCAGGAGAAAAAATATGGACAGGGAATCACAGGTAGCGGAAAGCAAAGTTTTTTCAGGCTGCCCCAAGTAACTCTGGGGACCTCTATCTTCTCACTCATTTATTCTGGCCTGTTAGAATCCCAAGAGTTCAAAGATGACACACTTTTCCTTGGATCCCTACTTGCAGCTGCTTCTCACGGAAAACAAGTAAACCACATCACTACCCTGGTGGGCTCTTTCTCTGACAGAACAGCGTCTGAGATCTCTGATAGTCACACTTGATGACCACCGGCCTTCAGTCACAGGCACAAGAATTAGCACTTCCCTGTTAAAGTTCTTCCTTTGCATACACAAAGGTTCTTGCTGGTTGGATGTGTTCTTTAGATGCAGGAGTGTAAATGCTGTAAATGATAGCTGTTCCAGTACAACAGGACATAGATAAGTGACAACAAGGTGTGCAGCATTCCATCTTTTTCATGATGTTTAGACACCAACTACATTTTGATATGTTTAACAGTCACTTTGAGCTGTACTAACACACAAGTGAATTGGCCTGGGTTTCAGCAGCATGTTCCTCGGGTCTCATCTGACACTAGACCTTGGACAGCTCTGGGACTTGGCTTCCAGGCATCACACTGTGTATATAGAGGAGAAACCCTGCGACAGAGGGACAAATCCCCAGCTTGCGTGTGTGCATGTCATCACAAAAAACTAGGCCAAAAGAACCTTATTAAGGTTGCTAACTTTTGTGTGTTTGACTTTACAAATGCCGGAATGAAGTTTGCCAGTGCAACTTTACTTCAGCTCCCATGTGTGTATGCATTATGCTGCAGTCTTTAATTACATGGCCACATACTGTTCTTTTTCCACAAGACTCATGCATCACTCAGGGCACAGAATAGATGGTGTTCACTGAATGAGCAGCTGGTTCTTTTTTTTGCTTCTCGTTGTTCAGTGTGGCCCCTGGTTTTATTTACTGCACACTTTGCAAACCCTTCCCTGACAGAATTATTACTCATCTCCCAGGCTTTGCTGGGGTGCTCATCACAGAGGATGTCACAAGCATTCATTAAGCAGATGGGGTCTTATCCCCATTTTACAGATGGGGAACTGAGGCACAGGAGTAGATTAAGATCCAAAGTATTTAATAGTTCGGGGTGACTAATTTGAGATGCCAAGGACCTGTTTTTATTTCAGAGTACTTAGTGGCATATAGCGCTTCCAAAATGAGGCACAATGACAGTGACAGAATGGAAAATGCTTGATATAAGTGACTTGTCCAGCATCCTCCTGTGGCAGAGGTAGGATTAGAATCTAGTTCCCCAGGGTAGCATTCACCAGCCTTAACAACAAAACCCACCTTTCTCTACCTGCACCTTTTGGTCTTATTCAGTACATACCTTCCAGACAACAGCTTCCTTCCCTACGCAACCCTCATTCAGCCCAAGTGTAGGTCTGTGCATTAGTAGCTGCGATCTCCCGTGTGAACCAGCCCAAGGATCTGTTGCCACTGGGTTTCCCAGAAGGGGGACCTCTGGGTTCTTGAGTCTCATGCCAGGCTCCAGCAGGCAGCATGCTCCTGTGAGCGCAGATCCTGACACCTGTCCCGCACTGAGTGACCCCTCTGAGACCATCCCAGTCCTGTATCTTCCCCAGCCTAGCGCCTCATCCCAGTCCCAGGCTCTTCTCACCTAAGCAGTTCCAGTCATCCCCTCCAAACTCCACCTAACACCCTCGCCCTCTCCTGATCTCCTTCCACTAAACCCAGCCTGTCTCAGTCCCTCCGGCCAGGCTTCCTTTCAGATATGTCTCCCTCTTTCCTCATCTGCCTCTGGTTCCCGTCTCCTTCCACAAGCTCCTCAGCCAATCTCAGTTTACTTTCTCTGCCCCACCCCTCCTCTCCTTCACTAGCTTCCTCTCCCAGGGGTTTTTTGCCTGATGGCTCCTGTTCATCCCCATGCCCTCGTTTCTCATTAGATACATTGCCCTGGGCCTTCCTCTATAGCAGCGTTTCTCAACCTTTAGTGGACCTGGGAATACCTAAAGATATTAATTACTTTATGTGGAACACTGGATGAAAACATGATCAAAGAAGCTGGTAACAGGAGTGGGAGATAAATGCCCCAGTCACAGCGAAGCTTCCCGATGTACATCAATATCTGCCGCCATGTACCTAGAAGATTTGCTGCAACTGGTCCGTTAAATTTCTCTTCTTCCCTCTCCGCTCAGCCTCTTTCCCCCCCCACGGGGAGGGGTCAAGGTGGGTCACAGAACAACTGCACTATGTCTGAGGATCATCAGTGTTTCACAGAACTCCAGTTGAGAAACACTGCCCTATAGCTCCTCCCCAAACCCAGCATAGCTCCAGCCTCCCCTGACTTTTCATGTGATCTAAGTCTCCCGCACTGTCTTCACTGGCAGCCGATCCACTGCCCCATTTCCCTGCCTGGCTCCTACTCTGCCTCCTTGCCTGGCTACTCCCACCTTCCCTCTATCCTGACTCCCTGGCTGTTTACCCCTCCAACTCACAGTATCTAGTCCAAATCTCTCCCCCCCAGCTGTAGGCTTCATCTCCCACTGTGCTCCCCTTGCATCCTCTCCCCCAGACCTGGCACTTGTCCCTGCTGTATTCAAGTTAGACACCTTCCTTCCCCATACTGGCTGAACCCACTGAACTCCCAGGAGGGACAGATTCCCTGCTCTCCAATCCAGTGCCTGAGTCTAGCCTGGTTTGCAAAAGCCTAGAGCTGTGACTGCATGGAAGGAAAGTCCAGGTTCACCACACAGCCCTGGGCTAGAGTGTGGGCAGCCAGGATGCGACATTTGCCCTTTTATGTATAGCTCTAGCAAATCTCGAATGAGCACATGCAAAGTGTGACCTTTTTATTTTTAATGGTTTATCTCTTGGCCAAATTTGGGTGCATTCTCACCAGGACAATGAGAGACTTGCCCCTGAAGGCCACCTGTCTGCTGAACTTCAAGTCCTTGCTCTAAAGGGGGCAGGGCTGCCACAGCTTCTCAAGGAAAAGGCCACCAGAATTTTTTTTTAACCTGGGGAAAATGATGTATTTTTCTCTAGCTTCATTCTCAGAAATGGCTGAACTGTTTTGGCTGGCATTGGCATGGGAAAATTTCAGCCCAAATGGTTGAAATTCAGCAAAGCAACTGAAAAACAGGATCTTATAACGAGAAGGCTCAGAGGCAGCCCTGACTATGTAGTTCCAAAGGGGCAGCCGTGTTAAGTCTAGTTCAGTAAAACAAACAAGGAGTCCTGTGGCACTTAAAGACTAACAAATTTATTATCACATGAGCTTTCGTGGGAGAAAATCCCAATTTGTCAGACAAAAGCTCATGCGATAAATAAATTTTTTAGTCTTTAAGTGCCACAGGACTCCTTTTTTGTTTTACTGACTACATAGGTGGATAGTCTCATGCATGAGAGGCAATTTGTAGAACTGGAATTTTAAATTCCTGTATGGAAAGTTTTTTTCCCAAAGTGCTTGCCCTCCTCCTTCAAGAGGAGGGGACCAACACTGGTGTGGCTTATTTGAGCAAAAGCAAGCAAGAGATCTGGAGTCTTGAAATGTTTGCCACTGGCCCCTCTTGGCTGAGGGAGTGGGAACAATGAAAGTGTAAGGAAAGCACTTTAACTGATGTGCGATTGAGGGGTGATGGGGGTGGCTCCCATCCTGATGACAGATGCTGAGGAAGTGCATGTGTCGCATCCTTCCACGCATCTGATCCGCACCACCCAAATTATAGCCTCCACCATGCTGTTCCCTCTTCATAGGCTTGATGTGTTGGAGTTAGGTAATCGCAGCCAACTCTTGCTGGCTGCCTTCCAGACAGCATTTAACACTAACAACGGCTGGATCAGACACTACAGGCTTCTGGCCTCATGGGGGGGGGGGGAACAATTAAAACCGCTAATCAATAGCTCACATCACCTTTCACTCCCCACATCTGTTTCCTCCCCAGGTATTGAGATGGTCCAATCACTACCCTGGAGCTTCCGAGTTCCACTGCTATCACTTTCAGGCTGTGCCTTGAGCAGATTTGCAGTGAGACAAGGAGAGATATGGTTCCCCCATCCAGAAGAGGGAAGTCCTGCTGCTCCTGGGCTGGCCTGGGCTGGGTGGGGGTTGACTCTGTGGGGTGCAGTGTGTGTGGCTGGCTCTGAGGTGGTGTTTATTAGATTTATCGTCATTTTTAATTGTGACTTTTGTGTTAAAAAGATCTGTGGAAGTGGTTGGGATTTGGGATGTTAAAAGGATCAGGCCAGATTCTCTGTTATGATTTGACCTCTTTTGCACTGCTCAAGTAGCAGGGAGGGGTGAGATCCTGGCAATGACTTAGTATCAGTGAATTTCCTTGGCAGGGGAACAAATGCCTCTCTGGCAAAAATATCATGGAATTGATTGCTGAGCCTGCAACTTCCACAGAGGGGGAGGGTGCTGGGAGTGAGAGGGAATACATTAAGGTGTGGGAGTGGTTCTGATGGAACTCTGCTCCTCTCTATTCATAGGGACCAAAGTGGTGTAAGTTAGAGCCACCCTTAGATGGCTCTAACTTTCTGCAGGATTGGCTCAGACCTGTCTGCAGGAGGAAGGAACCAGAAACCCACCCATTAATGTCCCTCGCCATTTTCCTGGCCCTTGATGTCTATTTTGAGGAGGAAGGGAAGGGCTTTAGGAGTAGGAGGGACAGTTGTGGTGCAAGCTGGAATTTTTGTATGGATCATTTTTCCAAGGAGCTCCAGTGCTCAAATCAGCTTCTAAACTGACCAGTTGACCACCCTTTTTCATGGCCTCTGCAGGATCAATTTCATCATGTTGTGTTCAGGAGCAACACTAATTTTTAAATGCTGACATTTGCATGATTGCAGGCACTCATAAGGCTCCCAGTGGAGGCAACAGTCTGTGCTCCATGAGCAGTCAATGAAGGTTTATTGGAGAGCTGAAAAGTTAGCATAAGAAGAATATGAGCCACTGGCCTTCTAACCAGTTAGTGGTGCAATGGCAAAGGGCTCAAGATGCTGCTGGCTAGTTGTGAGATAGGGTGGGGGAATATTTGAAAATCTGGTTGTTTTAGGGGTTAACTCTAATTGTGACCCCTGCTGACTAAGGTGAGGAAATAGATAGCTTTAACTAGATTTTAAGAGACATGTGAATTTGAAAATTAGTTGTGACTTCAATGTGATCTCAAGTCTTTCTGCCTATTGCTGCAGTTTGATGAGAACTCTTTCCTGGGCTCACCTTTTTCTCTCCTTTGTTGCACTGTGCAACAAACCACCAAACAAGAGGGGACCCTTAAAAAGGCCAGATTGTGGGTCCCTCTCCAAAGCTGAAATGCATGTTTCACCACCAGTGGCCGCAGAAAAGTCATTGGGTGAGGTTTTGCCTCTACTACAGCCCCTTAGTGAGAGAAGCAGAGCGATGTAAAGAGGCTTCAAACGCCATGGTTCAATCCTGGGGAGGATTCCCAGACATAGACCCTGAGCTGTGTAGCCATGAAGCTGTCCTCTGAGGGCTCACATGCAAGACCATTCAGGCTGGGGCAGAAGAGGCATGGCATGGGCAGGGTTGCATCATATATCCCTGAGATGCTGTTTTGCAGACTGCGTCTGTAGGGCAGACTGTGAAGGCCACCTTAATTTTTACCTCCAGAGCTATCTAAATTATGCCAGGGGCATCTCCAGGCCCCAGAGCAGCCCAGGATTCAGGGAGTGGGGGATAAAGATAGGTGAGAGCCACCTTACTTGCCAGTCCTTGCGCTAAGAGTTCTGTACTAAGCCATGAGCCAGAGACTCACCCAGTGGGAGTAAGGCTGTCACAATCCAGCCCTAAATGATGCTGAAAGGCCCAAAACGCTGCCAGTAAACAAACTGCAAACACAGAGATGTTTGTTCTCTAATCCACTTCAATTACAGTGATCAGAGGAGTCACTTGGTACAATAGTAGGCAGAAAAATGTAGACAGCTCTGTAGAAGCAGCTCCCCAGAGGATTATCCAGTTGGGGCTGATGGTAACCCATTCCCCCCACTGATGCCTTAATTGTTGTGCTGCTGGCTAACACAGGAGAGAGTTCAGAAAGTCGTGCTCTGTCTGGATTGTTACGCAAAGTGGACACAGCAAAGCGCTGCTGCATGCAATGTTAAGGATATTGGCACCCCACACACACACCTCAAAAGAAGGTCTTCATTGTCCAAAGGATGGGAAGGAATACAGCACTTCAGCTGCCTGTCCTAACAAGATGGAAAGTTGTTGCATCATTAAGGTCCTCTGCCTTGTCCCCTCCAAGGATAATTCAAGTTATGACCACTTGTCTACAGTGGTTTCATCACAGATCTGTTTCTGAACTGTACTGGAGGCAGCCTTAGTGCTGTGACTGCCAGAATTGTCCCAAGTGGTTACACTCAGTGTGGGCTGTGGTCAAAAACTTACCACCGCCTTGTCTTTGTCATCTTCCAAGTGAGTTCTCCCCTCTCACAGCCTTAGACTTGCATCTGGGACAGCCCGGGGGCCTGGCATGGAAAAACCCACTTCATAGCCTCTCCAAGCCAATGGGAAGCTTTTTGTTGAGTTCATTGGCCTTGGGCTGAAGACTTGTGTGGAAAACGTCCAGTTTCTGTTGTAGCATGTGTTCTGCCAGGCAGAGAGGGAGAGGTGGCCTTTGGAGCAGGTATCTGGGTAGGGGCATGACTTGCTGTAGAAAGGCTCCGGAAATAATCAAGTATACAGCAAAATAAGATTGGCTAGGCTCATTGCCATGACTTAACAATAGCTCTTCATGGGGAGAGTGTGGCAGTCAGACGTGAGCAAAGAGGAGCTGTAATTAAGCAGCTTTGCTGAAGGGAAAGTTCAGCATTTCTTTCTCTGGTAATTTCCTCCATGCATCTCTCCTCCCCCCCCCCCCATTAGTGTCTGTTTAGTAGGAAATCTATCCAGTTCCCTTGAGGTTTCAGAACCACCTGCTTCTGGCATACAGCCTGGTTCAGAGACTGATGCTAACGTGGCCTCAGGAGCCATAATAAGAGCTGGATCATCCTTGATTATTTTAAAAAGCCCCTGAGTCTCGGCCAGAGGCTGGGGCCGATTACATGGGGGAGTGGGTGATGTTCTGTAGCTGACACAGTGCAGGACTTCAGACTAGATAATCATGGTCACTTCTGACCTTACAGTCCATGGGTCTGTGGGTAATGCATTTGGCTGTGCAGAGCACACGTCTTCTTGGCTTGGCTTTGGTAGTCACCTCTTGCGCTACTGTGAATGCCACCTCCACTGGGTCCAGCTTGAGTACCTCTCCCCAGCCAGCCTCACCCCGTGCCTGGTTCAGACCCATCATCAGTGACTTATGTCTTGTTGCTTCTTTCCTGTGGTTCACTACAGGTGGCTCTTTTGGCCTCCCCTCCCAGCAAGCTCTTGGTGTTGCATTCTTTGCCTTTCCATTCTGAGCCAGTCTGTCTCTTAGCACCATACAACAGTACCCTCAAAAAAGGCTGGAACTGGTGGGTGGTGGCCAGAAAGGCATCAGCACCCACTGGCTCTTTGGTGAATGAGTTGGAGCTCTCAAGCTGGCTCTTGATGGGCAGCTGTCAACATCACTAGACTCACCAAGGCCAAGGACCGGATGCACCAAGGAGATGGGTCGGGAATGATGCATACTGGAGGAAGCCCTGCAAATAGTGTGGTGGCTAGCACCTCTGCTTAATATGCAGAAGGTCCAGGATTCAAGCCCCAGGAGGGTTGGACTCAATGATCTCATGAGGTCCCTTCCAACTCTATGATTCTATTCAATTCTAACTATGTGAGGAGGACCTTGTGCTGCTGCAATAGTTAGTCTGTGATCTGCCTCTTCCCCTAATCCTGTCCTATCTCTCAGCAGGACCCTGCAGAGGAAGGAGTGACTTGATCCCATGTTTCCATAAAAGAATGGGGGAGATCTCTTGCCTCACTTCATCCTTCCTCCCCCATCCCTCTATCTTGCTGTGGGCAGGGAGATCCTAGAATGCTGTGGTGCATAGGAATGGAGGAAGGAAGTAACGTGTTTGAATAATACCCACTGTGGAGCACTGGTGCAGGTTTTTAAAAGAGGACTTTAAATGGCAGAAACAAAACTCTCCTGGTGTTTGGGAAAAGACAAATAATCTCTAAAGAGACATTAGTTGTTGCCAAAAAATCCTCGTCTGTTGCAAAAGCCTTTGATTCCCTGCCCCCGCACTTGTTTGTGCAGTGAGAGAGACAGCGAGTTGGTTTTTTAATTTAAAATCACTTAATTTGGAAGGGGGGAGAAACAATCTGTTTAAAATTAGAAGGGGAAAAAAAGCCAACCCACACCCTATATTGCTCCAAGGGGGGGACACAAAGCCACTCTGTTGGCGACAGAGGGAAAACGCTTGTTAAAGAGCCTCAAGAAACCTCCTACTTCATTTATCTGAAAATAATTTGTTTGAAACGAAGAATTAATGTATTTGCTGGAACGGTTCATTTGTTCCATGGGAAGACACCACGTGGCTGCTGTGCTCCCGTTCTCCTCACAGTCACATTCCCCAGTCCCCCTTTTTAACTAGGCCTCTTTCTATCCATACAGCACCGGGGAAATTCACTGAAGTCACGTGACACAAACAATTACTGTAAGACACAGACCCAAAGAGTGCTTGGTGGCAAAAGCGCCTTTGGTATTTAACAGTAAGACTCAGCTGAGCTCATCAGCTCAATACATCTCACACTCTGTTGGGGTGCTTATTTGAAAGGAGTCATGTAATATATCATTTAAAAACTAATCACAAGCTGGTCTTATATTTCACAGTGATGTTAATGCAACGTGGCTGTAAGTGGACGTACAGGTACACTCTCATGCTTCTCTTTTGAAGTCTATAAGGAGGCCAAGGATGCACATTTAGATTTTTTCCAAACATAGGAAAATAGCCAACACCTCTCAGACTCAATGGCAAATCAGGCCAGGTGCGCCCAAGAATAATGGGCTATTCTCTGGCAAGGGAATCATTTATATTGTAAAATCACAGGATGCTGCAAAAATGAACATGGTGTTGACTCCCTAGAGAACGCAGAGCCCCCAGGAGGGCTTACTGACTTTGAAAACAAAGAGAAACTTTTTGCCTTCCTGTGTAGCCTGAGGCATGACTCAGTTGCAGGTGGAATCTTTGTGCCTTAAAATCTTTAAATCATGATTTGAGGGCTTTAATAACTTAGTCTTAGGATAGAGGTTTATTGCAGGAGTGGGTGGGTGAGGTTCTGTGGCCTACATTGTGCAGGAGGTCAGGTAATCTTATGGGTCCCTTCTGACCTTAGATCTTTGGAAGATGTTGGGGTTTCTGGTGCCTAGGGGATAAAGAGGAGACAGCACACCCTGAGTTTGTGAAAAGTGGATCCTCTTGGCTTGGGAGGCAGGAGTAGCTGGAAACTGATCATAGGTGAGAAACCTGCATAGAAAAAGATTGTAACTCTCAGAAATTAAGTTTTCATGCATAGAAAGCACGTTTGCTTTGGTTTTCCTTTTACCCATACCTGTCCCTTCCATCCTTCCCTGGTATCACTTTGATCTCTGGTCCTTGCTAATGAACTTTGTTCTTGTTTTTATTACAAACCTGTCCCAGGTCTGCCATGTGAAACTGAAGGGTGAGATCCTCAGCCAAACTACCAGGCTCTCTTCTGTGGTGGCAGCGAACTTGATGACTTTTAGGAGGTGCAGTGAGAGGGACTTGTGACAGACTGCTCCCCAGATCCAGTCTGGTGTCCCACTGTGACCTCTCAATTCCCACTCCTGAACCCTGATTCACCCCGCTTTGCCAAATGACCACTCATTCCTGAGTTAGTCCACTCCAGCCTCTTGCATGCAATCGGTCACAGGCAGTGGGTGTATGCCCTCTGGCTGCTCAAGGGGCAGTACCCCAGCAAGCAACCCTGGCCCCAGTTACTACACAGGGGGTGTGTTCACACAGACTTTTTATTTAGAAACAACAGAGGTGCTAAGCACCCTGGGAGGAAGGGCTGCCCCTCAGCACCCTGGCCAGGGAACCCTCAGCACCCTGGCCAGGGTGCTGAGGGGTGACCCCTGGCTGGCAGAGGGGGACTGCAGGCACCCGCGGGGTGAAGCGCAGCCCAGTGCCTCACCGTGAAGGTGCCTGCACAGGTCTGCAGGCACCCGCGGGGTGAAGTGCAGCCCTGTGCAGGCATCCGTGAGGTGAGGCGCCTGGCTGCGCTTCACTCTGCGGGTGCCTGCAGTCCCCTCCCCAAGCGGAATAGCACGTCCACACTGTGGATGTGCTATTTCGCTCCCTTATTTCGAAAACACTTTTTTTGTGTTTTGAAATAAGGTGTTTCGAAATAACCCTTTATTTCAAAACGGCTTGTTTCTAACCATCTTGTTTCAAAACAAGCACTGTGTGTGTGAACATAGCCAGGGAGCCACTGTCTGAAGAGATTCGGACCCACTCCCAATCACCACACACATAGGTCCATCCATTTAACAAAGAGATGGATTGTGCCCAGCCTCCTTCACTCACACCTTCTAAAGATCGCACAGCTTTAGAGAAACCAAGTAAGAATATGGCCAATCATGGCAGAATCACAGTATAAATGAGTCAGGAGAGACCACAAGAAAATAAAAGGTGAAATATGCATGCTAACCTAATATTTCTACTTAAACTAACCTCATAGTCCAAATAAGTTTATGCTCAAGGTGTTCGGCTGTTAGATGTCTGCACAGGCAGTCTCTGCCTGAGGCCAGGCAGGGCCTAGATCTTGCTTGAAGTTGTTTCAAGATGGAGAGCTTCAGCTAAAAACCCCTGAATCTTCCAGGTATCTCTGTTTATCTCCCTGCTCGATCTCTCCCTTTCTGGGCAGAGGTGATCCCTTTGTCTCTTCACAGACTCCTCCATTAGCATACCTTTGTCCCTTCCAGCTAGTTGTTTGCTCCCTGCTGCTGGGACAGACCTCTGTTGGTTCCCTCATCCCAGAGCCACAGAAAGCGTTCACAAAGCCGTAATGTGGTGATCCACTGCCCAGGGTGCATTCCCGGAACGTACCCCTTGCCATTAGCTGTGCTTGGGGCTTGTGCCACAAAATGTGCCTTTTAAATGAGCGGCTCTATTGACCCGCTCTCGCACACCTGGGGCAAAGCCCCATTGGCCCTGCCTTAGTTACGGCCTTCCATGTTTGTTCACAATTATGAAGTTGTAGGAAACATATCATCATAGAAATCATGTAGAATAGGTCATTAGCATCCATAAGAAACATTGCATGGTGTAATTGGCAGCAAATCATACAATTCCAGTGTATAAGTGAACAGGAAAATCATGTAGATCATAACCCAGGGTGCACAGATGTGCACACCGTGACAGGACTGGGTACTGCAGGGAAGATTTTTGGCAGGGAGGGAGCCCTCAGGACGGGAAGAGCTAACATGGCTATCCCTTTGGAAATTGACTAGTAGGCTCAGCCTGCACGGAGTAACCAGCCCGGGTAATCAGGCCACTGTGCTTTGGTGGCTCCACTCTGAGTCAGAAGCAGCTGAGGTCACTGAGGCAGGCACATAGCCTCTCCCTGGCCTGGGGGAACCTCTCAAAGGCTATATCCACACCATACATCATTATTTCGAAATTACCCATTTCGAAATAAGTTAATTTGAATTAACAGTTTTTAATTCAAATTAAGGGAAAGCCTGCTTTCGAAATAGCCCTTGTTTCAAAATGGTTATTTCGAAACAAGGCCGTTCGGACATGTTGTTTCGAAACAGTTTCGAAACAACAATAGCGTTGTTTCAAAACAACATGTCCAAATGCCGTTGTTTCGAAACAACCATTTCGGAACAACGGCTGTTTCAATCAGATGCGAGGTTTAACGGTTTCGAAATAACGGTGCATCTTGTGGACATGCCGCTTCTTATTTCAAAACAGCCTCTGTTGTTTTGAAATAAGAAGCCTGTGTGGACATACACAAAGACTGTACGTGGCATTCAGGGCAGGGTGGAGGTAGGGTGTCGGGCAGGAAGAGGTGTAGCTTGTTTATTTGTGTGTGCTGGCTATTCCCTTACACAGCAGCCACCTCCCCTTCATCCAAGCCCAGCACCAGACATGGTGCTGTTAAGGGAGGAATTCACCTCCACTGCTTCCACAGGTGTCTGGATTTAGGTCAGGTAGGCAAGGTCGAAATCAGCCCCCTCTGTAGTTGTGCCTGAGTCGAAGCAGAGCGATGAGCCCAGAGCTCAGATCTGCTGAAGAGTGTGTATCCAAGTTGCTGGTGTTATGTAGGGTCATTATATCCAAAAGATGTTATAAGCAAACACCCAGCGAGGAGCCTCAAAGCATATGGCTTTATTAGGAGAGAACTAAAGAACCAGCCAGACTGGTTTTTCCTACATCTATTACTATAGCAATCCACCATCTATTTCTAAGGCAACTCAATACACTACAGCCAATGGTTGGTTACTCACCATAACCATTCTTCTTCAAGATGGGCTGCTCACATACATTTAGTTACAGGTGTCTACATGCTACAGCGCATGGTAGCTCGGAAAGTCTTTAGCGTTAGCCTGTCAGGTCAAGGCGCATGGCCAACGCCCCCTCCATGCCGTGACCGCAGCTATATAGGTGACCGTGACCTTGACCCTCCCAGTCCCATATACCTTTGCCAACGCCATTAGCAGGGACGGTGGGAGGGACCTGAATGTATGTGAGCAGCCCATCTCAAAGAAGGACTGTTACTGGTGAGTAACCAACTGTACTCCGTTGAGCGCTGCTCACATCATTCAGTTACAGGTGACTGCTAGCCGTTCCCAAAGGATGGTGGGAGGAGTTACAGTCTACCCACACTGAGTGCAGCTCTGCCTACAGTGGCATCATCTCTTGCCTGTTGGGCAATGGTGTAGTGTGTCATGAAGGTATGAATCAATGACCACGTAGTGGCCCTGCAGATCTCTTGGGTCAGGACCTTGGCGAGGAAGGCTGTGGAAGATGCCTCAGCTCTGGTAGAGTGGGCTCTCACAGTCTCTGGGAGAGGCGTGTTTGACCTTCCGTAGCAGTCTTTAATGCAGTTCACAATCCATTTGGAGATGCATTGGGAGGATACTGGGGAACCTCTCATGCGTTCAGCGACCGCCACGAACAGTTGGGAGGTCTTGCAGAAAGATCGTGTGCACTCAATATAGATTAGGAGCACTCTCCTCACATCCAGGGTGTGCCACCATCTCTGGTTTTCACCTGAGGGTCTGGATAGAAGACCGGCAGGCAGATCTCTTGATTCATGTGGAAGGGAGTGGCAACCTTGGGCAAGAATGAGGGGTGGTGATGCAGGAGCACCTTCTCTGGGAAGAAAAGCATATATGGGGGTTCAGAGGATAGGGCTCATAACTCTGAGACTCTTCTGGCTGAGGTAATAGCTACCAGGAGAGTCACCTTCCAGGACAGCACAAGTAGGGTGGCTGAGTCCAAGGGCTCATAAGGCGGTTCTGTCAGAGCCCACAGCACAACGTTCAAATCCCACTGTGGCATGGGTTTACGGATGTGGGGAAAAAGTTTTTCCACTCCTTTCAGAAATCTATGGCAGATGGGGTGTGAAAAGAGTGGAGCCCATCTACTCTTTGTTGAAAGGCCAAGATTGCCACCAAGTAGACTTTTAATGAGGACAGGGAAACACCTTTCTCTCTTAGGTCAAGAAGGTGATCCAACGTTGCCTGAATTGGTGCAGAGGTAGGGTTTATGTCTTTGTCATGGCACCAAGTGGAGATGTGATTCCATTTTTCCATGTTGGTGGACCTGGTGGAGGGTCTCCTGCTACCAACCAGGACTTTTTTAACCCTATCCGAGCAGCGTCTCTCTTGCTCGCTGAGCCAGAGAGCATCCAGGCTGTTAGGTGCAGAAGGCCTGGGTTTGGATGTTGAAGGCATCCCGAGTCCTGTGTCAGGAGGTCCGCTCATTGTGGGAGGCGGAGCGGGGTCCTCACTGGCATGTCTTGAAGGAGAGGAAGCCAATGTTGTCTGGGCCGGTCAGGGGCTATCAGTATGATGAGTACCTCATCCGCAAGGACCTTCAGGAGCACCCAGTGAATCAAGGGAATTGGCGGGAAGGCATACATTAGGGCCCCCGACCAATTGAGGAGGAAGGCATCACTGAGAGAACCTTTCTCCTGACCTTGCAGGGAGCAGAACCGGGGGCATTTGGGGTTCTGCGCCGTGGCAAAGAGGTCAATCTGAGGGGTTCCCCATCTGATTGTCAGCAGGGAGAAGACCTCATTGTGGAGGGACCACTTGTGATTCACCAGGGGTTTTCTGCTGAGTGAGTCCGCTATGCTGTTGTCCACCCTGGGTAGGTGGGCGGCAGTTGGTGTGAAGTGATAGTCTATCGCTAGTTGCCAAAGCTTGGTCACTTCCTCGCATAGCGCCGAGGAGCAGACTCCCCCTTGATGGTTCGTGTAGAACACAGCTGTTGTGTTGTCTGAGAGGATTTGGACCACCCTGCCTTGAATCTGGTCTAGGAAAGTCATGCAGGCCAGTCTGATGGCCCTGAGCTCCTTCACGTTTATATGGAAGAGACTGTCCTCGGGGTTCTAAATGCTTTGCATGGACAGGCCCCTGGACAGGTGGGCACCCCATCCCGAGTCGGACGCATCTGTTATCAGAGTCACTGAAGGCTTGGACTCCCTGAATGGGATTCCCCCCATCGTGAAGTTGGGGTCCCTTCATATTTGGAGGGACTCCAGGGCATATTGGGGGACCAAGATTACCTGTCCAGACGGTCCCTTTCTGTCCGGAAGCTTGTGGCGAACCAGAGCTGAAACGGTCTCATCCGCAGGTGGGCTGTTCGGATTACCGATGTGGCCACTGCCATGCGCCCCAGGAGCTGCGTGCATCTGCGCACTGTGGTCAGCCCAGGGGCCTGGAGATCCATGATGATGGTGCAGATGGACTGAAATCTTGACGGGGCAAGGACACAGTGCCTTGCCGGGCATTTAAACGTGCCCCAATGAACTCTATGTCCTGAGTGGGGCAAAGCTTGGACTTCTCCAGGTTTATGCGGAAGCCCAGGAACTCGCAGAGGTTCATTACCATGTCGACGTGGTCTTGTACCTGTCGACTTGACTTAGCCACTATGAGCTAGTCATCTAGGCAGAGGTGGATTCTTACACCCTTCCTTCGTAGGAAGTCTGTGACTGGTGCAACACACTTTGTGAACACCCTGGGGGCTAGCGATAACCTGAAGGGGAGGGCGGTGAACTGGTAGTGGTGTCGTGCCACTACAAACTTGAGAAACAGCGTATGGTGGGGTCAAATGGCTATGTGGAAGTAAGCGTCCTTTAGGTGGAGGGCTGCAAACCACACTCCTGGGGACAAGGAGGAAATAATCTGTGGTAGGGAGGCCATGTGGGATTTTATTTTCTTTATGTTTTTGTTGAGTGCTCTGAGGTCTAGAATGGGGCGTAGGTGCCTGTTGGGTTTGGGGACTAGGAAGTAGTGGGAATAGAATCCTTTGCCACACTCTCTCAGGAACCTTTTCTATGGCTCCGAGGGAGAGTAACTTCTGGCATTTGACCTCGAGCTTGCTTAGCAGATCTGGGTTTTCTGGGATTATGGGAAGGGGCGGTTTTCTGTCCCGGGGGGGTTGAGAGGAACTGGATGCGGTATCCTCTGGTCACTGTGTCGAGGACCCACTGGTCTGACGTGACATGGGTCCATTGTGGAGCGAAGCAGTGGGGGCGGTGGGGAGAGAACAGGGGTTGTGGAATGCTGCCGTCAGGGGGACCATCAAAAATGCTGTTAGAGGCCCGATGAACGGTCCGATCCCTGTCCGCGCCGTCCCGACTGGGAGGCGCCCAGCTTACCCCCTTTACCTGATCAGCCTTTATCCTTGTCCAGGTCCCTGAGGTGGCGCTGGGGAAACTGGAGGGATCTCGGGAACTGGGTCTGCAGTTGCAGCTGTTGTTTCAGTTGCTGTAACTGCTGTTGTGTCTGGTATGACCTCAAGGAGTGTCCAATGGGTTGAGGAGTGCAGATCCCAAGGGACCTCAGTGTAGCCCTCGAGTCCTTCATACCATGCAGCTTCGCGTCTGTGGAAGGTGCAAAGAGGTCGGGGGCCTCAAGGGGAGATCCTGGATAATCTGTTACATCTGCGTGGAGAGGCCAGAGTTCTGGAGCCAGGCCAAGTGGTGCATCACCACTGCCGATGCCATTCTATGTGCCGCAGTATACACTGCGTCCCAGGTTGCTGCAAGCGCGTCCCTGGACGCTCTCCCTCCTTCGTCCAGCATTGCCTCGAGTCTCTCAGGCAATCCTCGGAGACGGCTGAGCGGAGATTTCATAGAGCTTCCCACAAGTTGAAGAGGTAGCGCATCATCAGGGCTGAGAGATTTGAGATGCACAGCTGGAGGGTGGCAGAGGAGTAAACTTTCCTGCCCAACAGGTCAAGCTTCCTCGCCTCACTGTTCTTGGGCATGGTGCTAGGTTGACCTTGTCTCTCCCTTTGGTTGACTGCGTCGACCACCAGGGATCCTGGGACTAGGTGATGAAACAGGAAGGGGAATCCTTCCGGGGAGACAGAGTATTTCTTATCCGCTACTTTGGACACTGGCCGGATCGAGGAAGGCATTTGCCATCATTCCTGGACGATGCGGAACACCCTGGCATGCAGGGGAATTGCGACCTTAGCCGGCAGGGCTCTATGGCATGCATCAAAGAAAGAATCATCTTCCACTTGGATCACTCCTAGCTTCAGCTTCAGGTTCATCACCATGTGGCAGAGGAGGTCCTGCTTGATGCAGGGATCTCCCTTGCGGTCAGCAGACATATTGATTAGGCGCTCATCAGGCAACGAAGATGCTGGGGCCCTTGATCTGCTTTGTTGGGTAGAATCAGGGTCTGGCTCATCATTGGAGAAATCTGAGGACTCCGGTGCCAGCGAGTGGGCATAGCAGAAGGAGGTATCATCTGCCGTCGCGTTCAGCCAGTCGAGGGTCCACTTGTTGTGCGGAGACCTCAACAGCGGCATAGGCGCCATGAGGGGAGCAGGTGCCTCCCCTGATGAGTGTCTTCCCCTTGAGCCAGGTGACACGGAGCTTTTTCTGGGACGCTTTCTCGGGTGCTCCTCCTGAGGGGGAAGAAAGGGGTCTTCCGAGGACGATCTGGATGACCTCTCCAACAACCGGCAGTCCGGTAATGAAAGTTCCTCGGAGGTACGATGAGGCGGAGCCGCAGAACTTGGACTCAGTACTGGGTTTGATGGTGCCAGGTCGGAGAAGGGTGAAGAGGCCCGCAACAGTACCAGTATTGGTGCGGGTGTTGCCGGTGCTGAGTCTGATGGTACCGAAAGTGGCGGCACCGGAAGCAGCAGTATCAGCGACAGTGCCGAGTGTACCAGGCTTGACAGCATTAGCAGGTTTAGGGGAGGTGCTGCTCCGGGCGGTGCCATGTCCAGTGGTGCTGAGGGAGACGGTGCCGCTGTGGCCCGTTTCTTCTTGTTCTGCACCGGAGCCAGGTTTGAATGCCCTTGGCGAGCCGGTGCCTGAGCCGGGGCCCTACTCAGGGTGGCCTGGAGGCTACTGGGAGACCAGCGAGTTCGGTGCTGAGGAGGTAACGTAGAGAGCTGAGATTTTGAGCCCAGTACCGGAGATCGGCGGGAATCTTGAGCCCAGGCCGATGAAGGATCTGGTGGAGTGCTGGTGGCTCGGCTGCTTTTGGGCGGAGCAGCTCAGGTCCCTGAAATTAGGCAGAGGCAACTCTCCCTTTCCAGCCAAGTCCTCCACTTGAAGGATCGGCAAATGGGGCAGTCTGCCGTGAGGTGGGACTCACCCAAGCAAGCGAGGCATTTCTTGTGTGTGTCATCCATTGGGAAAGCCTTGCAGCATCCCAAGCACGGCTTGAAACCTGGCATTTCGAGTTTTGCACAAAAGACGGGCCCTTGTGTTTCGCAAGATAACGCTGATCCAAACTGACGCTGATGGCGGAAAAAGGAACTGGGAGGGTCAGGGTCACGGTCACCTATATAGCCGCAGCCATGGCATGGGGGAGGCGTTGGCTGTGCGCCCTGACCTGACAGGCTAACGCTAAAGACTTTCCAAGCTACCGTGCGCTGCAGCATGTAGACACCTGTAACTGAATGATGTGAGCAGCGCTCGAAGAACAGCTCTGTTTCTACCTCCATCAACTCTTGACCCCAGCCGGCACTTCTTGATCCCTTCCCCTGCCTTCCATAAGGTCTCTTCAGCTGAGCTGCTCCATGAGGCTCCTGAGCCTCACTTTGGCCTCAGTTCTGCCTCTTTGTGCAGAACGCTGAGCAGCTGGCCCAGAACAAATCGCTCATCCCTGGCAAACTGCAAGGCTGAAGTGTTTCCTGCCTCTCCGTCTGAGGAGCCTTCAGTCTTTCAACTCCGTCCTGCTGACTGACCATTGTGGCAGCTGATCAAGGGCCATGGTGACTCTCCAATTAAGCACAGGAATAAATTACCTGGGGAGGTGGTGCAATATCCTTCACTAGAGATTTTTAAGAGCAGGTGAGATAAACACCTGTCAGGGATGGCCTAGATAATGCCTGGTTGTGCCTTGAGAGCAGGGGACTGGACTGGAAGACCTTGTGAGGTTCCTTCCAGTCCTGGGATTATGTTGCTGGCTGTTTTTAATTCCAGGTCAGTTCTTTTTCCCAGAGAGAAGCTGCAATTCAGACAAAAGTTCTGTGGGTCTGGCTCCATGAATATAATCCTTGCTGGAAGTGGCATCTATTCACCCATGTAATGTGCTGGAGATGGCATGTTCCCATAGCATAAGGAGCACTGGCAAGAGAACTGGGGTATTTTACAGCCTGGACACCTCATCTCCACTTTTTTAAGTTCTGTCTTTTTGTCCATCCATTCAACTCAGGCTGGGCCTGCCTGAGTGACCATGCTACCCCCCATCAATACCAGCTTATTGTAAATAAATGAAAATTAAGGTCCGGCAAGCATGGGCCCTTGACAGTACCAGGGCTGAATTAAGGCTGAGGCTTTAGGGGCTGAAGCCCCTGACCCCAGCCTAAAGGGGGGCCGTGCCCCCCTCCCCATCTGACCTGACTGGACCAAATGGTGGCTGCTGCCATTCACCTTCTGGCTTCAGCCTGCCTGCCCAGTACCCAGGCCAGCTAGTGCTCACCAGCCTGCCAGGGGGTGGGAAAGGAGTACTTGGCCTCTGGCCCATCCCTCCTTATCCCCAGCCTCTAGGAGCAGCACCAGCTTGTGCTGGCCTGCTCTGGCTTCCTCCTGCAGCCATAGCCTGCGACCTCCCCACATCTCCCAATAGCACGCCCCCCCCCAAGCAGGATGGCCTGTGTCCCCCCCACAGCCACACTGGCCAGTGGCAGCATAAGCTGGGCCCCCCCAACCCTACACCCCAGTAAAGGAGCTAGTGGGGTCCCCACAAGCATGGGCAGCCCCAGGCCTCCCTGGCCTTGCTCCAGCCCTGGACAGTACGAGGACATCTGATATGTGCTGATTCAGGCTGTTCACTCAGCAGCCCCCTACATCTCCTGTCTCCATGGAAGCCTGACAAAGGCTGGCAGCCTTATGGGCAAATTCCTTTCCGGGCTACTGGCCAAACTAGCCAGGAAGGTGGAGTGAATCTGGGCCACTGTATATATCTAACAGAAAAGGCTCACATGCGAGTTGCAGTCTTTAGTTTTCAAAAAGTAATAGAAGCTGCTATAATATACGAGCTCTATATGTCTTTTAATTCAGACTAAACCAGACTAAACAGCTGCGGATCCCTAGCTTATACTTAGATTTCTGAAGTTTAATCAACATAGGAACACAGCACCTTCTGGTCAGGGATTTTTATTCCCTTCACACAGGACTCTAACTGCGATAGACTGGGTTTTGTCCACATCTCTTCTTCATGGGTGTGGGGGAAGCAATTAAAAAACCACTGCTGTTCCACAATGGTTTGTCCAGTGGCCTTCATTTGTGAGACAAGAGGTGACACCAGTTTACCCCAAGAGGTGAGACGCTAGGAGTGATGAGAAGCTCCTTGTTTGCTGTCTCTTCGCTTCAAGCCTGCTTCACTGTGCCTCCCCTGCATGACTGGCTGCTTCTACCTTCTCATTCCGGCCAGTGGGTCAATCAGATTGCTTAGTGTAGTCTTTCTCTGGGTCTCTAAAAAGAAATGCTTTCTACTTAAGGCAGTTTTAATGATAGAATTGAACAATTATTTTAGTGTCTATGATAGAGCCGTTTTGCCTTTTCACTGCCAAAGGAATCAATCTGAAA
This sequence comes from Podocnemis expansa, assembly GCA_007922195.1. Taxonomy (NCBI): domain Eukaryota; kingdom Metazoa; phylum Chordata; order Testudines; family Podocnemididae; genus Podocnemis; species Podocnemis expansa. The sequence continues at coordinate 4,209,042 of ML681978.1, forward strand.
GGTATTCTCCATGGCCCACACCCACATACGCTCATTTACCAGTACATGTATAGCAAGGGGGGTGGTATTTGTATGTGATCTGAATGCACACACATGTCCATACCCTCCTGGGCAGAGCCACACACATGTATGAATCCACACGCTCAAAAAATTCCTGCAATCCACATCTTCATACCTGTGCGACTCCACTCTTTCCCAAATCTATGCATGTGTGTACAAAGAGAGGGCCACATGCACATGTGAAGCTACATGCTCTCATAAACCCACAAATGTCTACAGGCACACACAAGCAAATACGCACCTATATGAAGCCACACTCATACCAGATAGGTATATGGTCACCCCATCGGCATATGCTAGGCGTATGTGCACACATGAATGTAACATACAAGCATCCACTGCCCCAGATTACGTGGCACAGCAGCTCACTTGTACCTCATGTGACTGTCAAAAGATCACTGATACAAACATGAAATTGTACACATACAGGCAAACACCTATAAATATCTCTGCTTAGAAACCATGGCTTTTGTTCTGTGTGGTGTCTCCTTCTAGGACGCTTAGAGGCAGCTTCTACACAAAGATCTATATGGGAGGTAGTACCAGAGACTCACCAACACAGATAAAAATGTAGGGCTCATCAGTCAAGGGTCCATCAAATCAGCATACTGTCGGGTGGGGGCAGCATCAGGTATGGCAGAGGAAGATATAAGAAACTTGCGGTAGGCGACATGGGATCATCTGCTCCCCACAGGGGCCCTATTCTGGTCTCTAATAGTTAGATTGAATTAAACCTGGAAGGACATGGCTTAACGTCCCTTCTAAAATCGTTCTCTTTCTAAATCGATGGTGCACATATGCTCTGCAGGCCAAAAACAGAGCTGTCTGTAACTCAGGTGCACATACTGACCTCCAGGCATGGACACCACATGTTCATATTGACACACGTGCAAACATACACAAGTCAGCACACACACCTGCTCACACCTCCCTGTGCACCCCCCTTCAGACATGAACACATATGTGTTGGCACAAATATACTCATTTGCTTGCATTGCCTTGTGTGTGTTGGTGTACATATGCATATGCACTTTTACAGCCCTGCACAAGCAAATATACCCATCATGCACACTCGCTGATGTACAGGGTACACCTTTATGCACATCTGTGTGGCGGCATGGATATATGCATGGATATATGCCCTCCTCAGACCAATCCATGCACCACCATCTGCAGCCCAGCCCAAGCTCTCTGGCTGAGACCAGGTCACTCCCCCAGCAAACATCTGCTTAAAGGAGATTTCATTTGTGCACACAGCATCAACAGGCAATGGGGCTGAGAAGAGGGGTCCCTTTAAGAAGTGTGCTTCTGTGATCAGCTATTGATTTCACACCAGGGGACTGGCAGGCACAGATATGCTGTCCTTGGTGCTGTTGCCAAGAGTTAGTCTGGCCCTCAGGGTACCCAGTGGTGAGAGGTTTGCAAGGAGCTCTGTCTCCTCTCTGCCTGTCTAGTCACTTACTGAGGGCTCTGGCATACCTGGTACATCTGAGTCCTCTGTCACATTCTGGGGAGCAGGAGCCATCACAGCAGGTCATACAGCGAACAAGGGAGCCTCAAACAATAGCTTCATTGTCTGTCTGTTTCTGACTCTATAGGATTCGTATGCCCCATTATGGCCACTTTGCTCCATTCTGGCTGCGCCCAGGGGCCAGCATGGCCCGGTCAGTCCCCACTTACCTTTGTGTCTCAGCATCAAGGGCATGGCTGCAAAGTACGCTCTTCAGAGGAGGCACTGTCTGCTATAGTGCGTTTGTATTTGCTTTAACGTCTAACACCAGGGGTCCTGATCTTGGCTGGCCCTTGGGCACGTGATGGATGATGAAGGCCTGGAGGGGGCAGAGAGCTTAGTGCAGCCTTGAGGTTGCTAAAAGGTGGAGTGATGTGTGAGCTGGGCTCTGGCAGTACCAGGGGTTTGGAAAGCAGAAAAGCCCTTTTGCCACCCCCTTGGGCACAGAGCTGGACACAGCTGGGCCAAACGACAGATCAAGGATCATGCCTCTTTGTCTCTCTTGCTCTGTGTCTTGAAGTACAGGCTTGCTGCTGGAGCTGTCACATCCTCTTGGGTCTGATCTCATCCCCTTCCCCTCCCTGCAGAAAAGTGAAGGGCAGGGTCCATGTCACAGCACCAAAGGCAATGTGTGCTCTGTGGATGAGGAGCTGCACGTCTTCTAGGGGAGGGTTCAGCCCCCTCTGCTGCTGCCCCTGCTTTTCTGGGAGCCTTTAAAGAGAGAGGGAAGAGCAAGTTCCATTGGGGAAAGCAGGGACCTCTGAGTCTGACAACCTGGGGCCACTTCCTGGAGCCCTCCTGGTGAGGCTGAGCAGATGTAGCTTCTGGGGTGGGATCCTGGGTGGCAGGGTGAGGACAGCTGCAGGAGAAGGCTAGGAAAGGTGGTGATGGAGAGAGGAGGCACTTGTCAGTCCCAGAGGATGGGCAGGTGGCAAGGAGCAGCCTAGCAGACACCTACTCCACATTGTTTTTGCACCAGGGATCCCCTCGTTCCCAGGTGTATATTCCTGAGCACCTGGAAAGGGGGAGCCTAGGGCTGTCAGTACCCAGCTGAGGGGCTTTTTTTTCCTTGGCACCATCTGGCCACTCTCAGCGCATGTTGAGCTGTCCTAGTGAGTGACATGGAACTGCCCCAGTGCAGGGACCGTTGGAGCTAGTGGCACTATCCAAGGGGACCCCATTAGCCATTCCTCTGTCACGGTCCCAGGGCTGACCCCCCCCCCAGCAGCAGTTTCCTTCAGATGTGTGACCATCAATCCTCTCCCTCTGCCCCTACAGGTGCCAAGCTCTCATCCTCTGTCCAAGCACTGCTCCGTTGCCTCAATGGATCCCCGCTGACCTCCACACCGTGATCTCTCAGTCTCTGCTCAGCTGCCTGCTGCCAATGGTTGCACATCAGAGGCTATGACTTTGACTGGTGCCGCCCAGTGGGACAGGGCCATGGGGATCTCGGTCACCCTGTGGCTGCTGCTTGCCGCCACATGCTTTGCCAGCAGCCAGAACCCTGGCTACAGCACAGTGGCCAAGAAGGAGATCAGCACAGAAGGGGACCTGGTCATTGGGGGGCTCTTCCCTGTGCACGAGAAAGGCAGCTCCAGTGAGGAATGCGGCAAGATCAACGAGCACCGGGGCATCCAGCGCCTCGAGGCCATGCTCTTTGCCCTGGACGAGATCAACAAAGATCAACGCATCCTGCCAGGGATCACTTTGGGGGCCCACATCCTGGACACCTGCTCCAAGGACACTTATGCCCTGGAGCAGTCTCTGGATTTTGTCCGTGCCTCCCTGACCCGAGTGGATGGCTCTGAACATATCTGCCCTGACGGTTCCTATGCCATTCATGATGATGTTCCCATGGCAATCACTGGCGTCATCGGGGGCTCCTACAGCGATGTCTCCATCCAGGTATCATGTGCACAAGCAAGAGTCACGGCAATCAGATCTGGGGGGTGCTATGGGGCCAAGAGCCCTGGCTGTGGGGCATAAGGCTGGTATGAATCCAGCTATGGTTGGCTAGGCACAAATGTTGTTACACTCAGCTGGCTACATAGGATGTTACCCTATGTCTAATGAGTTTGGGGGAATCTCAGTCCAGATTTTGATTCACAGGATCACAAAAACCCTTCTGCTGACTCACTGGTATGGTCTCCGCAGAGACGCCAAGGGCTGGGCTGCTCTTGAAGACCTAGCTGTCATTTTGCTACTCAAGCTGTTGCTCCAGGCCAGATTTGAAGGGGTGGGATGAGTCAGGTCTGAGGTACCACCATGCTTTCTATACCAGTTTGGGAGATCAGCAGGGGACGCCATCTCCAGGGCTGTCTGTCCCATGCTTTCAGCAGCTTTTTATTCACAGCATTTAAAAAAACTGCCCTAGAGGGGCCCACTGCTTGATTTGGCTCAGGCCCTTACACCCAGATGTTGCTCCCATCAATGGCCCCACACTGGTAAGGATGGCATCAATGAGGGCCTGTACACCCAGCTGCCCCACCCCCACTACCCTTGCATAGTTGTCAAGTATGGAGAGAGGGAGGGAAACCAGCTCATTCTGGTGCTGGCAGGCAAGGAGAGCAGAGCCTGGCACCAGAGACAGCCTGGACAAACCCCCTGTTAGACAGGCCAGCCAGAACGCAGGCAACTGACTGTGTGAAGACATTCCCTGAGCAGAAAGTAAGACCCGGTGCATGCTCTTTGGATGACTGTATCATGCCTCTGTGTTTGTGCTTTAATACCCCAGATGGGGAGGGACTCAAGTGTGCCTTAGTCAGGGGACTAGGACAGCATGGCACTAGCCCTGTCCATGAAAGGTGCCACCACCTGACAGAGATCCTGGGTGAGGTGACTGCAGCAGTGGGCCCTGCCATGCACCCCTTCTCAGTTAGCTTCTCTGAAGCAAGTGACTGAGGGCTGTCAGTGAATAGTCAGCCTAGACACAACACAAGTGACTGTGACAGGCTGATCCCTGAATCTGGCTTGATGTTCCACTGTGGTTCTCCAGGCTCCACTCCTGAACACCGATTCACCCCGCTTAGCCCAGCGCCCACTCACTCATGAGTCATTCCACACCCACCTTCTGCATGGGATTTGGTCCCAGGCAGTGGGCATGTGCTTACTAGTCATGCATGGGACAGTCCCCCAGTGAGCAACGCCAGCCCCTAGATACCCCATCGGGAGCCACTAACCTACAGGTATTGGGCCTTTTCCTCAATCACTACAGCCTCAAGTTTGTTCCTTCAACACTGAAGGGAATAGGCCCAGCCTCACATGTCCACACAATTTTGGATAAAACACACTAGTTTCTTGATCAGGATATGATTTTGAGTATGTAGTAACTCAGTGTGCAATCATTTAATAAGGAAGTCAGAAGTGAGCATTATCAAATAGAAGGTGTAATCTACATGCTAATATAATATCTCTACCTAAATTGACATTGTAGTCCAAGGTTATGTGCAAGGTGTTCAGTTGTTTGGCATTTTTACAGCCATTCTCTGCCTCTTGCAAGGGAAGGTCCAGATCTTGCCTGAAGTTGGCGAATATTGTAAGATGGAGTCCCCCTGTCAAAAGCCAGGAGCCTCTCCCCAGTTCAAACTGTCTCTCTTCTTTCCAAACCCCCTCAACCCCTTCCTCCTCCTGCCTGAGTCAGGGAGGTTGATTTACATCATCTTTGTCATGTAACCAGAGGTTAAGGTATAATTTGGCAGGCCCCAGAACCCTTCTAAATTTCTGGGCCCCCCTCACACACCACAGCTACTGCTCCCCACACATCTACTTCCACTACAGCTACAGCTCCCCACATGTCTGCCCCCCACCCCAGCTGCTGCCCTTGGTCCTTGTCTCAACGCTGGCCCCCCAACCCTTCTCCAATCCACCACTGTACCACACTGTCTTCCCCCACTGCCCCGAGCCGACCGGCTCCCCAGCATCATCTCCCTGCCTGGCCGGCTCGCCTGTCCCTGAACCAGGAATTTCCCTAACACCCCCTGCACCCACCCAGTTATCTACTAGTAACAATAGTGAGCACCCCCTATACCCCCACCAACTTCCCCCTATAACCCCTAATTTCAAGTGCTGGGGGGAATACTACCCCGATCCACCCCCACCCCCCCCCGGGCCCACTTACCTGGCGACCATGTCACTGCAGAGCAGCCCTGACCTGGGCTGAGGTTCTGGCCTGAGCTTGCTCTGCTCAGAGGCTCTGAGCATGCTCAGTGAGAGCAGGCTCAGGCCGGAGCCTGAGCCTGGGCCATGGCAGCTCTCTGCTGGCCAGAATGGCATTCCAGGGCCTGCTATTTTTAGAGACTCAGTGTTGGGGCCCCTAAAAATAGAAAGTGGAGCTGGAACGCTGTGTTCTGGGGCCCGGTATTTTTAGATGGTGGGCCCCATAATGCAGCATTATGGCTCCATTTTCTATTTTTAGGGCCCCTGGAATTCTGAGTCCCTAAAAATAGTGGGCCCCAGAATGCCGTTCTGCTGCATGCTGGCCTACTTTAACCCCCGCATGTAACTCTCCAACCTCTGTGCTAGAGACAGTCTGAGCTATGTAATGCACTTCACATGGGCACACATACATGTTGCCGCAGGACACACAATATGATAGTAATCGTGTGACATACATTGCAAGCATCCATAAAGGAATCTTGCATGGCATATTGGGCATCAAATGATACAATTACATTGCAAAAGTGAACCAAAAAATCATATAGATCATAGCCCAGGGAAGAGACGTCCCTAGAGAGGCGCTTAGAGGTGCGGGGCCCAGGGTGAATTGCCCTCCGGGGGGCCCCCTCAAGCCCCCTGCACTGGTGGTGGGGCCGGCTGGCCCAGGGGAGGGGCAGACCCCTGTGCTGCACCCCCCCATGCTGGGGACCAGGCGAGCAGGCAAAAGGGCGGTCCGCCACCACAGCGCTGCCGGTCCACCCCTCCTGCCATGCGTGCTGCTGTGGGCTCCCTGCCAGAGCAGCAGGGGGGAGGCAGGGGGTAGCAATACCAGCTCTGCATTGTCTCTCGCCCCTTCCCCACTGCTCCGGCACAGAGCCCAGAGCAGCGCCTGTGGCGGGGGGAGTGGCGGACCAGCAGCGGCGCTGCAGCAGTGGACCAGCCTTTTGCCCACTTGCCTGGTCCCCAACATGGGGGGGTATGGCGGGGTGGCCACGCGGGGCCCCAAAAGCACGGGACCTAGGGCGGCTGCCCCTTCTGCTCCCCCTTAAGGATGGCCCTGTCCAGGGGTGCATGGATGTGCCTCCTGTGACAATGATGATTGGTTAATTGGGCTGGGGAGGATTGTAATGTTCCCTCTAAGCTGCTGATGCAGCTGAGCAACTTACAATGCTCGCTGCACAGCAGTTTTTAAAGCTAAATCCCACCCCCCCATAGCCAGCCAGATCCCTAACCTGCCCCCCCGCTCCTGGTCACTCCCCCCCAGCTGGCCCAATCCCGTCCCCTACTCAGCCCCCAACTGGCTCAATCTCATCCTCCCAACCTAACCTGACCACCCACTCCCCAATCACCCCCCAACAGGCCCAAACTGTCTTCCCCCAACCCTCAGCACCCTTATCTAGCCACCAGCTGATCCTTCAGCATGGAGGAAGCACTGACTGAGCATAGTCAGAGATTCTGAGCATGCTCAGTAAGAGCTTCTCCCAGCCGGAGGTTTAGAAACTGAGGCTCCGGGGAAGCTTTTAGCCAGCTGGAAGGCTCTGTCTTCCAGCTGGCTAGGGACTGCAGCTGCCAGCCATGAGCAGCCAGCGGCATTCCCTGTGGGGGGTCAACAGCAAGGGCTGTGCCCCCATGCTGCCACACAGCTTACAAGCAATGATGGTTGAGAGCCTTCCACCTGCACTGAGCTTTGTTGACTCAGGGTGGGTGGGAGAAGATGGAGGTGCAGGGACTTGTGTTTCATGGTATTGAGGAAAGAGGGTACTGGTGACTGAAAGCAGAGGCACAGTGCTGATGATAACAATGTTGCAGAGAGCCTGGCCTGCCGGGAAGGGTGGCCCTGGCATGTCTTTGTTACTGGGCCTCCCTCCTTTGTGTACTGCTTGGTCTAATGAGCCATCTGCAGCTGCCTTAAATTGGGGCTCCCCAGGATGCCTCCCATGTTGCATGATGGAGCCATTCCCCAGTCATGGACTGCTGTGGCTGGCATTTCTCTCATACCCATGTGAGACTCACTTCTCTGCTTAGGAGCTTCTATGCGCTTTGATTCCAGCCCCTTCTGCTCTTTGCTGGGACAGACGGTCCTCTCCAGACCTGTGCCAGCTACGTGCCACTATCATTTGCCTTGGCAAACTTGCACAGCTCAGCTCCCTTGCCCTGGAGACTGAACAGCTGGCGCAGGCCCAGCAGCACAGCAGTGTCATCACTGCCCACATTCATCAACAGTGTGCCCCAAGGACCCATCTCTATGGGGTGCTTAGTCTTCAGCCTCTGTCTGAGGCCCAGTTGTGGCCCATTATGGTGACATCACTGGCATTGCCCCACGAGGAGATGACTGAGGCCCCCAGGACTGAAGCCAGCTGCACCAGTGACCCATCTTCTCTGGCAGCGGAAGTCTCCAGTGTTCTGGCCCCCACAGCTGCTTTGCATCGGCTGATGTGCCCAGATCCCCCACAGCCCTAATAAGGTGTTTTAGGTTCCAAAAAACCAAAGATGCTTCAGTTAAACTGATAAACTGCTAAGCCAAACTGCCTCACTGAGGATGGAAAGTAGGGGCTGTTTCCTGTAGTGTACATGATGTTTCTCAGTGTAGGCCAGGAGGGGTGAGTGGTGGGGTGTGTCCACAGATGGAAACAAGGGCAAACTTGCTCCTGGCCAGGTGAGGCCTGGCTCCTACATGGAGGGTGGAGCCAGGGTGCATGGTGTGTGTGTGTGGGGGGGGGTGTCACACACACACATGCTCATCCCCTGAAGCAGTGATGGTTACGCAGTGAAGGGGTTATACCTGTACAGTCAGATCCCAGTGTGCTGTGGCAGATGAGGGGTGTCATACCCCATATGCAGACTGTGGGGGGACCCTCACTGAGGCTGTGGGGTCATGACATGGCATTCAGATGCAGGGGGTCACACCGTGCGCTCCCAGCCCACATGATATGGCACGTGGTAAGAGGGTCACACCGGTACACTGAGACCTAGGGGTTGTAACATGACAGTCGGAGCACACCCGTATGCCCAGACCCCAGGGAGGGCACTATGGTACGTGTTGATGGAGACATGGCACATAGCACAGGTGTCACACCCTTACACTCAAACCCCAGGGAGGGCGCTATGGTATGTGTTGATGGAGATGGGGCATGTGGCACAAGTGACACGCCTGTATGCTCAGACTCCAGGGAGGGTGCTATGGTACATGGTTGATGGAGATGTGGCACATGGCACAGGTGTCAAACCCATACGCCCAGACCCCAGGGAGGGCGCTAAGGTACATGTTGATGGGGTTGTGGCATGCGGCACAGGTAACACGCTCATACCTTCAGACCCCAGGACCTGGAATGTGCTTGCAGCAGTCAGGCAGTGCCCCCGCCCCCCCGGTTAAGCTGAGTGCCCAATGCCTTTGAATTGTCCCCTAGTGCAGGCCCTGTGACTTGCCCTGACTGCGCCTATGCACTCCCATCTCTCTCTACTTGCTAGGGGGTGAAGCAGTATAGTTCAGCTCTCCCCACAATTCAGTGCAGGCTAGTGGGGGGGCCCGAGTCCCAAGGGCTCAATGGCTCCTGAGGGCCACAGTAATTAGCTGCTGTTCCTAGGGCCATGCCTCTCTGCACTGCATGAATGTTGCAATTTTTGTAAATTAATCTCTCATTATCCCATTCAAAGCATGGCCTCGGGGAGCAGGGAGTGTGGTTAGCTGTTGCTGGCTGGCATCGCAGCTTTGCATTGCTTGTGCACTGAGCCAAGCGACTCTGAGCAAGGTGAAGCTGGCTTCTTGCACCAGGCCTGCATGGCAGAGCCATTCATTTGGCAAGGTGTGGAGTGGCTGTCTGCCCAAGGGGGGGTTGGGCTCACCTGACTCTATTCACATCCCTACCACCCCTGTTTTCAGGCTGTGACTGCCTCAGCTCTTCCGTCTGGTGCTAATGTCAGATGCTTTTCTTCCTAGCCTAAATGCCTTCCCTTGAATGGAGTAGTCACTGAGACACAGGCCAAGGGTGGGAGTTGGGCCCCTGGCTAGCTGGGGAATGAAGTTGACCCAGATAAGGACAGAGAATGGAGACCTTCCTTTTTAGACCACCCACCCACTTCCCTGAGTGAGTGAAATCTCCAGCAGTATCACCTGGAGTTTTGTCCTCCCACACGTCTGGCCCCTGTGCCATGAGATCATGTGTGATGAAGTAAGAAAATCTCTTGGGCTACTGTGGTTCTTCTTTTCTGTTCCTGGTCTTTGGTGATGGGATTCTGGTAATAGGACACAGGGGTGTGATAACTATAGGTACCACTAGGGGGGAGGAGGCTTTAGTATGACCTTACCTGGACCTCCTGTGGGTGACAGGTTGCGGCTGGTTTAGACCAGGGGCAGGGCAGCTGGATGTAGAGGAGAACAAAGGGAGAAGGAAGATGGAGTCAGAGAGGCAGAATCTCTGGGGCTTATCCTGGGGGTTTACTGTCAGACCTCCTGGTTGATCTGAGAGCCAACTGTCCTAGCTGCTGTGGAAACTGGATTGCTAATAAACCCTCTGACTTCTACACTGGCTGAGTGTCACTGCTGATTGGGACCCTCATGGAGGGAGGAACCCCCTCAAGGGAGACCAGACAGAGCAAGGGTTGGACCCTCTGAGCTTGGATTTGGGAGATGGCTACAGGTAGCGTGGAGACCTGCGCTGGATGGGAGAAGGCTCCACCGTAGCAGAGTCCTGATTGTCTGTGAACAGAGGGGATCCAAGAGGCTTTTCTGGGTTCTCCATGACATCATGCCATCTACTTTCCCTTCCTGCAGGGCCTTCTTTATTTACTTCATGATTCCCCTCCTGAGCAGATTGTGGAACAGCTGGGAGATCAGCGTTCATTCCCTTCCAACTCAAGAAGGTGTCCAACTGAGCCAGGCCACAGAGGGAGCCTCGGCCCCGAACCCAGGGCTCTGCAGGGACAGGAAGGGGGAAAGCAGGCTCTGGGGAAGGGGAGTGAGACAGGAGAAAATGTGGCGAAGATATGGGAGAGGCCGCAGGAGCTGAAAAGATGGGGGTACAGGTTGGGGAGCTGTTTTGAAATCCAGGGGTGGGTGAGGGGCTGGGGAAAATAAATGAAGTGGTTTCTCTTTGAAGCTATTGCAGCCAGAGGGAGCAAGATATAGAGATGGGGAAGGAAAAACACTTGGGGGAGGGAGGAAGGGATGGACAGAGAAAAATGATGAGAGGGGACAGACAGACAGGCAATTAGATAGAGCATTAGATAAAACCACAGCCCCAAAGGTGGGTAAATATGCGGCTGGGCAGTCAGCCCTACAAAAGAAGAGGGAGGATCGGCAGTGAGATAATTAGCTCATTAGAAAGATAAGCAGCTAATTAGCAGCAGTTGCAGACACTGGCCTTGGCTGGGGACAGGAATTGTGCGGTGCGGAGAACACAATGCTGTTTATTAATAATTCTGGGCTTTCCTAGCTCTGCAGGCATCCCCTCCAAGCAGCAATAAAGCAGCGCACTCTTGCCTTCTCTCCTGGGCTTTGTGTAAAGAGCTCCAGCTTTGATCCAGCTGAGACATCACATTTGGGAGGTCTGCACTGAATTCCACATACCATTCTGCTACCACAGCCCTGCCCCATGGCAGCGGCACATGTACTACTGCCTCCTTCTGTAAGCCCAGATGTGGGGTCTTCACTGTAAATCGGCAGCCACAGACCCTCATCTGCCAGCCCTACACTGTCGCTGTTTTGGTGCCTGTATGGCCCCATATGTTGACACAGCAGCAGACAGGGTTGGGACAGGGTGTGATCTCTCCCTGCCTGTCTGTGCTATGATGGACATGTTCATCCACGCCTTCCCTTTGGCAGGTGTAATTTACCTAGCTCCCTCCTGGAGGAATTGTCGGTGCCGAACATTTCCTGGTTCCAAGATCCAGTGCTAGTGGCCGTTATCCAGAGGGGCATCCAAAGCGTTTCCATGGACATCAGGGCCACAGCTGTGCTCTCTGTTAGGGCTCAGTGGGTGTAGGTCTGGATTCATGCAGCAGGACTCCTCCACTGATGTGAAGAAGACGGTCATCCAGAACAGGGATGTCACTTATTATAAACCAAACTGGTTTGTTTGGAAGCCCAATGGCTTATAATATGAGACCTGTGGTTTCTGCTTATTTTGGGGCTTATTATAAACCAAACTGGCTTGTTTGGCAAGCCCATAATTGGTTTATACTCAGACCTGTGTTTTAGGTTTGCGTGCATGTGCTGCTCACCTTGCAGTTGGCACTTGGCCTCGGCGTCAGGGGCAGTCGATTTGCTACAGCAGCATGCATGCACACATGCATGCACACTGGCCTGGGCCTGGCCCTGGGCCTGCTGCTTGACTCCCTGCCCCTCTCCCCCCAACAAACAGGCTGGGCTTGTTTTTGGTAGATTTGGCTTATTTCAAAGGCAGTCGTTGCGCACCCCTCACCCCCGATCAACAAATAGTCCTGACTTGTTTTCAGTAAGTTTAGCTTCTTTTGAAAGGTAGATCTGCTTATTTCTGCTACGTCAACTGACATCCCTGACCTGGGTATACAGGGATCACTCCCCAGCACTAAGATGCAACCGCCTCGGGTGAAAGGCAGCAGCTGTTTGGAGCCAGTTGGGCAGCACACTGGAGCTAGTCCAGCCCTGCTGGGAGAAAGGGTCAGGAGGACACGGGACCAGGTGGGAATTTTGCTTGGATGTGGCTGCCGATGCTCTGTTCTTGCGAAAAGCAACATGGATTTTTTTAGCCATCCCACATGAGTAGGAAACCTCTCCTCTGAGAGGTTGTGCCAGCAGCACTGCACCCCCTTGGGCAGCGGAGCAACAATGCCCCAGAAGGGTCCCACTTACCACATTGCCCACACATTGCCCACACCTCTCCCTGCAACGCCCAGTCTTCCCAGAGGTTTGTTGTGAATATTCTCTGCTGAGTTAGTTGCTGGCCACAATACTGGCTTTCCCTCAGCTCCTGCAAGTGGTTTCAGCTCTTAACTTAACGTTGATTTCAAAGATCCATGGAACCTAAATGCCTTTGAGGATCTGGGCCTTCCCATCTCTCATGTCACTGAAAACTCCCTTAGCTTTGGTGGAGGGGAGGAGGGGTAGTTGGGTGTCTCTTTACCTAACCCCTAGTCAGAGGGACAGCCTCCCTATTTAATGTGGACTCACCTCTTCCTGGCTTCCTCAGCTTAGGGGCTAGGTGGTTGGGGGGGGGGAGCTGAAAGAGCCACTATGTGTGGTGATTTCTTGACTGTCTTGCCACATAGGGTCTTTCATCCAGCAGGGTTGCAAGCCATTTTGCAGCCTGTCCCCCCGATCTTTGCAGTCAATGAAGCTGTGTTGATTTCTCCCAGCATTAGATCTGGCCTTGTGTATGGCTCCCTCCCACCACACAGTAATGTAGCTTCTTCTGCTCCAATAGTAGGGTGCAACAGTGGGGTCGGGGATAGGGAGCTTCCCCTGGGAGTTGGGGTTGGTGGGCTTTAGGGAGATAGGAAGTAAATTGATGCCCATGGTGGGTACAGCCAGGGCCCTGCAGTTAACGTGGGATCTTTAAGGACCAAAAGCAGTGGAGATCTAACCAGCCCAGTGCCCCTGGGTATTTCTTCCATCCTGATTTGGAGTGATGTGGGTGACCTACTTGCACAAAAGCAGGGCATGGTGCCACATTGTTCCTTCCTGCAGGGTACAGAGTTTCCTTGGCAGATGCCACGCTAAGTACAAGGCCAAAATTTCCCCTGCAGGTCCATGGCAGTGGAGGTGAGGTGATTGTCTTATTTGTGGTTGTTGTAGGCCTAGCTTGACATGAGTAATTAGCCATGGGCAAGACCTCATTTCTTGGGAGACAGCAGTGTGGAGCTAAATGGATCAGTGGGCTGGAAATGGAATGTCTGTCTAAACGAAGACATGGGGGTGGGGGATCCCCCCTTTCCAATGGCAAGTCTAACAATCGAGATTAACTGGGATGGTAAAAAGTAAATTGTGTGTGGTCGTAGCATGCCAGATAGGAATTGTACAGCCAATTACAAAATGTGTGACGCAAATACAATGGAATCAGGGAATGTCTATGAAGGAAGAAGTTTGCTGTGTAACATTTGGTGCTTTTGAACCTGCTCAACTCAGCCTGCAGTTTGATTGCATGTCAATAAAGAAACTTCAGTGATGTGTTTGGAGTGGAGCTGAGATCTTAGGAACTGAGGGAATGAGGGCATGGAGGCTGCTGGGTGGATAAGGTCTTGAAGCCGCCCCAGAAAAGATCTGAAGGTGTCACAGGGCTCCATTGTGATGAAAGCAAAGTTCTTGAACAACGGTGTGGCTCTAGGATCTACTGTCAGCCAGGCTCCTTGGGACAAAGTAAAGAGATAGACTGGCCATCCGCCTCTGTTACCCTGTTTAGTGTTAATTCCTACCATGACCTTCACCACAAGTCTTACACTGGCTTGGATTGTGCCTTTATACATCAGTTTTGTCTGTCCACTGGCAAAGCCTCCCCATCCACCCACCCCCAATCTTTCACTGAAAGTCTTGTGGTGGAAAGCATTTGCTGACTCTGATTTCACTGCCAGGGAAGGATTTATTTAATTCTTTGCACTGAGTCTTTTCCACTGCATCCAAGGAGTCTGATTAGCCAATAACAATCTCAATGTTCACATCCATGCCACTGTCCTCTAGGCCATTCCCTGCAAACAACACAGACTCTCTCTGGTAGGTGTGTTGCTGCCACTTGTTCTGGATGACCAAGACTGCCTTTTGGTACTTCTTGTACCGTGTCCTCGCACGCCACATCCTGACCAGCGACTGCAGGAGGACAGTAGCTTTAATGGGCCTCACGTACAATGCCAGTGCCCTTACCCGCCTCTCCTCCCGACACTGGAAGGAGACACGGCACCACCACTTCTGGATCACCAGCACGCAGAGTGTAGCTTGACGCACGGTTCGCCGGATGAGCACCCCTCGCCACCATGACTGGAGGGCAATGGCAGATTTGTTTCTGGGGTCCTCTTGGGAGGGAGGGAGAGGGGGAAAGGTTGCTTTCTGCAAGGAAGAGAAGTCAAGGAACCTATTGGAGAAATGAAAGGGATAGTGGAGGCAACCCCAGAATATCATCCATCTCCACATTGAGAAACCTCATTCAAACTTGCGAGGCAATGTCTTTTTTCCCTTGTTATGACTATGGATATAATGACTTCAGCTAGAGGTCACCACCAGAGTCTAAACTATAGTGCAGACTTCTACTGCCTGAGCTAAGGAATAGGTCCATTCATTGATGGTGGTAGTAGGTTATTACCCTCTATGTGACCTAGCTCCTGTAAGGGGACAAGACACCCACTTTATGAGCATGTGACATTTGTTGAACACCTTTTGGCCTCAACATAGGTGAAAGATAGACCATAAATGGGCTCTAAGAGACCAGCCAAAATGAGCTGCCTTCTTGGGATTGATCCAATCACAGCTCTGTGAAGCTGCTGACCTCGTACCATGGCTACTGCCACTTTCCAGGAGCCCTAAAAGCCCAGCCTGAGCCTGCGGGGAGGGTCTCAAAGGTGCCACTCAGTGAGCTGCTGTGTTAGCTGGCTGGAGAAACATGATGTGCTGGGGACAACAAATTCCTCTCAGCCTGTTGGGGGACACTGGATGAGTGCTGGGGCCATTCTGGTCTGAAGAACCATCCAGGACTACCTCCCAACTCTGCAAAGAGAGGCATGGAAGTGGAGAACCCAGACTAGCTTTCAGGGCCAGGCAGAAAAAGGGTGTCACAGACAGCCAGATGTATTCCTGTAGCTATGGGTTTCCAGCATGGGCAGATGTCTTTATGCGTGATCTGAAGGGAAACAATGGAGGCTGATCCACACTGGGGGCAACGTGCATGCAGCCCTCATTCAGGACAAGGCCCCACCATGGCAGTGGAACCAAAGAAGCTCTGCGCATGAGATGAAGGGTACTCACCAGGAAAGCTGCTACCTGATGTGGAGATCCCACCAGCTGCTGGGCCACTGGAGGTGCCAAAAGCTGACTCGGAGCACTGTCCCCACCTCCAAGGGCAGGATCTGTGATGCTGGACTCCTTCAGTGCCTGGGTGTCCAGCTTCTGTCGGGGGCCAGCTTTGGGGGCCTTCATGTGCACCAGTGGAGAAGGAAAGAGAAAAGCCAGTCAGTGGGAAGAAGGGAGGCTGAAGGCCAGTGAAGAGGAAGAGTACCCAATGCCTATCAGTGAGATTGAGCCTCATCAGCACCCGCCAGTGTTGCCCAGATGTCCCCTGTGCCTGGCAGGGCCTTGAAACAACTTGCCTGTGAGCTAGATCCAGGCCAACAGGCCACACTGTGGCCTGCACTCCACTCTCTCCCTGCCAAGCTGTCAGTGCTTGAGGTAACTGCAAGTGGATGTTGACTCCTAGAGACAGTCCAACCTACACAGATGCTCTCAGAATATCTCCCCCATCCTCACCTGGGTCTGTTGGAAACCAAGCCCTTGGATGCTCAATGAGTCCAATTCCTAGGCTGATCCCTGTGCCTCCCATTATCCCTTGCTTTCTTCAGAAGATCAACCACATCCTGCCCAAGATACCACCATCTCCTTGACAAGGGGTTTGGGGAAGGAGATGTCATACCCTACTAAGAGATCATAGTGTAGTGGCTAGCACCTCTGCTTAACATGCAGAAGGTCCTGGGTTCAATTCCCAGGGGGTTGGACTTGATGAGGTCCCTTCCAGCCCTATGATTTGATTTGATCTGGGGCTGGCAAGTTCCTACTTCTATGCCCCTCCCCCCAGCAGCTGGATGTAGTCCAGGGTTATAGGTGAGTCATGCATGTCATACAGAAGGTTTACTTTTTCGTGCCCCCATGATGCGCCTCACATCTCAGAAGAGGCCCATGTGTCCTAGGGATGGTGGGAGTTCACCTCCAGTGGCTGACACTGGCATCAGCACCCTGTGGTGGTGAGAGCCATGATGTTACAATGGACACTGATGTCACCAGTCAAGCTGGTCAAGCCAAACAACGGATGAGACAACAATGGACTACCTTGACCATGCGGTCTGCTAAATACCTTTGAGGAAATGTGTCTAGCTCCCTGGGTGACCCCACAATCTCCATATCCTGGACTCCTTCTCTCCTTCTGTTTCTAAAATTCACTGGTAGCTTGGCTTGCATGAGGTTGTAAAATGCTAGGGACAGCATTTCCATGTGCTTTTGTATGGTAGCAAACACCATGGGCCTCAGCTCTGACTGGGATCTTTGTGTGGCACCATCATCATGCACATTTAATGACTTAACAAGGCCTGGACATCCTTCTGGAAGTACCATCCCTGGATCTTCAAGCATCATAGTTGCAAATTCTGAAAATGTGGCATCTCTCAAGAGTGCAGTGACTAAACTGCAGTGAGTGCCAAAGGATTTGGATCTTGCTGGCATTTCTGCCAGGAGGGCTGGGCAAAGGCTACCCAAGTCTTGTTAGGTATCTGCTTACATCTACCCAGCTCAGGAAGCATCAATCACCCATTTTGGTACAACAAATACAGGCGAGATGGATAACAGGGCCATCAACTGGTACGATGGATCTGGTGAGCAGAGGGGAAAGTGGAGAAACCAGCAGAGCCCAATCTGCCCAGGATTCAGCATGGGCAAACTGGAGGGAGCCACAGAAAAGCACAATGATGGTGCCCCACTGGAGGTCACCAGCCTGCTTCAGCATGCAAACTCCCTGAGTCAGCAGCCATTGCGTGGTGATGCACAGTGTCCCCACTGGCTCTGAGGGTGCCAGGTGGAAGGGAAAAGGGAAAAGTTCTGCTGAACCAGCTGGTAATCAGAGGAGTTACAGCTGACTTTCATTGCCTGATACACTAGGTATCTCTTGCTGGGGTTCTGACTTTTGCCCTTCAAAGTAAGATAAGGAGGGCATCTCCCAGATGAGGCTCTGGGGTCTCCTGCCTTTTAGTGGGAGATAAACAAAGGTATTTCTTAAATGCCTCAGATATCTAGGTAGCACCCAGCTCCCTGGATTCCTCCAGGATACCTCAATTCCACTAGTCATCTCCTTGGTATCTAGATGCTACCAGGATCCTTAAGGACCTCCCAGATGCTAAGGTATCTACCAGCTGTGTGTTTTTGAGTTCTTGTGCCTTCTCATAGCAAGGAGTTTCCTTCTACATTTTAGTTAGGACTGTAAGAGCCTTGAAGATCCCATCTTGTGCCCAATGGGAGTGGGTGCCCACTGGGACCAGAATGGGATTGGTGGACTATGGGTCCGAGCCCTGTGATCAATGGCAATAGGACATGACAGGAGTCGATTATTATCCATTAATTTGCACCTGGTGTTCCTATGGTCAAGTGCCTTTGCTGATGCAGCAAGGTGTGAATCAATTCAGGTTGTTCACAGTCTCTGGTGCCTTCTTGCCATTAGGGAGTATCATTTTCTGTTCAAGCCATATTTGGATGCGTTAATTAAGCAACCGAGGCCTCTACATCATCCGGAGACCAGCTCTTGCCAACCAATCAACTCACAGGCTTCCTCTCGCCTGTCTCTTTGACGGTCTGTATTTTAATAGCCTCGTTAGCAGGAACCTTTCTCCTTTGAAGCTACTGAGATTTGCTGCAGCGCATCTGGAATGAGAGGGCTGTGCGAGCCGTTTGCAGGGGAGCATGCCTGCCCTTGTTTTGATCTCAAAGGCTGATGGTATGTGATAGAATATTCCACCCATCCCTGTGCTATCTTCTTTTTCCTCGTCTGGGCTGAGAGACATCCACGCCACACCAGTACGCAGGGGAGACTTATGTAGGCTGCAAGGATTCTGAGATGAGTTTCTGGGTGCTCTGCCTCTGTCAGCATCTGGCCCCTGCCTATATATTCCAGTTACTGAATCAGACCTGCCTGATCTTGCTTGTCCTGGATTCATTAAAAGGCACTTTCATAAAGTCCCTCACTGGCAGAGAAGGATTTTTCAGTATTTCAGCAGGAAGTTTAATATCTCACCTCTGATGATGTTCCTGCTGAGATCATGCAATGGTCCAGCCTCTACAATTCCTCTTGCTGCTTACCACCTGCCGACATTAGGTCTCTTTAATCATCGGTGGGTGATGTGTGTGTTTGGGAAGAAACACAGGACTCCAGAGCCATGCATCAGGCATGGGGAAGAATTTAGCAATTGGGGCGGGACCAACCTTTTCCCTGAGATTTTGGACCCTATAACAATCCCATCTGCTCATAGGGGAAGTGGTGGAGGAGAAAGCCCCAGGCACGCCCTGGGACTGGGCACCATTTTGAAGCTCTGGAGATCCCCCTTCTGTGTGCGTGTGATGTGCAGCATCCCTGCACACCCCTGTCATGTGATCTATTTATCTTTCCTGTTCATCCTTGCAGTGTAGTTGTACATAGTCTAATGCAAATTGTGTCATGTAAGGTGGTTTTGGAATGCTTGCATCGTGCTCAATATTATAGTCATGGTAGCATGTTTCCTGCAGCCTTATATAGGTGTTCTGATGTGACACATATCTGCAAATGTATTCCACATGGCTCAAGGAGGGGGAGACAAAAAGAGAGGGGTTCATGTACACCCAGTCAAGGTATGCATGCAAGAACAATGCAGATAAAGTACCTTGGCTAGAGAGGGAAGAATAACCTGACCACAAGAAAGAGGGCCAAGGGAGTTTGGAAAGAAAAAGAGACCTTTTGAACTGGATATTGCTCTTCTCTGGAAACCATCTTCTAAGTAGCTGATGCCTATAAACATGATGGGAAGAATCTGGCTACAAAATCATCAGTAGCCAAACCTCTATGGGTAAGCTAGACATGGACAGTAACTGATCTTAGTGTAGAATGCAACTTTTTCTTTTATTTGATTGTGGTTACCTCCTTCACCGATTAATTATGTGATTGGACATATACTCATTTAAAATTGTGTTTTAATCAATAAACTTATGTTTGTTTTACCTAAAGCATTGAAATGTTCGATGAGTGTGTGTGAAGACCTTACTGAGAACAAAAACTGGTGCATATTGATTTCTCTGTTAAATTGATGGATTGGTGTAAATGAACTTGCACAGGGGTCAAAGTATAATTTGGTGAGCCCTGGAACCCCCCCCCCACATGGGTGGGCCCCCTTCTGCCATGGGTGGGGCCTGCACAGATGGGCCCCCCAATAGCCATTGCCAGAACCCACCCCCTGCCCCAATACACACCCCCAGACATACCCACACAGACACACACCCACAGAGCCACCCTCCCATGCACAGCTACTGCCAGACACAGACACACACACACCAGCAGCATACCTCACAAAGCTCTTACCTCGGCTGTTTGCAGGCTGCCTGACCAGCTGGAAGCTGCTTCCAGCCACAAGCGCCTCCCCCCTGCAGGGGGGAGATTCACAAACTTCAGGCCTGCCCCAGCTCTCTGCTGGCTGGGTTTATGATGGAGCAGGGTTTAAGGTGGAGCCACCAGAACACTTCATTCTGACTGCTTGTGCTATTTTTAGGGGTGCCCTGGAACGCAGTGTTCCAGTGCCTTCCTCTATTTTTAGCAGGGCTGGAATGCTGCCAGCCTAAAAACATGGGGCCCCAGAACTGCATTCCAGTGTGAACCCCCTTCCTTTAACCCCTGAACATGCAAGGCGCAGTGGGAATGCACTGAACCTTGCAAGATTGAAGTTTCTGGAGTTACATCTGCTGCGAGGGGTGCTCACTGGGGACCATTCCATGAGTGGCTAGGGCGCACGCATCTACTGCTTGAGAGACCAATTACACACTGGAGCAGTGACTCTTAACCACTGTGCTCAGACACATTACTGTGTCACCATACAGTGATAATGTTGTGGAGGGCCAGGAGGATGGGTGAATTCATCCTTGGGGGGTGATTTGTGTGTCCTGTAGGGTGGCATATTGCAACCAAGAGTGTCATGATCTGCAAAAGGTTGCAAACTACTACATTGGAGGCTGGGCATGAGCTGGCCCAGGAGCAGAGGTTCACACAGCAAAACAAGGTAAGTTGGGGCCCTGGAGTGGAGCATTGGGTTGGCGCAGCCACACATCCGTCCAGATTGCAGGAGCGGAACATCACAGTGTGTGAACAGAGTTTGTTGAGCCGTAACCCATCATGGCCTAACTCTGATCCTGTCATGGAAGGGAAATGGGGGATGAGGAAGAGTAAGAGCTGGAGAACATCACCCTTTCTCACTGTAGCCAGTGGGCTCACCATGTCTTAAATCTCCTTGACACCCTAGAGAATGGAGGCACAGAGCAACTAAGTCTGATGGCTTCAGCTGCAGCAGAATATC